>KK112187.1:778455-813747 GCA_000611955.2 Stegodyphus mimosarum
ATCCTTTAAAACTGTAACTATTTTGTGACTTCATTTTCTTTTGGAAATCCTAATTATCCTGAAGAAAACAAATATAAAAAAAAATTAAGAAATTCTGAAAAGTTTCAGATTTTAACGGTGGCCCAGAAGGGTTTGTTAAGGTTTTTAATGTCTCTCAGACCTCGCCGTCTACAAGTCTGCTGTTACATTCACTCCTGCTAACCCATTTTTTAAATCGTTTTAGCTTTATTATTAAGCATCATTTTCTTCGCATTTACGCCATAAACACTTCAACAGCAGAATTACAAAATTTTAAAAGCAGCATAACAGTATACTTTTAGACTTGCATGCGTATTGGCAAACATTTTTCTGTTTATTATTTCAATCATTTCTTTGTTTTTTTTTCACTCATTTCAACGTTCAGTTTTCGCATTAAGATGGCTTTACAAAACTTTTTTTTTGTCTTTTATTATTAACGTTTTGTTTATTATTAACGCTGCATAAAATTTGATTCAACAGCAAAATTACAAAATATTTAAAAACAGCATTCTGTAGAATTTCTAATAGACCGTCTCGCGCGCTGGAAAAAAGATATTTTATTACGTACAGTGTTGCCACTGCTCGCTTTGAAATCGTTGAGTTTGATAATAAAAAATTCGTTAAAGTGTCCAGAATATGAAATAGATAATAAAACAAATTCAAAATTCGAAATTTGAGCTTTTAGGGGCACACGTTCGGGTGAAGGACGACGTTATTTAAAATCTGATGGCTTTAGGTTACATTGCTTTTTCACAATGCGAGAAGCATGCAAACATTCATGCAGATTCTTCTTTAGTTAACTTTTTAAAGTATAATGCAATGCTGTAACATTTGGTAGCAAGAATTTAAAAAGTGATATGTCGTTTTTAGTGATTCAATGCAAAATGCCGTGTCAAAACGTATTTTCCATTCGGGGCTAGCATTCCTTTTGCGCTATAAGGCATTGAAAATGTGTGATTATTTCGTGGACTTTATAAGGAAAATGAAAAGAAAATCATAAATTCGTCTAAAGTTTAGTCATAAAAGTAGATTTACTGCATATTATTTACGTGACTCTCACAACAAAAATAAAATAATATTACTTAATTAATTATCTTAAAAGATTATTTTTGTGGTACATATTGCACTCAAAATATCTTCCGAATTTTGATTTTTGACTTGTTGAATTTCTAAAGGAGTTGCAAGCTTCCGTTGAAACCAGGATTGTGTAGAATACAGCTGGAAGACCACTAGTTTATGGTATAGTTTTCACGGAATATTTCGGAAACTGAAAAGAAAAGAAAGATTACCAATATATAGAATATATTTTATCAATTTTCATCATCACATACAATTGAAAATAATGTCATGTAAGTGTCTATCAGAATTATATGATTTTTAAAAACCGATCACCTTTTGCAGCAATTTTTCTCTTTAGGTATGCTTTACACTCCGTTGTGTTTAATATTATTAGTGGTTTGAAATGTAACTACTGATTGTACTCTGTGATAAGAGAGCATTCTCCTTAGCTTTTTATCCATGATTTGATTCATTTTGAGTTTGTATTGATATTTTACTCTTTCCAGTTCTTATTTGTTTTGAATGACATTTCTTGCTTCATTTTCTGTTTACTTCGCATATTCTATTTTGAGGAACACTCAGCGCTATCTGTTGCCCGTAAACTTTTATTCATCAAATCCTGGTGCCATGAACTAGGATTTCGAAGTCTCAGCACTCGTTATAAACACACCTGTATCATAATAATGTCTTGAATTAGCTAAAGCTCTCTTCATCCATTCGTCTGCTTACGAGTTTCTGCGAGGTGTTTTGCAAGAATGCATGCACCAAATACGCTCAAAATTCAATAATTAAACCTTTAACCATGATAATGTGTCTCGATGGTATGAATTGTTCGTGATTAATTATATCTTAATTTCACTGCTTTCTTGGGATTCGGAAACTGTGAACGACGACGATTTGCGCAACCCCTAGAAGAAAACACGATGACCCCCCCATCTCGTAAATTGGCCATGATCTTAGATGCATGGTCATTATCAACTACATTCATGATTTTGACCGTCATAAAGTATTCTGAACATAATTATCTCATGAGTTACACCTCTCTGATTAAACATGTCAAATCATCAGTCGGCTATAGAATCGCTTACCTTTTTGATCACACACGAAGAACGCTTTTTAGGTACTTTTTCTTGTTTCGGAAGAAATATGAATGTGAATCGCAGTCGTAAGCATCAGTGGCATCCAAGTAGAGAATTGTTTTCAAATAAGCCAAAATTTTGATTTCCTCTTTTGTTCTTGGTTAGATGGATTGATGGAAAATATTGTACTAGAACTGTTGAATACCGGTATACTTGTAACCATTTCAGTTCATTCTAATGAATTTTAGATCTAATCCGATGCCACGCATGAAAACATATTATATGACAAATTTTAATCTTTTAAAAGAAAACGTGCATTTACACTTCCTAAATATAAGTCATCAGGAAATTCAAAAGCTGGGCTAGGAAGTTCTGCTAACATAAGGTGCATTCTTCAAATTTAGCATCTAGTCTGATTAACTGCTACTTTTTTCGGATCCTGAAGAATTATCTTCCCGATAAACAGTTTCATAATCAATATTAATTAGAAATACAAGTCTTCTCACGTTTTCATTTTGCATTCTGTAGAATTCTTGCAGAAAGACAAACAAGAAGTTACCAAATAGATGAATGCAAGTAACAGCAGAAGTGGAAATGTGTCATTGACCATTTGCACTTCTGCTAATAATTCAATTGTCCCATTAAATATTTAATTTTTTTAAATTTTAATTATGTTTCATTATTAGTATTATTATTATTTTTTTTGTATGAAAAATAGCTTTCATCATTAAGGTAAATAATGGTACCCAAAAAAGATAATTTCTGATAAACAGAGATGGCGCATCCAAGTGCCTTAGATGGATGAAATTTGAAAATTTTAAAAATGAAATGGTCTGATTGTTTGCCGCTTCTAATACACTTATACCCAGTTTGAACTTCTATTTTGTTGACATCACTAGCAAGGGAATAAATTATGTTTATGCTACATAATTGAAATTTTCGAAAAGTATATATATTTATGCAAATTTTATTCGCAAATGGCATTAAAATTTCACCCTCCCTGCCACATTATGCATTACGAAGTAGCGCAGTGAACCAATACGCCACCGGCCGAACGTTCGAACCGATTCTAAATATTTGGAATGACACCCGTACATGGAAGGAGGGGGGCCTACGGGGTTTTCTCCGCCTCGGCAGAGGCATGGGGCGCGCATTTCATTTCGCGCATTGTTTTCAGTGAGGTGCGGAGTAGAAGGGAGTGGAATTTGTCGTAGATGAGTGAGACGTGACGTCACATTCTACCGGATGCGCATCTGGATGGAGGTCGTGGGAAGATGCCACTCGTGACGTCATCTTCATCTTCTCACGACGCCCCCTCGGATGGAGAGAAGCGATTAAGACGATTTCTCGTGAGGAGACTCACGAGCGCAAAGCTGAATCTTCACCAATCCTTATCAAAGCAATTAGTTATTAATCGAAAATTTTGGAAGTAATGTTGCTTCGGTGTAAGGATATTTAAGAAAATTATTTACAATATATAAACTCGTTCTGATGACATACTGTAATCAAATCCTGTTCTAAACATTACTCACTCATCACATGAATATATGAGTAAGTATTTGTGATAGTGAAAGGCAAATCGGAAGACATTTTGCTACTCACTATTTTGTGTGCATTTCCATTGTTCTATAAAGTAGATCTCCGTTTATTGGAAATTCGATAATTTGAAATTCACGAATTTTGTATCTTAAAATTCATAAAATGTTTCGAAAAATTTGAAAGAATTTACGAAATTTTGTGTATAGATTCTGACGAGACACTGTAAATAATTCTTTATCAGATTACCTATTTATCCATCACAGTAAAAAATAATGAGAGATTAAGTAAATCTCCGACTACTAAAAATTCAATAGTTCGAAATTCGATATGCATATTCTGATGAGAAATCGTAAACAAGAGTTCCATCAAGGCAATACTTATCCATCAGGTGAACGTATGAGTAAGTTCGTAATAGTGAAAGGAAAATCTGAAAATATTTCGCTCTTCGCCATTTTGTGCTTGTAAAGAATATTTCCATTTGCTCAAAGTTCGATAAATCTAAATTTATGAATCTTTTATGACAAAATTCGACAATTTGGAGATAGTAACAGACAAATCGTAAAGCAGTTTGTTAATTTCCACTTTGTGAATTTTGTTAATTACATCAAAATCCATTTGTGTGCCTTTTCGTAAACATCCGATTATTCAAAATTTGCTAGTTGAAAATTTACAAATTTTGTACCTGAAGATTCGTAAATTGTCTTGCATAATTTTGAACACGTATTTTGATAAGTTACTACAAACAACATCCCGTCTACGTATTACTAATGCATCCTTCCAGTGCACGCAGTGAAAGACAAATCAGAAGACATTTTGTTATTCGCTTTTTATATGCATTTTTTTTTGTTGTAAAATGTTCTGTTACTCAAAATTTTGTAATTTAAGTTACGCAAAATTTGTTTATAAAATTTTGTACGCATATTCTGCTAATACACTGCAATTAGTTGTCCTTCTGACTGTTACTAACGTATCACATAAACGTATGAGTATCCTATCACTAAAAATTCGGATATTTCAATATTTTCGACATTTCGAACGGAGTATTTCTCAAAGGGGAAATTTACTAAGAACTGTTATCTTATCAAAATAAATCCAATTTATTTAACGCAAAATATTCTGAACATTTTTTAATAACACTGACATTATTCTGTTATTCGTCGTTTTGTATGCATTTTGGTAATTTTGTAGAAAGGAAGTATTAATTGCTCGAAATTCGATTATTCAAAATATCAGTTGATTTTAACTTATGCCGATTAGCCGAGTTTATTTTACTCAAAATTATTCGATATTGAATGACATCAAAATTATTTTTTCTATTTTTTATGTAGTTTCGTTTTTACTGTAAAGTAGATTGCAGTTACTCGAAACCCGGTACTTAAATTT
Organism: Stegodyphus mimosarum; assembly: GCA_000611955.2. Classification (NCBI taxonomy): domain Eukaryota; kingdom Metazoa; phylum Arthropoda; class Arachnida; order Araneae; family Eresidae; genus Stegodyphus; species Stegodyphus mimosarum. The sequence goes on from KK112187.1 coordinate 783,534, forward strand.
TTTCATTAGATCGTCTCCCGAATCTAAATTATATGAACGTTTGAACTAAACCTGTTTTCTTTGTTATTCTGTTGTTTCCACTTACTAAAGTTATACGTCTAACTTCACTTTTTATAATTCTTTAAATGTGATGCGTTTTACGTTTGAGACATTTATTTATCCCAAATGTATTTTAAACGAAACTGCAACTTAATTTAGGAAGGAAAGATATATTTTCATTTGAAATTAAACGAAACTATCTCACATTTTATACTTTCATCGAATGTTTGAAGTATTTAATAGGTTTTATCATACATTTTATTATATTTTTTAATATTTAACGTATATATATTAAAGAGAACATCTTTAATACGTAATTCATAAGGTATTGTTTACGTTATGTTTTATTTGCTGAAAGGAAATAAGTCTTATGAAATCAAAGTAACATAATTACTTATAAATCGATGTACAGCATCTAATTTTCTATCAGAACTATATGATACTTGCCAAAAATTAATTTTCCTCGATAAAACTACTGTTTGCTGCTGAAATTATTAAAAAATTCAGTAAACAGTTGGAACTCTAGGTGGTTTCCGAATAAAGAAACTGTTGTAGGCGGTTATGCCTACAGCAGTAACAGCAGTTTTGATTTTTAGTGAGAATTTGGAAAATTTTAATTTTTTCGTTGGTGAAAAACCTTCCCAACGCAAAATCTTCACGTATTTCCTATAGTATACAAAAAAGAAAACTACAATTAAAAGAAAAAGTTATTTCTTACTTAGAGCATAACGCTAATTATGCTTCCCTATACAATACTGTAATAGAATAATCAACTTCAACCTTTTAAATATTTAATGAAAATAAATAATGCTACGATTTTTTAAGTATTCCTACATTACACAGTTTCTTTGATAGGGATTTTAAATCAATTCTACATTAATATATTTCATGGTGCTTTTGAACATAATAATATATCAATGAAAGGAATGAAATCAGCCCGGCGACTTTGCGGTTATTTCGTTTTTTTTCACTTTATTTTTAGTCGAATTAATTTCAAAAATACAATGTTAATAATATGCGAGCGACATATACATAAGGAATTTGATAACAAATCCTTTACCTTAGTCATTTTGATTAATATTCAAATAAAGCATTTTGTATGAGATAATACATACTTAAGACGTTTGATAATATATAGTATATAAGAGATAATACACGGAAGTAGAGATTAAACTGACCGCCTTTCTTCAGTTACCAGTAATTCTGTAAAAATACGAACTAAAAGCAGGCCATAGATAATTTACACATATTGAATATAAAATATAAAAGAATATCGTATATTTGCCACAGATAAAGAGTATATTTCAATTACTTCGTGAAATTACTGAACTGTTAAAATGAAAAGCAAACATTCTTTGTTGACATGAACATTTCTATGTGAACATTTTTTAAATTCCTTGATCGTAACCAAAATTTTGAGCTGTAGCAGTGGGAGTGGTTTCTCTATATCGGAGTGGTTTCTCTATATCCGAAATTTATCAGTATTAATTAGAATTTCAGCGCATTGGAAAACCATACATGCCGTTGGAACTAACTATACATGTATGACAAAAAGTGCAGACGTGAAACATTTGCTAAGAAGAGCATCGTAAAGGACTAATGACAATACTGAGAGGAAGTATTGACTCCCTTCGCAAAATTCGCAGTGATTCACAGTAGAAGTCCCAATCACAGAATGTAGTGAGCTAAGCATTGCTTGTGTAAAACTTTTAATAGGCAATGTGGGAAGATTTTTTTTCTCCAATCAGGTGTTCCAGCGTTCTAACAAGATGACAGAACAGGAAAAACAACGTGATGGATAAAAGTTATTTTATATGAACGGAGAAAATGCTGCCGAAACAGTACGAGTTTATCGGCTAAGACGAGGTCGATTTTCTATAATGCGATTTGGTAAAAATATTTGAGAAAATTGAATAAAAATGTGTTAGACCGCGATGCGGATGACCATTTGTTCCCGTTGAAGTTGTTTCGAAAATGCATAATAGGATTAGTGCAGGTCCTTTGCATAATGCAAGTAGCGTTGTCCTCAGTTTGGATATACCGGTTACCAGAGTTCTCAAACTTCTACGCTTTGTTATATTTTCTGTTCAGTTCCATCGCGACCAGATTTTGAAACCCGGAGGCGAACAACAGAGTGTCGACTTTTCAAATTTTTTCCTCATCAGATGCCATGAAGATGCAGGTAGCCACTGCGGATTATTATGCAGGTAGTCACTGCGGATATTATGGACAGCTGATGCGCATTTCTTCTTAACTGGGAACGTAAACGCCAAGAACTGCGTTCACTGGGACTGATAAAATTCTTCACGATGTGACACCAGAGCCTTTATACGCAGCTAAAATGACCGTGTAGTGCGGCATCGCAAGCACGTTCGTTCTCGGTCCGTGCGCCTTCGAAGACGTCATTTCCACAGGTATGAAAATGAGCTCCCTCACACGTGTTCGGCATATAACAGGGTTGCAGAATTACTAATTACAGAATTGCAGCAGCGAAATATAGCTAATGACATTGTATGGATGAAAGATAGCGCACTTCCACTGCTTACCACATGTGTTTGGCAAGTACTGTAACAGCACTTTGGAGATAACGCTATGTCCCGTAACTTTACAATTTCGTGGCTGTTGAGATTTCTAACCTTACTCTGAAGGAGTTCTTGTTTTGGGGTTATCTAAAAACTAAGGCGTACACATCAAATCCTGGAGATTTGTCAGAATTCAAAGATCCATGAAACGGCGAAGTTATTCAGATTCCTCCTGCCATGTTATTTTCGTCATTGTTGTCAACAAACTCCCGCATACAGTGCGTTATCATTTGCGAAGAGGGTTCATTGAAAACTTGTAATTCCAATATTTATTGTGTTCTCAGTGGCCTTTTTCAATGTTGTTTTTTGCAAAAGTTTTAAAATGTGTATTTTCGTTATACGTATATCGTTCGAACGTCATTTGCGGTTTTTCAATGCATTTCAATCATTTTGCGCAGGAAAAAAGAGAGTGTTGCCATTTGCCAATCTTGATTGCGTTTCTTCAACTAACACTATCTAAAATTTCATTGCGATTGGTTGAGCGGATACGTCGCTAGGGATCCATATATCGGGAAGTTTTCTTATTATCGCTCTGTACATAAATGTGTTATGATGTAGAAAAGTGTATTATATAGGTATTGATCCGTAATGAAGAGCAAACTTGGCAGCTGAGGCAGAATTAACAAGAAACAGCTATGGCAGATTTAATATTCATTTTTAATTGATTTCGCATTTGTCGCCACAAATGAATTGGCACACTTCTGGTGCCAGTTCAAAACATTTACATTTTTAATAGCTTTACAGTGGTCGAGAAGCGGAAGTAAATTGTGGTGTGTTCAAGACAAAATTTGAATTTTGAGTGAGTTAACTTCGATTTCGACATCATTTTGATTCACTATTTAATAAAGCTCTAAAATTATTATTGGCTACTTTGGTTCTCAAAACCATTTACATCACCAGAGTTATGTAAAAGTAATGTGATACGGATGGATATGATATGGATTAATCTAGAGATGACGCTGCCTAGAAAAGTTTATTATAAGTAGTTGCTAGTTTTAGGATGGATAGGGAAAACATCCAAATTAATATGAAGGAGCTATTTAAAATTTAACTTAGAATTTTGATTTGCGTATTTTTTTTCTTATAAACTGTTTTCGCTTAAAAAAAGGAGAATTTTATTAATTCGGCTTTGTGCACAACTTCCGCATTGCGCACATCAAACGTATATATCATATCATACGATTATCATTACAAATTTACTATCACTGTTTTTCTTAAAAAAAGTCTTAAGGGATTGTTTAAGCATTTTGGTTATTGATTAAACATATAATCGAAGGCTGTAAGTCTATTGATTCTATTCTATTTAGCTATTGATTCAACATATAAGTCGAATAATTGCTTGATTTAAACCAAAACACACACAAATATAATAGCAATAAAAATAATAATAATCTCAAATTTTAAATTATAGCATAATACCACATAAAAGGGTTTAGCTTAAAAATATTTAAAAAGTAACATAAATTGATTAACATAATCTTAATTTCTAGCCTTATTCATTTTTATCAGAAGTATCTTATTATTTCGGATCCTGTCCCTTTATATTTTATAGTAACTAAGACAAAGCAACTCACTGTTTACGTCTGGTAGTTGAACGATTCCTGTTTCTTGTAGCTATAAACAGAACATGTTCGTAATTTTTTTTCATTTTTTATTTTTGTACTAATTTTTCATATAAGAATCCTTAATTATTTCAGACCTTATCCCTTTGTACTTTATACAAATTGAGGGAAAAACAACTCATTATTTGCGTTTGATAATTGCTATTATTCTTGTTACCTGTCGTTATAAACATAGCTTGTTTGGAATTTTCGTTATCGAACCTTTCATACGAAAATTCTTCGGTTATCTCAAACCTTATCCCATCATCTTTCATCATAAACGAAGCCGAAGCAACACATTATTTACGTGTGACAGTTTCTACTATTTCTATTTCTAGTCATTATAAATAGAACATGTTTGTGAATACTCAGATTTATTAAGTAGTTTTTTAAACGGCGTGACGTCGCAGCGCATCTTTGTATATCTTGGCACGAAAAACGGGTGACGTGCCAACGACGTCATTTGACGCAAATAGAATAATGCGGAGAATGGTAACGGAAAATAAGTTTTTGTAGTCACATTTCGAAGCAATCTATATTTTAGAAATATAAAATACCAGGTCGAAAATTTCTTTCAATGCATGGGAATACTATATGGAATTCTTTCCAATTTAAAAACTGAATATGAATTTTCAATGAATACGCTAATCGTCGTCTGTCACTCCGTGTATGAAGTCCATTAAACTTTGGTGCAGGTAATTTGCAGTTTTTTCGATTTATTACAATCAGTATTAACAATTTTTTCTTAATTCTTTCCAAAAGCAAACAAAATAAAACTTTCTTTTTGGTTATTAAGATAAAATTTTTTAAAATTCTTTACGAAGGATAATTATCTTATATCAGTACACAAGCTGATATGTTACTTGATATCAACATTTTATTTACCTTGAAATATTAGTTACAACTCTTACGGTTAACTCATAGTTCATACGTGGTTAATTTTAGGAAACACAGGAAAGACGAATAATCCGTTTTGCCATTTTCAAAGAAATATTCTTTTAACAATTTAAAGCAGTATAAATTGTAGGATAAGTTCTTTGAATCACGTAAACTAAATAAATATTCCGGAAAGGAGAGCTTTCTTTCTCTATCTGTTTCTTCATGTCCTATGTATGTTTTTTTGCTCACTTCACATGCTGTTTATCGTTGTTCACATTACTTTTTCATTTCGACTGTTAAAAAGAAGATGAATGGATGTGCACTTGGTTTATTTTTATGACTCAGAAATTTATTTTTGACAAATGACTTGAGAATGTTTAGTTTCGTTTTATGCTCATGGTTTACGATAATAATGTATTTTATTGTTCCTCAACAAACTAACTTAACTTGGTACTTACGTATTAGGTCAACCACCATGGCGCATTTTGCCTAGTTTATACAAAGGAAGAAGGGTGGTGTCTTAACTGGAAATAAACATTTTATTATAAAATATGTATCCTATGCTTTAATTAGATATCTGGCTTGAAAATGAATCAACAATTTTACTTATAAACGCTTTTTCTTTCTTTCTTTTCTGATTGTTCAGCTGTGGCCGAAAGTTTTGGTGAACGCTTTAAGAATCCATTCAAAACACTTATTTCCTTTAGATATTTTGTGATAAAATACTATATTTTTATGGAAATTCTGCCATAATTTTTTTTCATTGCAGGCAAATCTCACGAGCACATATTTTAAAATTGATATTAAGATAAAACAGTATGACGTTTGGTTTTAAAAACAGTTGGTATGAAACAAAACAGATGCATAAGAAAATGGCGACGCTGTTTGTTAAATCCAAAGAATTGTTATTTGCGTAGTTAACAGCATTCCGTCAACTTTGTGAACTTGTGCTAATATGTGAGTACGCATAACTTCTGCTTAGATAAGACTCGGTTAATCCGTTTTCAGTAATTCGGGAGCCGAGAGCGTTTCCATCGTGAAATATTGTGTATAATGCTGTACACCTAGATATTTCAGAAAATCTATAGTTCTTTTACAATTTTATTTAATTGAAACTGAGTTTAGTTTTGTCAATTTTATTTCACTAGGATGGAAACAACATTTATTAAATAAACAAGTTGTAACTGTCTAAGATACAAAATAAAAACTCAGCTTATTAACTGTGAAAACGTAATGTAATTCGCTTGTATAAATAACTATTGTTACGAATTTCGTATTTATAACTGATATTAAGATAAAGCAGTATGACGTTATCCCTATTTATTTAGAATTGTAATTAAATTGTTTTATTTTCCTGTGCAACGCAGACGATTTTAGCTACGCCGTTAAAGTAAAAGTACAAGAGCGCATGCATTTAATATTTAATAAATAAATATCTCGTAATTGCTGTTGCTATCGAGGAAAATGGAGATATTTATAGATTTTACGAGAATATTCTCGTGAATAATTAAAAAGCTTATAAAAGCCGAATTAAAACACATTGTAGCTGTTTTAAGCGATTGGTTTGTTTATTTAATGTTTTTATCGATTGTAGCGAATTCGCTGTGAGATTGAACTAGTTCCTCTGTTTTAAATTTAGTTCTGTTTAGCGTTTGAGATATTGTGATACTGTACGAATATCTCTAAGGAAATATTTCAGCATTTTGTTTTATTTTTTGCGAAAAGAATAAATTTCATTGACCTTTTAACGACTTGTGCATTCAATCCATTTCGAACCCGTATGCACGCAACACTATGAAAACGCAATATTTTTCAACGTAATAGTTATATTAAATAAAATAAAAATGTTTCTATTTACAGATAGAGAAATTCCCTTATCCTTTGCAACAGATGCTTCACTCCAAGCATTTCGGTATATATAAATAACAACCAATTTTCCAAATCCAAAAGCTACGAATCGTTCTATAAAGCGTACAACGCATTCACACATGTATAATCTAGAATAGAGAGGTAATGTGAAACCACTTTTTTAATGGCTCTTGTACAATTCTTGTTATTTAGGTGCTAAAAAATATGACTAAAAGTCGTCTATTTTTAGAAACTTTTTCGGAAGCATTTAATACAGCGGGAAGGCAAAACACTTCCTTGCGTCCATTGAGCTCGGCTACTTTCTGGAAACGGCGTAAATCACTAAATCACTAAACAAGTACTTAACAAAAGACATCGGGAACTCTTGTATTCTGGGTGTCCCGGTGTCAAGTTATGCGTGAAAAAACGTACAAGAGAGAGCAAAACTCAACTGCGGTTAGCTTCGTCGCCTTTTCTCTCCTGATATAACCACTCCTGCCTTCCAATGTGGTTATAAATCAGGGCTTTTTATGCTCGTAAAATCTCTGCTTTTTTGAGTGCACTTCCTATTCCATTTTTTGATTTCCTGGGAATGAACAGCGAACTACTGGCTTACTATATTCTATCTGGTACAAGCCATTCATAAAAGTTTGCCCGTATACAGAGGCTGTTCGCACAGTTTTTTAGACTACTTTCCTTGTAATTACAGAAATATTTTACATAAAAGTTTTATGTTTTAAATGTTCTGTTTGATAACCTTTATTCTTCACTATCTTTATACAGCGTAGTTTCCAAAACAATAAAGCTTTTTGTAGTATCAGAAGAGATAGCTTATCCTATTGCTGTCGAACAACTTTCCAAAGTCTAAGGAGGTTGTAGGTCGACGTTTGGACAACCCTTTTTAAAAGTCCAAAAGAACAAAAATCGATTGGTGATACATACATCACGAAATTTAGTAGGGATATAAGTGAAGGGTATGGCCTCAATTCCTGTTTCTTGTTCCATTTTTTATTAAGAAAATAACAATGTATTTTGACGTGTGGCTGCTTGCTTTGTCTTGATGGAGATCTACTGATTGAGGGCCTTGTGGTTAAGGAGAACGTACTTTATATTTGAAAATTGGGTGTAAAATATATTCCTGATAATACATGAAGTTGGTTTTAACATTTCCTCCACTTTATTCATTTTTAGTGTACTGTTATATGAAAAACAAGCAACAATCATAAATGCCTTTGAAAAACTTTCTTTAGATTCCTTGAACCGTGTATTAAGATTTTTTTTCTTCTCTTTGATTATAACAAACGAATATCTTTTTATTGCTGTAATTTAAGTACACCCAAGATTTACCTTTTGTGACAACATTTTCCCATTTTTGTTCGCAGCAGCGCATTTTGCGATCGGCGATATGTCGCGGAGTAAGACGAGGCACATTATATTTTTTTGCATTTTTGAGATTCAAGTCAGCATTAATCACTTTTTTATAGTTGACACTGAGCATTTTAATAATTTTAGAACTGTCCTTTGACTTGGAAGATTTTCTGTTAATATTAAAGATCTCACTTTTGGTTATTATATTTCGGTTATTATATTTCAACGAAAATATCCATTTAGACCACTATCGAATGCAATTTAACGATGGTTTTGCTTGAGATCTATATGTAAGGACAGAATAAGGTACTCAGAACAGAATAAAGGTCTCTTTGCCCCCCAAAAAAATTATAAAACTGATTTAAAATGTATTCTGAAGAGATTTTTTTCGTGGCGTCTGTGCGTACGTATGTATGTATGTATCTCGCATAACTCAGAAATGAATAGCCTCAGAACGTTGAAGTTTTGTATATAGGACTGCTATAGCATGTACATGTGCATCTCTCTTTTTGGTTGCAATCGGCCGGGCCAAAAATACATAAATATCCATATATATATATACCCCCACTGTTCTCTGCTCAGTGGGCTCAGATTTTTTATTCTCATATGTTGGTAAATTGCGCATTGTTTTCTTTAAAAATGATTGAATTATGTTGTTCTTATCTTTCGGTTAAGGATTTTATGCCTTAGTAAATCTGCATGCAATATTTGTAGAATTATCAACAATTTAAAAGTTGTTTAAGTGCATATAATTATTTTGGCTATAGAAGCTATATTTGCTTACATTTGAAACTTAACAGAATAGTGGAATTATTAATTAAATCATGCTTAACCAGTCTGGAATTTATTCGAGGAAATACGAGTAAGTCTTTAAGATTTACTTCGTAATTTTTAATACAGATATTTTGAGTTTTTATGTATTTTTGCCTTGTCACGAAGTGAGAATTGAATTAATTGAATGAGAAATATTGTGCAAAACTATTTGTTGCTTTTTTTTTGTTTGTTTAATTTCTTTTATATATCGTTTTAGATTTATTATAGTATTTGAATAGAACATTTGGCAACGATTAAATAATTCTTCAAATGATATACATAATTTTTTGTGCATTATGAGTTATAAAATGAATGAGATGTAACACTGTCAAGTGAACCTAGCGCAAACGAATATAGTGAATTTTGAAGAGTGAATTTATTCTATTGTGGTTTATGCGCTATTGTGGTTTATGCGCTAGCAAAGTCGATTTAATTCAGTCCAATAAGTTCAAATGAAATGCAAGAAAAAATGCGTATAATTTAATATTCCGTACAAGGAAGTCATGTGGTGTACACATCAATTTTCTTCCTTTGTTGTTGACAACATTACGTATCGTAGCTTTATATATAAAAAAATCGTGGCTTTCACAACGATTTTTATAACTATATGCGATAATTTTCTTCGGAAAGAACACAAACATAGCCTTCCAAACATTGCTTCTTTAGAAGCGACGTTCTGCATGAAAACAAAACTGAAAAGTAGTAGACGGTGATTTATACTTTCAAAAATATAGTTGCAGTTAAAAACTTGATATTCCTACCATTAATTTCATTGGCGTGTTTATATATAATGATTTGTTATTCTAAATGATATGAAAGTTATATATAAGGTATTTCTCCCGCCTTCTTCGCATGCCTTCGTGGTGTAGTGGTCTGCATGCTCGATGCGTAACCTAGAGGTCCGTGGTTCGATTCCCGGCGAAGGCGTTGCTCATTTTTCATGTCTCCTGCTTCGTAATAACCTAATGTCTCTACACTGGCGCCCGAACTAAAAAAGGGGGTGGATGATGATTCTACACCACCGCGATTTGGCGATTGGGTCCCCCAAACCCCAGTCGCCCTTTAAAAGGGGGAGTATATAAAAGTATTTCTCCAGCCTCCCTCGCATGCCTTCGTGGTATAGTGGCCTGCATGCTCGACGCGTAACCGAGAGGTCAGTGGTTCGATTCCCGGCGAAGGCGTTGCTCATTTTTCATGTCTCCTGCTTTTAAATATACCTAATGTCTCTACAGATAATGTAGCTTTTTTTAAAGAAGTTCAAGAACGTATTGGGTAAGAAGGAGAAAAATGTGAGATATTTACTAGCATTATAATTCGGATTAAGTGAAAATTTACGGTTTAGTATTTTTTAATTAGTCCTTTTTCGATTTTTGCACATTTTAATTGTTGCTTATAGTTTCATTTACTACGATGATTACGATGATTTTCTAGGTCTTTCGCTCATGCACCCTAGTACTTAATTAATAATTTTTTAATTTCTTTATTTTTTAGAAGTCGGTTTTAATAGCTGAAGATCAGTTCTCTCGTACCGAGTAAGTTTTGAGTTCCTTTTTTCAATAGAACACTTACCTTCACTAATGCCCCCAAAAATTTAGATACCTCTAGCTTCGAGACCGCTGAAAACATAACTCAATTTGGACAGAGAATCAATTTTGTTTTGTTTCTTAAAAAAATAAACAACAACAACAACAAAAAACAGCAGTTAGGCAAACCAACAAACATACAAAACAAACAACAGTTAACAACATCTGTCGTATAATTGCTCGTAATTATGCCGGACTCAAAACAAATTTTTTGTGATGATGATGCTATTAGATAAAAAGTTTCTAACCTTTTTTTTTTCAGCACAAGAGATGTTATTAATCTTGTTTTTCACTTTTTCGCCCGTATAACTTTTATGTTCGAAACACGTTCCAAATGAAAGGATGTTACCACCAAATGTTATCGCCATGTGTTAATTTTAAAGAAATAATACAGTGAATGTAAAAAAGAAGGACATGGGAAAACTTAACAGCCTGACTGAAAAGCTAAATGTTTTTAAATATTTTGTGATGCATATGAATTTTATGTGGCGTAAGTGCATAGAAAGTGTTGTTTAATAAATAAAGTTAAAAAGACAAAAAAAAAAAAAAAAAAAAAGAGAGAGAGTTCTAGAAGTTATCTTACTAAGAAAGCTGAACATTGATATGATGAACTGAGAAACGCACTATTTCGGTCTCAGGAGCTTTCATTTAATAAGCTGTTATTTTACAATATAAACAGTTGTAACATCTAACTCAATCTGCTTTTGGTTTGAAAGGAACGCGTTTCTGTTACCATGTTAATTAGAAAAATTTGCATATTTATTGTTTACTTGTATCATTCTTATACAGGCTGTTTCTGCATTTTTTTGTTTTGTTACTGTTTTACGGCCGTGAAATTAACGCATCATTTTAACGTTAGTTGATTAAGCCTTTCTGTTTTACTTAAAGGGAAAAATAATATTATTTCAGTTAAACTAAAAACATTATTTCTTTTATTTTTATTTCAATAAATTAATCTACGAAATTATTGAGTCCACACAAATGAAGGGAAATTTCGTTACAGGATAATGGATTCTATACCTCTGATTAAAAAAAAATTCTTTGCTTAATTTTGTCGGAAAGCGTTGAATTTGTGTTTCGATGAAGAGAAGTAAAATAATTATTTTTTCTAAATTTTATAATGCTTGTTAAAATAGAAATAAGATAAACGGAATATTAAATTACCTCATGTATGACCACGTATAAGGAAAAAAAAAAAGGTTGGGAAGAGAAACATTGTAAACAAGGTAATCACTACCCAATTTCATGCAAATTCTGCATAATTATTGAGGACCTGAAAAGAAATATATTAGCTAATGTCCACCACACATCTTTAAAAAATATTTACATATTTTATATGCAGGGTCTGTCAAAAAATGGGTACACACTTTATTAAAAGAAAATTCTTTATTCATGTTAGTGCTGAACTTAATTATAGGTTAATAGTATAATCATACATAGCATAAATTAGATTAGGTTCAATACGGTGTTCTGTATCAGTACAACATAAAATATTCAAAATTTTAGAGCACTGGTAATAAGCCTCAGAAACACAGCACAGCGCAAGTGGTTGCTTGAACAGCATTGACCAGTGTGTCCACGGGAATCGCCGCACCGTTGTAATTCCTTGATGAAGGATCTCCGCATAACCGATTTCCTGCGATACACGCTTAAGATCCTTCAAGACCACTTCGATTCACACTGTCTTCTCGTACCTATATCTATCCAGCAACCTAAAATTTTCAAAATGTCAGCGCAGTGGTAAATAAGCCCCAAGACACACGGCACAACACAAGCGGTTGCTTGAACAATATCGAGCAATGTGTCCACGGGGATTGCCTCACCGTTATAATTCCCTGAAAGAAGGATCTTCGCAGAACCGATTTCCTGCGCTGCATGAGATCCTTCAAGATCCTTCAAGATCATTTCGATTAATTATTATGCATCATATGTCATATATCAAGTCATGAGTGCACTAACATGTGTTGAGCAAACACCGTATTATAGGTAAGTAAGGCATACAGTGTAATAAAAAGGCATATTGTAAAGTAATTGGATTCGAAATCGAAATGCCGATACCATGTGTTAAATTCTGTGCCCATTCTTCTGATGAAACTTGTAATTTGCGTTATAAATAATAATAGAGGAAACCTGCAATTGACTGAAGACTTAATTTGCCAATATTTAACTTTTATTTATTAAAGTTAATTAATTTTATTTATTAAAGTTAGTTTTATTTATATTCATTTATTTCTTAATGATTATAAATGGAAGTGTATTCGGTATTCTATCAATAAGTAGTCATATTTTCTTTACACGCTATTAATGCTGTAAATAAAGTGTAAAAAATCATAAATAGCATAAAAAAATTGCATTTTACTATTATTTATTTATTTAATTTTCAGTTTTGTGAAAAAATATTTAATTTTAAATGCAGTTTTTAAATATCCCGCAGAAGCCTTTTAAGAAGTCTGCTGTGGAAGTCGCTCGTTTTTCAACTGAAAATTTACTTGAATTACAGTAGTAAAATTAAATATGTTAAGCATATCAAATTAAAATTTGTCTGCTAAGAAGTTATAGAAATTGTAATTAGAAATTGCGGACGTTAAAGGAGCTTAAACAGTAAACGGGTTTCTTTTGAAAACGAATAAAAAATATTTCGCAACATACGGATCGCAGAAGCTTTTGAAAATAAAGTGGTAAAAATGAATATATTTTAAAATGCGTTATCTTCCGTATTTACTAGAAATCACGTTTCGCGATTTCGAAGTATTTTGGCAATAGCAATTTGACTATTAATCACGCTCTTAACTAAACTAATGTATTTAACTGTCACATGAAGCTCAATGCAGCTTTTCTTCTCTGCCTTTTTTTAATGGTTTCAAAATGTTAATCTTCATCTCAAGAACGAAATTATAAGAGAAAATTCATCGCTTTATAGATAGATGTGCGCAAACTTCGATATCTATTTCTTCTTCCTTATTCGCAATTTAATTTTAGAGTATGTGCTTCACATTTAAGTTAGGATAAAGTGAACGGGAAAATAATGTCTGTAGTTGTTTCATTAATTTATACTAAATGAAAAGGGTAGAAAATCTTGTTTAGTTGTTTCTATCCACTTAATAATAAAACGTAAGATCCAATAATTAGATTAGGTAATCTGCAGACAACAAAGCATACGAGGTTTATTTGCCTAAGGGAAGGGATGCTTTCGCGGAGAATTTTCTAATAGAAATGGATGTATATTTACGTTACACGTGGGGAAAACCGCCATGTAGTCTGCCCGTTCGCCTAGGATCGAGCTTCCAGTATTCAGCAATCTTAACTATTCTTAACGCGCCTAAGATTCAAAGAGTTAAGTTGAACGCATTTTTAACTGTCTTAATGGCCATGTTAATTGCGCTTTTGGAGAATGCGAGAAAATATTTATTATTTTCGTGGAATAGCTGTACAGATTTTCTTAAGCATTACCTTAATCAAATTCACTGAAAACAACCTTGTATTTGGCGTACATTTACTAAAAACACTCAATCGATTTCGAGGGCAGCTACAGGTCCCTCCTCATCAGGAGAACAAAATATCTAGAAAGATAGATAGATAGATAGATATAGATAGATAGATAGAATAGATTTTCTAGATATTTTTTTCTCCTGATGAGGAGGGACCTGTAGCTGCCCTCGAAATCGATTGAGTGTTTTTAGTAAATGTATGCCAAATACAAGATTGTTTACAGCGAATTTGATTGTCACATTGGTGTGTTTCTCTTCTATCATTACCTTAATATTTAATAAATTTGAGACAAGTGATTGAATTATGAAGAAGTTGAAATAGCGATTAAAGATTTATAAAAAAATATGAGTGAATTAATTGCGGTGGAAAGGGGTTCGGCTCCACCGGTCGTGTGCAGTCATTGAACTCTGGTGTTTCGACTTGGTTTTTAATGCCGTCGAAAGGTCTAGCTGCGTTGGAGTTTTCGCGGTTTCCACATATGTAATCAGACTATTAGACAATTTCTTTGAAAAGTCCTCCACGAAGGCATCCATAACTTTTGTGGATACCACTGCATTTTAAATTTAAAAAGAAATGGAAGTTTCAAAGTTTTACAAGAACCAACCCTATTCGAATGGGATCAGATCCAGGGTCAAACTCCAGCACTCAGCGCTCTTTAACCACTCGAACACTCGAGGGGCCCCCGATTTGAGGGTGTTCCATCGAAGACATTGTCCATAATTTTTGTAAGAGTTTCGAATTTTAATTCTAGAATTGCTGATCAAATATTTGCTTTCAGTTGTTCTGTGGTTCTTTGCTTATTTCTATATGCTTTTCCCGTTTAAGTACCTTCTAAAAAAATCTGCGACCTTTAAATCTGATGATCACAACGACCGGTAAACATCTTGAAAATCGGGAAGTCATGCGAATGCCAAACATTTCTTCTTTAAGTGCCATTACTGTATCGCTGAAAGTGTTTGAACCAATCAATAAGTAGCTGAAGCACTAGAGGTGTTGTGAAAGTTAGAGAAGTTGTGATGCGTCAAAATAAATGGTATTGATTTTCAAAATAAAATTTAGCAATATTCGTCCTTGAAGTTTTCCATCCTTAAGTGTTCGTTACATTTTACTAAAATGAAAAACAAAAATGCAATACAAGAAAGAAATTTAATAATTATTATCAATTATGCGAAACCCTATACATTGACTCATATTCACGTTATCCAAGGAAAAAGCCACGAAAACCCCATGTAGCCGCCTCATTAGGAGAAAACCTAAACCAAACGAAATACTACCCTCCAGCCTTAAAAGAGTCCTGGTTCTAGACGAAACTCCAGCCACTGCTACACATCCAGGCTTCTCCATTCAACCATTGATAAGTTCACCCATGAAAAATCCCCTTAAAAGGAGGGCGCTTCATTCGCACACTTGTATCTCGAGATTCGAAAATTCGACTTATCGCTATTTTTGCGCCATTCGAGCATTCTATCATAATTAACGTTAAACATTTTAACTCAAAACTTTTGAAGATTATTTTATTAAGATCCAATAGAAATATTCAATAAGAAAAGGAAAGCGATTGTTATAATTTCGGTTCTAGACAACAGCTGGATTCAACATAAACTCATTAGAAATCGTGCAAGAGTACCTTTACGAAATCTTAAACAAGTTTTTGATTTGTTTTAATTTTCTGAAGAGTACTTAGTAATTCGTATTTAATGTTTATGTATACGAAATGAATTTGAATACCTTGATTCTGAAATTTAAACAGTATATCCTCCATGAGCTGCAATAATGGCGCAGCTCGAAAAATGAAGTTTTGAGAAAAACGTTTTTAAAGTTTCCTTGATTTTGGAATGCAGGATTCACATGATTAATTGATAAATTAAGGAGTAAACATTACTAAAAGGCTTCATATGAGTTTTGTTAATAATAATAGTTATAAATATATTCATTATTAATAGTTATAAAATATATTATATTATTAATAGTTATAAAAGTTGTAAGGTTTTACTTAAACTAACCAAGTTTTATTTTAATTTAAATCTTTCTATCTCCTCTCTGTTTCAACTTCCCGTCAGAAGAAGCGCGAGGTTTTCAGTTTATGCTAATTTTGAAGTACAGTGAAGTACTATTTAAACCAGAGGTAGAAACCTCTTAGTGTGAGAGAGCTTTAGTCTCAGATCACGGTCACTCTGCTCAACGTTCGCCTGACCAGCTAGCAGTTAAAATTTATAAGCCATAATGCTTACTACGTGATTGCATTTTGAAACAAATTGAAGTGCGCTAGTATTAGTATATCTTGCTGCGCACCCTTTTAGGGAGAGGCCAAACTCCGCGAATCGCTCTGTGAGCAAAATTCTGATTTAAGTTCTATTTAGATTTAGTTTAAATTTATTTGATTTGTTAAGTTAGGCCCAAGTGCGGTCTTTTACTTTCTGTATCTCTCCCGAGTTGGGAAGTGTGTAAATAATAGTGATTTAATGAAAGAGGATTTCAAATCCCTTCACGTGCAGTTACTATCCAGCACAATTGCTACACCAGAACATAGCGTATCTTCCGCTCCCTGTTCCAGTTCAGGACTTGAGAAGAAGAACCCTTGTAAGTAATTCAAAATGTTTCCAAAGAACATGCACAGAACACTCAGTCCTGATAAAGTAACATTATTTATTAAAAATTTTATCTTTTTTTTACATAGGTTGAACTATAGCTGAAGTTCTTGGTTTATTATTAAAAACAATTTATAGACAAGAAATTAAATTTTATTAATAATACTACCATAATGAGACATGTAGTACGAAATTAAAAGCGACTTTCTTAATGTTTCAGTGCCATATCATTAATCAAAACACAAAGGAAGTGAATAATTTCCCAAAAATAATCTATATTACACAAGTTTCAAAATAGAAGCTGTTCTTAATTGCAGTTTGGGATTGCGCTATTGATGATTAAACTTTGTAGATCATTTCTTCTTAGACATTGCAAGAGGTTCGCTGTAAGATTTTTTTGAATGAAACTTGTTGGAAGGACTTCAATAATTTTTTGCATGTGGAGGCTTTTACAATGAGAATTTTATATTCAGTTTCTTTAAAAGAAATCTTATAGAACTAATCAAATAATTGTCTTTCTACTTTCAGTGCAGAATTTCCTACTTTTAATATACAGATGGCGTTTAATTGTCCAGTATCATTATTAGTATTTACACTAAAATTTGGATATATTCGATTTGTGAAATATTTTACATCATTAAAGTCGTCTGGCGCAAACGGAGAAATGGCAACATTTAATAGACCAAAAAATGCAACAGAGGCGCTATTGTCATTTGTTAATTTGCTTCTGAACTAAGTTGCTGAAAAGACAATTTTGCAATGTTGTCTACGGTCATTATTTAAAATCCGTATTTTTCGAGTTGTGCTAGTATTGTATCTTATGAGAGATATGTTATAAAGAACAGTTTTCGAATTTTTTTTTTTTGGCAGAAAGAAGCATTGCATTTTAAGTTTTAGGAATAATTTTTTAACAAATTCTAGAAAACTTGCAGAAGCATAATTGGCATCATTTATTACTTTACCTAACTTTGCCCTTCCTAAAATATCATCTGCTTGCAAACAGAATTTTCTACGCAATTAAGCATTTGGTTTGATTCTTTAAGCATCCGCTCTCATGGATGCAAATGCTAAGCAACAATGTTTTACTGTAAAGCGAGAACCAGGACTCTTTTAAGTCTGGCGAGAACTAATGTTGACTTCTATTAGTCCAAAGGGGGAATTTGCTCAGAAGAACTATTAATTTCGTTTTGGCATTTTGCGTCGATTCACTAAAAGCGTTGTTTCACTTTTCAAATTGTTGCCACCAAGTATTATTGCGCTGTGTTATATTTAAAGAAATTAAACAAGGAAGAATCTGCATAAATGTATGTATGTTTCTCGCATTGTGATAAAACAGCTGTACCTAGAGCCATCGAATTTTGAATACTAAACATTTCCACCCGAATATGGGCATCTGGAAGCTCAAATTTGAAATTTGTTTTATTATC
This sequence comes from Stegodyphus mimosarum, assembly GCA_000611955.2. Lineage (NCBI taxonomy): Eukaryota > Metazoa > Arthropoda > Arachnida > Araneae > Eresidae > Stegodyphus > Stegodyphus mimosarum. The sequence goes on from KK112187.1 coordinate 801,751, forward strand.
TATTTCGTATTTTGTAAAACTTTAACGAATTTTTAATTAACAAACTCAAGAATTTCAAAGCGAGCAATAGCAACGTTATACAAAAAAAAAATTATTTCCAGTGCCGCTATCTTGTGTATCGAAAATTCTAAAAATATGTTCATTTTAAAATTATTTTGTGATACTGCGCTTGAACTTAATTTAGTGGTTTAAGGGCGAAGAACATGATATTTAATAAATAAAAGTAACACACAAAATGTAAAAAAAAAAAGCCCCTTTGGACGTAATTTAAAATGTAGAACCTTTTAAATTTTTCTTTTTCTTTTTTTTTAATCCAAAGGGGCTTTGTCCCTGAAGCACTATTGTTTTTTTTTTGCGATTTTGAGTCGGAGGCACTAAATGTCGGTTCACTTTTCAAACTGTTCCCACCAAATATTGCAGCCCTGTATTATATTTAAAGAAATTAAATAATGAAGAATGTGCATAAATGTATGTACGTTTCTCGCATTGTGATAAAACGACGGTACCTGGAGCCATCGAATTTTGAATGACGTAATCCTGCTGCGAATATGGGGATCTGGAAGTACAAATTTGAAATTTTTAATTTGTTTTATTATGGATTTCATATTTTGTAAACCTTTTAACGAATTTTTGATTAACAAACTCAAGGATTTCAAAGCGGGCAGTGACAACGTTGTACAGAAGAAACATTTTTATCTCCAACGCGTGAAACTGTGTATCGGAAATTCTAAAGATATGCTCAGTTTAAAATTATTTTGCGATATTGTCCTTTAACTGAATTTTATGATTTAAGTGCGAAGAACATGATATTTAATAAATAAAGGTAACACACAAAATGTTACAAAGCGCCCTTTTGGACGTAATAGTCTTTCAGATTTTCTTTTTTTTTCTTATATATATATATATAAATTCTGTTTGGAGATGAAACTTGATCTTGATGTGCTTTGCTTTAGCGAAGTTTTGTGATTGCTTTTTGAGACAAAACCCAACCATATAGTTGGTTGGTGGAGGTTTACCGTGACGGCAGAAATTTAGGTTTCAGAAATCTCAAGTAAAGAAGCGTTGATGACATTTATGGATTCGAAAGGGATAATTCACAAAGAATTTATTCTTTAAAGGCGACAGAAGATAAAGTCTATTTTTAATAAAGACATTATAACAGACTTCGACTTCTGGAGCGAATTCAAAGTATTAGGCGTAAAAAAGTTCAATCGAATTCTTGTTTCACGACAATAAACTATCACACAGTTCCATTCTCGTGAAGCGATTTCTAACTAAAACGAGGGTCACAATTCTGAGCACCCTCCTCTCATTCAACAGAATTGGCATATTTAGATTACTTTCTCTTACATAAGTGAAGAACCTCTGACTTTACTTAGGTGAAATTTTAATTTGAAGATCATTAAAAATAATGATAGCGCTAAAGAGATATTCAGAAAACCGTAGCCAAGGACTTAAGCAGAGCACCTAAAGAGGTATTCTGCGAAAAGCATCTTCTTTCTAGCTGCATGAGAGGAAAAGAATTACAGAGATTTAGAAGATCTGTACACTGATGGCTAAGAATTAAGAACGCTGTATTCTTCAATTTAGGATTTTGTATGAAATTAGTCCTAAAATGTACTGTGTAAGATTTTTAAAATAAATTTCATTAGTTTGACATACGTTATATTTATGCTAAGTGTTTTCTCCCCATCAAAATATCCAAAACATTCAATTTACGCGTAATTTAGTTTTTCATTAAAATTCCCTTTATAGTTTTTTCTGATTATTTTCTCCCAAACACTTCTGATTTTTACTTTTATGAAATTCCCACCTATGATAAAGCAATGAAATGTGACGTTGATATTTATATGCCATTCCTGATTTAACTGTTCTTTATGTGATCAAACAGAAGCAGATCAAATTTATACGATTTTTTAAATAATAATGTTACCATTAAAAAACGAATAGTTTTCCCTTTCCGCCAAGAAAATTCGTTCGATGTGAAAAAGTTTTCGCAAACACAGCTCTCATTTATGTATACACAGTTAAATTTAAATAAACTCAACTTCGTCGAAATAACTCTATTTTTAAAACTACGTGACGTCATCTTTCGGGCTGTGACATCACACTTGTTGCCGGCAGTGACGTCAAGCGATTGGGTAAGAAGGGGGAAGGCAGTTATTGCGGGACGAGTAGGGGTCTGTAGGAAGGGACGGAAAGAAATGATGAGATGTTTTTTAGAGATATTCTCTGAGCAGCTGTTTCCGTCACCTCCCCTCTCCGTTCCATCTCAAGTCGTCTGCCACTCGTACCTGGAGGATGAGTATCGTCCAGGCTCACAGGTAAGGTTCCATTCATGTTCTTCAACCAGAGGTCGATGATCGCTCCAAACGATCGTTATTCGATATAAAAAATATTCATAGGATTTCCTTTGTATACTTTTGGTGCCCCCCTTTCTTTAACCTGGGTGAATATCTGTAGTGTCAGGAACCTTATTGGAATGTTCGGCATTCAGAAGTTACGTGGGTTCTGTAAGAGTTTATATCCAGTTAACTTCCGATTTACTGGGGAAATATTGAAGGCGATGTTCACGGCAAACTCAGAATCACAGTTCATCAGAGGGCAGATGGAAAAAGACAGAGAAAATAAAGTAGCTAATATTATATTTAACAGAAAAGTACTGTTAACAATTTACCAAGATTTTCAATCCATTAAATATAGAGAATAAGTTCATTGAATTAGGTAAATTAAATCTGGATTCAAAATAAAAAGAATGTGTAGTTAAGTAACGGAAGAATAAACGTCCTTAAAAAGGAAACTATTCTGTTCGAAATAGCATTCATGAAGAATATTAAATTATACCTAGCATTAAGAATAACTTTTACTTGAAAACTTGTACATTGATATTAAGTTTACTTTCAAGTAAAAATGTTGATTAGAACCTTTTGTTCTTTCTCAGTTTTCCTTTTTTAAGATCGGCCATATTATCACAATGACATCATGACAGTTATCGCACTTCACATTTTTCATTTTTAATATGTGTTTTTCGAAGACCGCTATGTTTTGAATTTTAGGCTGATGATTTGTGATAATAATTATTTCATTACCCGCAATAGATAAACTTAACGTTCTTTCTTTACAGAGGACTCCGTTAATGCACACTGCGATTGATTGGCTTCTGATTAATCGGTAATTGACTGTATACAGTATAAAGAGCGAGTACTTCCTTTGTTTGATTTGTTTGATTCCTTTGGTTTATTCGCTTTTCTGAACGAAAGTTAATTTATTGATTGAACTGTCAAAAATTATGTGAGATATATTTAAATTCTCAGGAAGAATCTAGATCATTTCGTTTCATAGATCTTCAAGCTTAAAAAATTCCGCTTTTCTAATTTTCTTTTAGCAAAATTTGAATTTGGCTTTGAATCTTACTGCATTTTTCTGCACCAATCCGTAACTACAAACTCAATTTTACCATGACTCCTTTTTGTATAATTGGTCACCAAGCCTATCATTGTCTTGTGCCGAATTTCAGAAAATCTGGACAGTTTTCCCCTTCAGTATAAAAATCCGTACTCTTCATCAACTATATCAGGATATTTTTCAGGAGACCGGCCTTTATCGGAGGAAAGTTTTGACAGGTTTCTCATGTGACTTGACGCTGAAAAGTTGCCACAGTTGCAAGATCTTTTCGCTCATTGGAAGAGACTTTTTGTTTGAATAGAGGTACTAATAAAGGAATTATTTTGCTGTATGTATATTCGAAAGTCACATTTCCCAGTATGGAGCTAATTAGAAACCAATATAAAAATACGTATAATGGCATTCGAATTAAATGAATCAAAATGAAAATGAAGTACAAGATCGACAATGTGTACGAATGACAGCTACTTTATTGGTGTACCATCAACATGGCAACTCAGAAACTAATTTCGATCCTACGTTTCTATCGATCCTATGAAAGTGTCGACTCCATGCGGTACCTTAAAAAATGATAATTTAGTCAAATTCTTTACATTTGGATTATGTGCAATCGCGAATTCTAAGTCTTCTACTCTAATGCCCATTCTGTGTCAGTGTCAGTTCCATGTAGGTTGTACCCCATGTCTTTCGCGATTCTATACCAATGTCAATTCTGTGCCTCTGTTAACCCTATGCAGTGACGGAAACCTATTACTCATTATTCCTTTATAAACCAATCTCTCCTAACTAATGTTAATCGTATGTCATTGTCGATTATACGTCATGTCAATGCTACGATGTGTCGATCCTACGCAATATTGTTTCTAATGAGTATCGATCCTATCATCCTATGACTAAGCAGTGAAAACAGTCTACAAACTAAACGCTGAAAAAAAGGATACTATTCCTTTCATTATTTACGTTTTTACAATTTTAATCATATTTTTATTGAATATGCTGTTGAAGTTGTTAATACATAGGTCATTAAAGTACACAGTAAATTTAGTGTTCTAATTTATTTTAAGATTGCTGTGCTTTTGGATTCAGTAACAATGTTATCGTAACCGTAATCAAGAAGAAAAGCGAAGCTATACACACTTCTTACGTAAGTAGGTAGTTAACATAACGAATAACGTAAAAATTTAAAGCAACTCACAGGCTTACTAAGATTTGCAGTCACTGTTCAAATTCATTACGAGTATTGCCCGGGTTTCATTTTTACAATAAAAAGAGCATTCCACAGCCATTTTTTTCTAAAATTATCACTTTTCAATATAACTTTGTTAGTTACCCATTATGTCAAGGCATTGTTATTCAAGATTTCTGGATTTAGTGGGATAGCGTTAAGTCAAGGAAGCGTTAAGTCAAGGACTCAAGAGTTAACAGAAAACCATATTCCGAAGCGCATTTTTATAATATCCAAGTAAACTGAGAGATCATTGCCCACTGGAAATTACTCTTTGTTTATGTCAAGTGGATTTTAGTAAACCTGAATAATAACACGTCTTTCAGGTATTGAGCAATATAATTTTTGTGAACACAACTTTGAGTCAGTGACGAATTAGGTCTTCTTGGTACGTCTATTAAAACTGATTGCGAACGAATTGACGAAAGGATTTTTAGTAAGAACCATAAATTTTAAGTAATGGAGGTATTTGTTACACTGATGATTATTTGAAGTCTCATATGTGCGTTCTTTGTGATTGGTTTGGAAATTAATGAACTACCTGATTGTTAATAAAATTGCTTGGCACAGGTTAAGTTCGTTCTAGTATTAAAGGACTAAAAACTGAAAATGAAATATATAGGAATTTTTTGGTCACTGCAAAGTTTCAGAAAGGATATTTGAAAATATTAATAAAAATATTATTATTAGTCAAAAGGGGCTTTGTTTCTGAAGGACTATTGTTTTCGTTTTGTGATTTTCGTTGGAAATACTGAAAGTCTGAATCACTTTTCAAACTGTTGCCACAAAATATTGCAGCCCAATACTATATTTAAAAAAAATTAAATAATAAAGAATCTGCATAAATGTATGTATATTTCTCCAAAACAACGGTACCTAAAGCCATCCAATTTTGAATAACGTACGTTTCCACCCGAATATGCGCACCTGTTAGCTCAAATTTGGAATTTGTTTTATAATCTATTTCATATTTTGTAAAACTTAAACAAATTTTTGATGAACAAACTAAAACGATTTAAAAGCGAGCAATGGCAACACACTACGGGGGAAAAAAACCTTTTTATCGAAAGCGCGCGGAACTGTGTATCGGAAATTCTAAAGATATACTCATTTTAAAATTATTTTGCGATATTGCTGTTGAACTGAACTTTATGGTTTGAGTGCGAAGAGCATCATATTTAATAAATAAAGGTAACACACAAAACGTTAAAAAACGCCAATTTGTACGTAATTTAAAATCTGAAACCTTTCAGATTTTTTTTATTGTTATTAATATTTTCAAAATTTCGTTTTGGAACCTTTTTTAATTCGAATTTAAACCGTTTGTACTTCAGAGAGACACAAATTTGCATAATATAGAATAATTATGCAATATGAATCAAGCCGATTATTTTAATTAATGAGTCAAAGAATCTCATTGCTTTAAACATGGACATTTTTGTCTTACACCGCTTAAAAATATAGAGTTTAAAAGCATCATTTAAATGAAAATACGAGCTAATTCTTTGATGAAATTCTTGATTAACTTTCCTTAGACGCAATTCTAGATATGTTAAATAATAGTTTTCGTATTAAATCATTTTCTGCACTAGGCTAACAGTACACTACGTTTAAAAGCAGTTTTGCATATAAAAATATATTTTGACATAGATGAATATGTAATTATTAATTAGTAAATCCCTTGCATAATTGGCAAATTTTTTAAAAAAAATTCCGACTGAGATGTGAATTTTAAAATTAATGAATAGCAGTATTAAATTTATTTTAATGAAAAGAAATTATTTTCAGGAGAACCTTTTTAAACAGAATATAATCATCAGTTATATTGTTATCCCACGCAGTCAGTAAAAACTATAACCATATTGTATTAGATACAGAAAGACAGTTCGTTTTACGAACTGTCTTTCAGTTTAAGACATGTAACGAAGAATTACACCTTATTAATATAATTTGTGTTTGCACTTTATTAATTTGTGATAAAAAAGCTGTAACTTACTTATTTATTTTATTCTCGTTTTTTAGCCAAAAGGAGCGGTAGCTCAGAAGGGCTATTAGTTTCTCTTTGGCATTTTGCGTCGATTCACTGCAAATGTCCGTATCACTTTTCAAACTGTTGCCACCAATATTATCGTCCTGTGTTATATTTAAAGAAATTAAATAATGAAGAATCTGCATAAATGTATATATGTTTCTCGCATTATGATAAAGCAACGGTACCTAGAGCCATCAAATTTCGAATAACGTAACTCTCCCTGAATATGGGCATCTGCAAGCCCAAATTTGGAATTTGAAATTCGTTTTATCATCGATTGCATATTTTATAACACATAAACGAATTTTTTATTAACAAACTGAACGATTTCAAAGCGAGCAATGGCAACACTGTACTGAAAAGAAAAAAAAAAAAAGATTTACTCTGAATTTTCAGCTCAACATTTTCTGCTAGATGGTAGCAACGGGTTATTTCGTTTTTCTTTTCCTGTCTCTGATTATTTTTTTCCGAGACCGCATTCTTTGTGTCTCTGCCACGTAGAATTATTTCAGTGATAAAGCAGACAGCTAGCGCATAAGAGGTAAAGTCACTGAACGCTGGTTGCTTAACCTGGGTTCGATTCTAAGCGAAGAGACTCGCTGGATCGATGTTTTCTGAACAGAAAAGGAAAACTTTCCGAGAAAGTTTTCTGCTGTCGGCAATGGCGCATAAACTTTGACGCTGCCACATCGCACGTGCTTCTTATACCACGAAAGGAATTTCAGAGAATAATGGGATGCGGTATCAACTTTTCTAACGACAACATACCAAAAGTAAGAATTTTTAATCATTTAGGAATCACTCTGAATCGAAATCCCACCTGAACTGACCACTTGATCTATATAAGGAGCAAAGTTAACAAACTGATACACACTTCCAACCCACTTCTAGGAAAATACTCAAACCTAAATCAGATGTAAAAGACAGACATATCTAGCTATATTTCAGTCATCAGCCCAGTGATAACCTACGCCTCCTTTGCATGGGCAGCGGCCATGCCAGACAACATCAAAGGATTGCGGATGCTACAGAATCCGGGCATTACAAACGCTCGTCCCACGGTCAACACTGAAATATTGCACAGTGACCTTAAAATCTCTCATATAAAGTAAACTCAACTTATTCTTAACTAAAACGTTTTTCATAAGGCAGTGAATTACCAGTTAGTAAACTACTCCTCTATTTTCCAGGACAAAGTACTAGAAAATGGTAAATTACTAAGAATTTTCGCAGCTTACGTATGCATGTATGTATCTCGCATAACTCAAAAACGAGTAGCCTCAGAACGTTGAAATTTTGTACATAGGATTGCTGTAACATTTAGATCTATGCCTCGTATTTTGGTTGCGATCGGCCACACCAAAAGTGTATAAATTTATGGAAATATATATCCACTCTGCTACTGGGCTCGGTGAGCTCAGTTTTTTATTCTTATATGTTGGTAAATTGTGTATTTTTTGCCTTAAAACTGTTTGAATTATTTTGTTCTTATCTTCCGGTTAAGGTTTTTATGGCTTTAGTAAATCTGCATGCAATATTTGTAGAATTATCAACAATTTAAAAGTTGCTTAAGTGCGGCTAAGCCTAATCATTTTTCTCATGGCGGACATATTTGTTTACATTTGAAACTTAAGAGAATATTGGATTTGTTGCCAATCTAGAGAAACTAAGCTTCGCAGCAACAAAGATAACGCCTTCTTTTGTTATTGCGAATTAAACGATGCTTAATCCATTCTGGAATGTATTAGAGGAAATAAGTGTTCAAGATTTACTTCGTAATTTTTAATATAGATATTTTGAGTTCTTACGCATTTCTACCTTGTCGCGAAGTGAAAATTGAATTAATTGAATGAGAAATACTGAATCGTCTGTGAAAAACTGTTTTTGTGTGTGTGTGTGTGTGTGTTTGTGTGTTTGTTTGTTTAATTTCTTCTACACATCGTTTTAGATTTATTATAGTATTTGAATAGAACATGTGACAAGGATTAGGTAATTCTCCAGATCATATACATAATATTTGTGCATTCTGATGAGTTATAAAATGAATGAGATGTAACTCTGTTAGGTGAAGTTAGCGTCAGAGTGGTACTGTGGTAAACAAATATAGTGAATTTTTAAAGAGTTCATTTATTCTACTGTGGTTAATTCGCTATCGACGAAGTAGATTTAATTCAATCCAATAAGTTTAAATGAAGTGCAAAATGCGTATAGTGTAATATTTCGTACAGGGAAATCATGTGGTATGTACATCAGATTTTTATATTCATATTCGTATAGTTACATCGATTACTGTATCGAGATACCTGTCGCGGTGAGGAAGTGAGCTGTAAGTATTAATGTATTATTTGCTTATGATTTTTTTACGATTGATTAGATGGAACTGTTATTCATACATGCGTATTTTTTGATAATTATTTATTGATGAATATCTGCTAGTTGCTATCGTCTAAAATAGCAGAAACCCCGCAAACAAAAAACAAGACAGCAACATTCCAATTTTTGATAGCATAGCGCATAAATTGGAAATCTTTTATTTTTGACGAGCCGGCTTCACTTGATTAAAATTAATTGCAGTTGCTCTCAGGTTTTAATGAAGTCGGGTTCTGAAACTCTCCAAAGCTTCATATGATATTAACAAAATTATCAGGTACCATCCAGAAGAAGGCTAATATGTATAAAATCTAAACTTGCCACGAAAACATTCCTTTCCTTAATGTACGTATCCAATAAAAATCATAACTGTACGTAAAATACTTAGAATGGTAGAACGTAGACCCTGTAGGATGTTCTTCTGGATGAGCAGCATCATGGGGACAGTACTTATATCATTACATGGTAAAGTTACAGTGTCCCATTTGCTTATTTCTCTCCAGTTCTGCCTTGTCTGTGATACATTCATTATTACAGTAAATTTTTATCAAGCCATTGTAAAAATATGTTTTACGTTATGTTTGCATGCAGAGGTTTACGTTATGTTTGCATGCAGAGCACGCATTTCTTAATACATAGTCATTTCTTTTTCTTGCAGGTGCTTTCGAACAAGTGACAATCGAAGAAACGTGGACTGAATTGACCGTTAGTCTTCTCGCCTTTTGATTGTTGCTCAGAAGGCGTGCTGAACACAGGCTTTCGAGCAATGATCAAACGCTGAGGAGGGCCAAAAACGACGCATCAGCAACTTTTCTGTCCCCGGACCTCAGCAGTTAGCTTCAGCCATGGGCACTGTAAGACAGGTAGAAATTTTAAAAGTGTAGTTGAACGAAATATCGTGAAATTGATAGTTCTGTTTACATGTTCTTAGATTTAAAATTTTGGTTCTTTCTGGTTAACGGGATGCGACCATGACAAACGTAAATCTTGGCGAGAAATCTAACTGGAGTGAAGAATGGCAACTTTAAAAATGTTCACAGTTGCATGAAGAAAATGGATGTTTTGTTAAATTCAGAATATAGAAAAATCAAAGACAAATATACAAATTCACAAATAACAGTGCATGCAATTATCAGTTATCCCAACAGTGTATGGTAATTAATTCCTAGTCACAGTCTGCAGAATCTTAGCCATGTAAGCACTAGACACCACATGCAAAAACAGGCGCTAAGCTGTCTGAAAAGAAATGCTCGATGCTTCGAACCAGCATCTACTGTACTGTCTTCTCACGGCATGATGTTTCCTTGCAATTCCATTTCGGTGCCTTCTGCAGCAGTAAAATGCAATTCAGTTTTGCAGTTTTCCAAATGAAGTCTTCAGTATGGTTGCTAACTTAAGCTGTGAAGAACTGTGATTACTGGTCATTCCGATACCGTATTTGGTGCTTTAGTACACAATTTTCGACTGATGTTCGTTTAATCGGAAAGTACCAAAATTTTAAACAAACTTTTCTTCTCAATACTAAATAATATATAAAACCTGCTTAAAATTATTCATTTTAATTGTAATAATTTAAAATTGCATGTAAATTTTTTAGTAGTTTTCAAAATGGCGTAGTTTTTGTATCAAACTGCAAACTCAAAATACAGAACGAAATTGTTTCATTTATTTATTAACTACGGCAAAGCACGCGAGGGCTATCTGGATGAAGGAAAGGATGCTTAGGCAGAGGATTTTCTAAGAGAAAGTGTCTCGTACCCACGTTATGCATGGGAAAAACTACTAAAACACCCACACAGCCTCGAACCGAGCTACCAGTGTTCAACAATTTTTCCCTTCAATCGCTGGTGGTCTATTTATTATTTTTATTTTTTCCTGTTCTGTGATTTTGTTATACTGCTGATACATTGTTAAAAAAGTTCCCTCTTTTTTATAATGAAACTGGATGTTACTACCGCCAAAAACGTATAAAATTGGCATTGTCAGCTAAGTTGTGAGCATTTACATCATCCAACGATTACTGTTTTGTGTTCCAGCTGCTGTGACTTCTTTTGCAATAGGCATGCTGACGAGAAAGACGTTTTTGGTCGATAAAAAAATTAATTATTCAATTTTCTAATTGTAATGAAAAAAAAACACGCTGAATAACAAATGTTAAAGGTATTAGATATATGAACAGAAATCAGTTTAAGTTTCTCTAATTCGGAGGATTGTAGTGTCAGAGGTTAAATAGAACCATTCGTCATTTTCACTCCAACTCAAGAAGAAGGTTCTAATTTCGAAATTATAGTCCCGCAAATGTTACGCAACTTACCCTGATTCTTGTTGCTATAGCATCTTTAACATTTATGCAGTTAGCTGTTTTAGAATTTATCTTGACGGTTTAAGTTAATGTTTTTGAAATTAACAAATTAGTTTTTTCATGGTCAAGATGAGCAGATTTAATACGGGCTAAATCACAGGACGTTTATACAACTTGTCATATTCTTTCTTATACTAGAGGACTTGTTCAACGTCTTAACGACGAGCTTAAACGCATGTGCATCAGACCTTTGTACTTACTAATAACAACAGTGCAGTGAGTGAGTGAGTGCACCGCTATGATGGCTTCCGACCACGGACATTAACCGAACGGAATTATATACCATCACAGCAAAGAAAAGTCCAAAGTGACAAAGTTGAATATTACATACTAATAACAATTTCTGTAGCTTGGTAACTGCTTGCAACAAGCGTTATTCTGATTATCTGCTTTAAATTCTGGACACTTCAAACATAATATTTTTCGCGGTTGTTTCTGCTTACGCAGTGTCTTGAGATTTTCTTTATTTCACCAAGGGCTACTGTGTTTTCGAGTGTGTTTATGTCTACATTGCCCAGGCACAGTCCGTTGGTTTTTTTGAGTGCCAGGTTCTTGTATGTACGCAATGAAAGTAATAGTGGTCCATGTTGCTTTCATTTCGGC
>KK112187.1:813763-865775 GCA_000611955.2 Stegodyphus mimosarum
TCCGCATTCGCAGAAAGGAGTATCCCTAAGTTTGAATCCGTTGAGGTATACTGGGAATGGTCCATGACCTGTCAAGAATTGTGTTAGGCTAGCACGGTGTGTCTTTATTTCAATGTTAACTTTTGGCAGTAAGCCGAATGTCCTTCGTCCTACCTCTGCCTCTGTCCGTCTACTTTGCCAGTTTTGTAGCAAAATTGTCAAAGTTGTTCGTTTAATATGAGACCAAGGAAGTTCAGTTGGTCGTTCTAGTAAATCCGTGCAATTGACTGCCTGCTTGGCCAGTAGGTCAGCCATTTGCCTTGAATTCCTGAATGAGCGACTAATAATAAGGAAAACAGCTTAATAAATCTTAATGTTTATGAGATCTCTTTCCTTATAGAACTTCCCACTAGCATGAAAAGATAAAAGACTCATCTGTACACAACGTGACTTCCTTGTATAGAATATTAAATTATACACATTTTGCGTTTCATTCAAATTTGCGATTCATTGAATTAAATCTACTTCGTCGATAGCGCATAAACCACAATAGAATAAATGCACTCTTTAAAATTCACTATATTTGTTTACCATCGCGACACCCTGGCGCTAGATTCACTTAAAAACGTTACATCTCATTCATTTTATAACTCAGAATGCACCAAAATTATGCATATCATCTGAAGAATTATCTAATCGTTGCCACATGTTCTATTCAAATACTATAATGAATCTAAAAAGATGTCTAAAATAAATTAAACAAAAACAAAAAAGGAAAAAAGAAAAGAAAAAAGGAACAGTTTTTCACAGACGAACCAGCATTTCTCATTCAATTAATTCACTTCTCACTTCGCGACAAGGCAAAAATATATAAAAACTCAAAATGTCTAACTTAAAAATTACGAAAAATCTTAAACACTTATTTTCTGGAATAAATTCCAGAATAGATTAAGCATGATTTAATTCAAAATAATAAAAAAGGCGTTATTTTTTGTTGTTGCGAAGTTTAGTTTTTTTAGATTGGCAACAAATCCACTATTCTGCTAAGTTTCAAACGTAAACAAACATGACTGCTATGTTAAATAAAAATTAGGTTTAGCCGCACTTAAACAACTTTTAAATTGCTGATAATTCTACAATTATTGCGTGCAGGTTAACTAAAGGTATAAAAAAAGTAACCGGAAGATAAGAACAATATAATTCAAGCATTTTTAAAGCAAAAAATACACAATTTACCAACATATAAGAATAGAAATACTGAGCTCACTGAGCCGAGTAACAGAGTGGATATTTATATATATATTTATGTACTTTTGGTGAAGCCTATTGCAACGAAAATAGAAGGCGCACATCTACATGTTATAGCAGTCCTATATGCAAAATTTCCACGTTCTGAGGCTACTCTTTTTTGAGTTATACGATATATATACATACATACGTACGCACATACGCCACGAACAAATCTCTTCAGAATCCATTTCAAATCAGTTTTATAATTTTTTTGGGGGGAAGAGTCCTTTATTCTGTTCTTACATACGAATGTCACACATAAACATCGTTAAATTGCATTCGATAGCGGTTGAAAATGGATATTTTCGTTGAAATATTGTACCCGAAATTTTTTGTGATTACAATACTTCCTTTTTACTTCGTACAAGAAATTAAAAAACGCTAATTCCGGGGCGGGCTGGATGAGAATTCTTGTGATTCTATTTATGAGTAACGGGAATATGAGTCATTTTCCCTAAGAGAAAACCTCCACGGAGGTCATCTTTCTCTTTAAAAGATAACCCTTTTGTGTTTTACGGTATGCTTTGCCGAAAGCCATCTAATCTCATCTATTCCGTTATAGGACAACATACGCTAAAAGGCTTTTATAGAATGAGATATGGTTCAACTACCTGTGCACTATCGTTTAATTAAACCTGATGTTCTTAGTACTTAAATATACCCTTCTCATTCTCAAATTTTGTATAACAAATTAAACTTTTTAAACTGCGTAATTCCATTTCCTTCTCGTTTCCTAAAATGACTAACTAAAGATATATATTTCATATATTTAGAGATATTTCGCCACAGTCAAAATGATCTGATGACAAAAGTATGTTTTTTCGCTTGCTATCAGAATCGCGTAAGATTACTTGAAGAGTGTTATCTTATAAAACAAAAAATCGCATTTACGAATTTCATTGATCTCGGTATTTAATTCGATGAATTCTCAACAGAATAAATTTGAGTACTGAAATTTATTATTTACTTCCCTTTACTGTCTATCCTATACCAAATTCCTGTCTTCCTATACCAAAAAGAATGAGATTCATCATAATTTTATAATTTTCACGCATTTAATGCTTGCTCTTTTTAGTTTGATGTTATTCAAGAACTCAATTTACTTCATATTTGCAGTTACTTGTACTAGAAAAATTTTCTTTTTTATTAGCAGTTTGAAGTGTAACTACTGATTGTTCTCTGTGATAAGAGAGCATTCTTCTTAGCTTTTTATTCATGATTTGATTCATTCTGAGTTTGTATTGATATTTTACTCTTTTCAGTTCTTATTTGTTTTCAATGACATTTCTTGCTTCATTTTCTTTTTACTTCCCATATTCTATTTTGAGTAACACTCAGCGCTATCTGTTGCGCATAAGCTTTTATGCATCAAATCCTGGTGTAATGAACTAGGATTTGGAAGTCTCAACACTCGTTATAAACACACCTGTATCATAATAACGTCTTGAATTAGCTAAAACTCTCTTCATCCATTCGTCTGCTTTCGAGTTTCTTCGAGGTGTTTTGCAAGAATTCATGCACCAAATACGCTAAAAAATTCAAGAATTAAACCTTTAACCATGGTTATGTGTTTCGATGGTATGAACGGTTCGTAGTTAATTTTATCTTAATTTAACTGCTTTCTTGGAATTCAGAAACTACGGATGAAGATGATTTGCCCAACTCCTAGAAGAAAACCCAATAACGCTCCCCCCGCTCTTTAATAGGCAATGATCTTAGGTGCATAATCATCATCAACTGCATTCATGATCTTGACCGTCATAAAGTATTCTGAACATGATTATCTCATGAGATACACCTCTCTGATTAAACATGTCTAATCATCAGTCGGCAACAGAATCGCTACCTTTTTGACCACACACGAAGAACGCTTTTTAGGCCCTTTTTCTTGTTTCGGAAGAAGTATGAATGTGAATCGCAGTCGTAAGCATCAGTGGCATCCAAGTAGAGAATTGTTTTCAAATATGCCGAAATTTTAATTTCCTTTTTTGTTCTTGGTTAGATGGATTGATGGGAAATATTGTACTAGAACTGTTGAATACCGGTACAATTGTGACCATTTCAGTTCATTCTAATGAATTTTAGATCTAATCCGATACCACGCATGAAATCATATTATATGACAAATTTTATAATCTTTTCAAAGAAAACGTGCATTTACACTTTGTAAATATAAGTCATCAGGAAATTCAAAAGCTGGGCTGGGAAGTTCTGCTACATAAGGTGCATTCTTCAAATGTAGCATCTAGTCTGATAACTGCTACATTTTTCGGATCCTGAAGAATTATCTTCCCGATAAACAGTTTCATAATCAATATTAACTAGAAATACAAGTCTTCTCACGTTTTCATTTTGCATTCTGTAGAATTCTTGCAGAAAGACAAACAAGAAGTTACCAAATAGATGAATGCAAGTAACAGCAGAAATGGAAATATGTCATTGACCAAACTTGTAATTCAGTAATATAAAATAAATTTCGAAATAATTTTGTTTTGATGACATTATACTACATTGCACTCACAATATATATAATTCTAGGATATAAAATATTCTAGGATATCATTCTCCCTCCTCATTTTTAGCCCAAGTCTCGTAACGGCAATTTGCGTTGAATATTTATAAACGGCGTACCAGTTTTCAAATTATTGCCACCAAATAGTATCGCCGTGTATTATATTTAAAGAAATTAAATAATGAAGAATTTGCATGAATGTATGTATGTATCTCGCATTATGAATAAACAGTGGTACATAGAGACATCAAATTTTGAATTACGTAGACTTCCGTCCGAATATGTGCAAGTGGAAGCCCGAATTTTGAATTTCGAATTTATTTTATTATTTTTCCATATTTTGTAAAAATTTAATGATTTTTTTATTAGCAAACTCAACCATTTGAAAGCGAGCAATGGCAATACTGTTCGAAATAAATTATTTTTATATCCAGGGCGCGAGACTGTTGCCATTTGAAAAAATGTAAGGTATTTATTTTTCAACTTTAATTGACAAACTCGGCTTTATGTATGAATGTTGTTGTGCCTAGAATACTTCTTTATATTCCACGCGCCAACATGTTACCATTCAGTAAGTCTTAAGATACTTCTAAATTTAATCTGGAAGTTTACTGAGTAATAAATTAAGCTATTTAAAAGCAGTAAACACAGTTCTTAAAAATGCTTTACTAATTTTTAATGTGATTGATTTAAAAAAACATGTATTAAAATTATGAGATGTATGATTAGAAATATTCAATATTTTTATGAAATTTCAATAGTTAGACTCGTTGAAATCATTATATACTTTTTCGTTTTTATAATAACTATTTTAGGAAGCTATCTGCGCAAGTGGCTAACTTTTAAAGAAATGAATATGTATGGTAACCACTCTACTGGGAGTTCTAAAACTATGCTCTTTTGTAATTTTTTTGTGATTTTGTTATGGAATTTAATTTTATTTGGCCTGTTTTTGCTATCGAATTGAATTTTTTATAAATGCAAGGAACGTGGTATTTAATAAATAAAGTAAACACATAATATGTTAATAATAAAAAGATAAAAAAATTTTCTGAGCCATCTTATTAAGCAAAATGAATATTGACATTATGATCAAAGAAAGGATAAAAAAAATACAAAAATGTATGCCAAAACTTAACCCTGTTTCGAGATTTCTAAACGTATGCTGCTATGCAGCTTTTACAAATTTTCTGATCTTGTTGTTGAACTGTATATGGTGTAGGTGCAGAAAAAACGATGCTTAATAATAAAGCTGAAAAGACACAAAAAAAGGGCGGGTTAGCGGGAATAAGTGCAAGAGCAGACTGGTAGACTGCGAACTCAGTGAGAGCAAAAAAAATCTGAACAAATTGTTTAGAACGACCGTTTAAAATCTGAAACCTTTCAGATTTTCTTTTACTTTGTCCGATTAGTATCTTATCGTTCTATAACAGTAGTTGTAGTCAAATCTTAGTCAGTTAATGAAGAAATTGCTAGACAGGAGTACGTCTATAATTTTTTATGTGATTCACACAGAGAACTTGACAAAATGAGTAACAAATAACCACAAATAAAGAACGAAACACAAAAAAGGAAGTCATTGTCTCATTTGACTTCTTACCTCCAAATTAGCCCCACGAAGAACTTTGTAATAAAAAATATTGTGGCCATCCGTAATGACGTGGTCATCGCAGATGGTACAGTAAGGATTCGGAAAAACACCAATTTTAAAGAGTTAGCCAGCCAAACAATCGTGCTTGAATGAAGAGTCTAAAAATTGCAACCCCCTCACGGCGGGGCCAGTTAGGTATGTTTATTTGCTCTTAAACTTTCCACTTTGGAAAACAGCTCAAGCCCTCAATTCCTCATGATATTAAGAGAAAAAAATTCTTGATAAAACGTTTTACTGTATAAAATGGGACGCTGTTACGTGTGAGTTACAATACGCCAGCACCTTTCTTCGCCAGCGCGTCAGCCTGTTAGTTGCCACTTAGTCCACAGTGACCGGGGGTGAAGAACAGTGGTTTTTTTCCCCGAGTTGCAATTTTTGTATGAGTAGTTGACAATTCAAAATATCCCAGGAGGAAGGGTCAGGAGTTGTGATATAATGCACGGATAGCGGCTCTGGAGTCGGAGAGAATGACGGCCTTTCGAAATTTATCACAACAAATAACCAGTTGTTTCAGAATCTATGCTTGCAGCTGCAACCTTATAAGGCATTTCTCCAGCCTTCTTCGCATGCCTTCGTGTTGTAGTGGTCAGCACTCTCGACGCGTATTTGAGAGGTCCGTAGTTCAAGTCCCGGCGAGGGCGTTGCTAATTTTTCATGTCTCCTGCTTCAAAAATACCTAATGTCTCTACAATCTTTCCATCAAATGCTGTTCGAAAACTTCCAATAGAGGAATAAAAAGTTAATAGGTCACAAAAAGATTCCTGCGGCAACATTAGGTTGGCCATTAGAAAACGAACCGCCGGCATAGATACTTAGCCAGTCAGGTTCAAAATAACTGTTGTTTAAAATCCACAGTAAATAACCACTGTTGATATACAATACATAGTGAGATTAAAACAAATGTTTTCTTTCTTTTTTTTTCAGTGTGTGTAATTAAATTGTATTCTTTTCTCGCACTTTAAAAAGTGAAACAAGGAGTAATTGCTTTATCGGTCACAGTCGAAACACTAAAAAGATAAAAAAAAAGTTAATTAGTTCCCCCTCCCCACACAAACATACCTCTCTTTTGATATTTTCCTCTCAGAAATATTTTTTTTTTTTTTTTTGACGAATGAATAAGTTTAGCCTTTTTTTTTTGCAAGCAAGATCAATTTATTCTCGTTGACCTTTTTTTAGAGTTTCTCTTCACTAGTGCTAAAGAGAAATTAATATTTCAGTAAGTAACATTTACGATTTGTTTCATTTAAATGACCTAATATTTAATTTTTTAAAAACTTTTTCATTGTATTTTGACTATTAGTGCACACAATCCGAAAAACGTAAATTGCGGATTTAAATTGCTTGAAGAGGCAGTACATGGAGAACTTTACGATTGCCGATAGGTTATTTGCTATCGATAATTATGAGATGGCTTCGAATATTAAAAAAAATAGTTTTTTTTTGTTTTACGTCAAAGATTAAAATTATTGTTATCATAAAAAGTTACATCAGTTATCTGTATCATAAAAAATTTATTTAATTCATAATGGGCTATTATAGCCTATCGGCGATAAAGGGGATAAAATTGCTGAAAATTAATCCTTTCGCAATGGCGAAACTAGCCATTAATATGCCATTAATGTATTTGACGAGTTGGTAATTTCTTGATTAATATCGTCATTTTCTTCAGATTTTCATTAGTGCATCACTACCTGTACCTGATTATTACATCTGTACCTGATTATATAGCATTTCCTTAATATAACTGCATGCCTACCAAGTACCATAATAGTGTATGCCTAACATGTACAATATATTTGTTCATCTTTGCATCTGTACCTGATTATATAGCTATCTTTAATATAACTGTATGCCTAACATGTACCATAATAGTGTATGCCCAACATGTACCGTAACTGTATAATGTCTACCTAACATGCACCATAATAAGTGTTCCCCTTAGTCTCAGCCGTCCCCATCATGCACCTTTTTTCCATGTTCTGGTCCTTATTTCAATGCTCCTCGTTTAGCGTGGTCAATTGCAGGAGGACACACTACTAAGCTCTTTATATATATATACTTTAAATCCCATTGACGGGATCCAACAGGCTGAAAAGCACCTAACCCAGTGGGCCAGCTGTTCCGTCGATGGCGAAAAGAAAGAAAGTGCATCACTACCTTTAATCACCTTTTCCTTCTGTTTATAACAGATTCATTTTCTTCAAGCCTTTACGAACCAGTGTCGTTCATCAGTTGCAGTTTATACTTAGCATTAAAAGAACAAAATGTAAACCACTTGTTAACATTTGAGGCCATAGTTGGAGTTTAAGATTTGCTAGACACAAAAATTTACCAGCCGGTTGACTTATTTTATTCTGTATGCGTCATTGCTGCTGATTAATTTGTAACTGGTACTCCACAAATGATTTTAAAATGTTGTGACGTTTCTAATCGCCTTGTCTATGGTTAGTAGAAACCTTGTTGAACTATGTAGCGACTTATCGCTAGAGTAAGTGTGTAAATGAAAAGTTTAGAGAAGGGTTAAACTCACCCTTTATTACCTCAAACTAAGAATACAGATGGCCACTTTCTTGGGTTTACATCAATGCCTTTAGTTAAGCTTTAACTCAAGAAAAGAAAATGAGAAACTAATCTAATGCTAAACTAAACTGAACTTAGCCGAAGCTGTTCAAAATTATCTAACGTAGTTAACCCTCTATTAAATTAACCGGTTAACATCAGCAGACGCATACAACACAGCCCAGCGTAGTTAGCTTTAAACAGTGAAGTAGCCTGACGGCAAACACGCGCCACTAAGGGTTCCTAAGCTCTTCTGCTGAAGTAAACGAAACCTTCTTTTAAATACTCTTCTTACCTCATTCACATGCAACGCGATACTAAAAGCTTATTCTTGTGGGGAATAGTAAGTTTGAAACGAGAATAGACAGTAAAGCATGTTTTAAAATTAAAATAATTGTTAGAAACTTAAAATAACCTCTACAATGTTCATTTGATTCATATCAGGAAATTTTTCCTGTGCGATGGTAAATGCATGTGTCCAAATCGCTTTAATCACTGAAACTGTAGCTTGTCAAGCGACGCGTTTATTAAATAAAGAATATAACCACCGCTAGTGTTGCTTTAAAACAAGTACTTCAATATCATACCGCACCTGCCCTCATTTACGATCGGAACGTGTGCGCAGAAGGAATAAGAGAATTTAAGTAATTAGAGGATACAACTATCTTTTGCAGCAATCGTTAACATGGCTACGAAGCAAGTCAGAAGGAAAAAATTATCTTCAAATGCTTATTCAAAAGTGGCAGACTATGGTCGTGAAAGGATTAATTCGTCTTGCCCTGTTCAAATTCTGGCGAACTGGCTGGCTGCATGGATGATTTCCTCAAATTTTCCATGTTTAAGGAGAATACGAAACAGTTTTCCTAATAAAGTCCCCCAATTAAACATCCCTTCTTTTAGGTAAGTTGCCCCAGTGTGATTTTCTCTAACTGCTCTTTTAATACGTATGTGCTAATTACCTAATTTGTTCTACAAAGAAAAACTGTTTAGTGAGATGCAGAAAAATATCGGAGAACTTTCTGAGAAAAAGGGAGAGGAAATGCCTTCCAGGAGCACTCACTAAGAGAAACTCGGCAGATTTTGAGTAAAATATCTAAAACCCAATACAATGCTAAACTCTTAAAGCTTCAGATTAGAGTTTGAAAGCGTGTTTACTTCTGAAGTATGTAACACCTAGCACTACAAACGTATAATGCAAATTATACTAACTGATGTAAATATTTTTAAAGTAAGTAAAAGTTCACAGTAACATTCTTTGTGCTGCTTATCTAAATTAAATTTAAAAGATTTACTTCTTGGAGTTAAATTTCTAAAAATTAAAGGTTAAGAAATTTTTTATTTAAATTTCCAAGGTATTTCAATGGTTACGAATTACTGAATTACTGATATCAGAATTCCAGCACTGGGTTTACAGGTATACCCCGCCGCACTAATAGTGCAGCTCCGCTCCGGTTTTGATGGAGAACATTCGTGTGACGATCCGAGTGTTTTCTTCTGCCATTAACCACTCGAGAAAACTTTCGGCTTACTGTGTATTTAGAATGCTCCCTTACTACAGAGAACTCACCACTTACAAACATCCATGCTTTCTCCGGAATTCGAACCCCCAGACCATCGGTAAGACCGTCAGCGTCGTTGTTATTATGACTTATTTCACTTGTATGACAGTAACGTCAGAACAAGCTCACGAAATTCCTCGTGGCAAGGATGCAAGATTGTGCCTGTCGTTGGGAAGAGCCTTGAGCGGCATACAGTTGACAGTATTGCCCAGTTCCGCTCCCAGTTTTGATGGAGAGCACCCCGGGGGGATCCGAGGGTCTCCAACTCTTCTTTCTCGAGAGGACTGGCGTCTCACTACATATTTAGAAGTGCCCCCATGCTTTCTCCAAGATTCGAACCCGGACCTTTCGGGACCTTCAGCGGCGCTAACCGCCATCTCCGTTGGGCTGCGTAATCAGTGTGGCTGCGTGAACAGTGGGTCGTTAGAAATAACCTTCTATAATATCAGATATCAACCATCTATATTCAAATAAGGATGAAGCTGCAGCTCAAATAAAGGGTATTCTGTTAAAGTTCTCAATATGGCAATAGCTCTTACTGATTGTCACCAAATGCATCAAAATATTGTTAAGAGCTTCTCTGTTTTTAAAAGAATCATTTTGTTAAGTTCACAAGCAGCGTGTTCTTATAATTTGAAATATGTGTTCAGAACTTTTAATTCGTATTGATGAGCAACACTTATTGTTACACTTCTGTTAATAAACCGTGTCGTGTTACATTTGTCAGAAAAATCAGAATAATGCCAATAAACAAGTTGTTGTTATGATTAATGTGGTTTGCTGACATCAGAACAAGCCCTTCATCGCGACAAGGCGTACAAGATTACGTCTGTCGTTGGCAAGAACCTTAGGTACCATATAGGTGACAGTACGATTTTACCCAGTTCCATAACAGTTTTGAGGGAAAGTACCCCAGGGGTTGGGTCCGAGGATATCCGCCCCTCTATTCTTGCCACCAAACTACACAAGAGGACTTTCGGCTCGCCATATATTTAGATGGCCCCCATGCCGCAAAGACACTATACATTTGTAACATCCATACCGTCTCCAGCATTCGAAGCCGGGCTCTTAGGTACGGTGGTCAGACACACTAACTACTATCCTGTTTGGCCGGCAGAGACATTTTTAATTATTAAAAGACGCTAGAAAATGTTATTTATTTCATTTTAAAGTAAGTCTTTAAAGAAATGATAGATGATTGTTGATAAAAGTCATCTCATAAAATAAAAAAAGGAAAACCCTTCACCCGTATTCTTATAGAAAAGTAATTGAAGCGTTTAAAGAAACTTTATAAATGTTTATAAAAAGCGTTCGTGAATTTTCCGTTTGGTAACTTGATTTCTGGGAACTGGACATATTCACCAAAAGAAATGAAGCGGTTGCCTGTCTGTTCTGATTTCGAGCAAAATGGACGAAGTCAGAGATAAAATGTTACAATCACTAAAATGATGTGCAAAACCATCGCAATCAATTTTATGCGTTTCGAAATAATGTTCATTCAATAGAAATTCAATTGGCAAAACTCTTAATCATCTTGCACACACACACACACACACACACACAAAACTGGTTTTAAAGCTGAAATTTCAAATGATATATTACTATAGGTATATGAGTAGAGTATCTCCCATAGAATAATTTACCATTAATATCCATTGAAGAATTTTCACAATGCTTGAGATTTGATGTGTGTGATTTTTCGGTTACTTAATATATTTTATTATTACCGAAGCGCCGAAATTGCGTTGCAATGAGAGATCGCGCAGCTAGGAGAAAGGTTTTCAGAGCAAAAACTGGTTCGAAAGTTCTCATATTAGTTTTTTGACAGGTCTTCCTCTATTTACTTCTGTAGTAGAGGGTTCACTTTGGTAGAATTCTATTAACTGCAGCTAGGAATGGATCGCTATACAACTATCGACTAAAATATTTACAGACACTGTTATTGATGAATTTCTGTATTTGCCTTTTTTATTTATTTATAGATGGTGTTTACACACTTTTAGGATGATTTCGATAAAGAATTTAAAAAAAAAGCAAATGTTTTAAAATAAAACTTTCCGGCAAAAGCTTATTATTTGAAATGAGAAACATAGTCTGCATAATTCAAAAACGTCATGAAATATATTGGATTAAAATTTCTAAGCAAAAATAAGCAACATTATTAATCGGAAAGAGGAAAACCGTCAATCATTACTTCTACTTGGAAAGAAAGCTCCAAGCGAATACCGGAGAAAGGTGCATACTGTTTCTATCGCCTCTAAAGCTAAATCGTTGGTAATAAAAGAAAATCCTCCGACACAGAAATCAATCAGAAAATCTTTATACACATCTGTAGCAGCAATATGAAAAATAATAAACGAAGATTTACCCCTTAAGCATGCTGCTGAAAAACATAGTGTTCACCAGCTTTTGTCGTGAAATGTGACTCAACGCAAAGCAATTTGTAGAACATTATATGAAAATTATTTAGCAGAAGATAAATGGAAATAATTTTGGCACGTTATGAAGCATGGGTTTACCTAAATGAATGCAGCCAAAAAAGGTCTATTTATTACCGAAAACGTAGAGAAGAAGTGTACAAATTTGGTTCCATCAATGCAAAGAAAGTTTCAATAAGGGATTCATGACTGCGGCAGATTTCTCTTACAACGAAGCAGTGAGTTCACTGTAGGAATAGCATTCATGAGTTCTTCGTTTCTGTGCAGCCAAATTTTGCCACGTTCGTCAGTTCAGAAAACATTGTATTTATTCTCATCAGTAAAAAGAAGAGTTCTCCAAAAACAGAAGCCCTTATAATGCATATATTCGTTAGCAAAGTTGAACTTTCTCTTTGATTTGCTTTGATTAATTTTCTTTTCGAAACTCTGGCATAAAATACTTCAAATCGGAGGCTTTTTCGAACTGTTTACACATTAACACTTTTGCTAGTTGTCGTCACTGTTAGTTCGGTTATTTGAAAGCGGATAATGTGGGACTTAACCTCACATTTCCAGTCATACCTCGAGCATCTCCATCGTTTACATTCTTTGACCGTCCACTACGGGTTTGTTAAAAATGGACGGTAAACCGACTTTTCCCATAATTTTTGAGTTTTAATGCAAGATTTTTTTTATTTCACTGTAACTGAATTATCAGATGATGAACACCAACACAAGTTTCATTTCTTGGAGCATTTTAACAGGACTAGTAAAAACACAAACTTTTTAACGCATATAGAAAATTCCCTTTTCAAAAACGATGTTCAATGTTATTTCATTCCTCTTAAATAAGAGAGAAATCATGTCAAGTTCTACCAAAGTACCTTCTCTGTATATATTTTTGTGAAGTCAGTTTTACAGTTTTTTTGCATATTCTGGAGAGCTAATTCTGTTTTTATCACTTGCTTAAAATATTGCTTAAATTCTAAAATGTAGCGTTGCTGTAAATATAATTTTTGTCTGACGTTTATAATTTTTTAAATTCTGTTTCACTAACATGTGTACGTTGGTTTATCCGACTGACTATATTGAATGTACCATAAAAGAAAGTACAATTTGCTCTGTTTTTCTAAGAATTTGTTCTTGTCACTATGATTTCGTATTCTTTTATGATTTCTTATTCATTTTCGTATTGTTAGAGCTTTTTTTAGGCAGATTGCCAGGTTCCGTTCTCACTTTTATTTTTTTCTTACTCTTCCTGTCTCTGTAAAATATGGTTGCTATTATTTTAAATAAAAAAAAATATTTTTTGTGATTAACATTTTCATTTTTGCCTGATTTTACTCTATCCAACCTTTCAGAGTTTTAAAAACCTCGGATTTTCTAACTTATGCTTGATTTTGGATAGTTTGGCTAATAATCCATATTTCTGATTTGTAATTTAAAACTTCTGTTCAATTGATTTGAAAAAAAAATAAATAAATTCACATCTCCTTGCATGTTTCGACAATCTACAATACAATACAATACATTTATTAAAAATTCAATTTTCTTCAGCTTTTATTTGCATATACATATGTAATGCACCAAGCAAGATGTTAAAAATGGGAATGTTTTTATGCATATTACCTAAAGAATTTTTAACTTAAAATTCAGTTTTTTAACCCTTAAAACTTCCGTAATTTTTTTAAGTTTATGTAATTTAAACTGATGATTCGAAAGTTTAGTGTATTTGAATCGTAAATCATTTTTATTCCATAATAATCAAAGCAAATTTACAACAAATTCATCAAGCTATCAATGACTTGATGCCAGAATTCAGATGAATGGCAGATGCCACGGAACTTAAGATCTGTCCCAGCTTTGACCCAGAAAAGGGAGCACGTTCTATCGACAAGCTCGCCATCCTTCTTCCCGTAAGGAAGTTCTGGAGCGCGCAGAATGAATGATAATCCTCAGAAGCCAGGATTAAAAAATATGCCGGATGCGGTGTAGCTTCCCTTGTGAGATCAATAAACTTTTGATGGGTCATCCTTGTCACGTGCTCAAGGCATTGTCGTAAAAAAAGGCGAATGCTAACTGCGCTGTAGACATTTGTGCTTGAGTTTTCAGCTGAAGCTGTTCATAGTAATAGCCAATGATGATACTGATAGTCACAGAAAAAAATTTTGTTCCGAAGCTCCTAAAACAGTCAACAATCCGTAAAACAATTGCTGAAAACAAACATGCGTAATGAAATTAACTGAAAAAAGAACGAAAATCGAAAATTAGCAATACAAATTGGCGTAAATTTAGTGAACCTGCTAGAATGGATTCCAACTGAATTTGTTCTTTTTCTGTTTCCAAACCAAAGCCATCTTCTGAATCAGCTTACATTCATATGGGATGATCGAAACACGATTGCCAAACACAGTCATCCTTTATTTAAAACAAATGGGACGTCTTGCGAATAGAGTCACGTACTGCCAATGGTTCCTAAACTGTGTACCGAAGTTGTACTCGAGACGCTGTGGATGGGTAAAGGTGCGAAGCAACATATTTTAGTATTTTTCAAAAATGATATTTAGTCAATAAGGTTTCAGAATAGGATCATACATCCATTGTACTATAGTATGCAGACGCCAACCCATTGTGTTTTCAAAAGCAACTAATGAAATGGTTTTAAAGTTACCTTCAAGGAGATAATATCAACAATTCCTCTTGGTCTCAAGGTCTTTTCAGAGCTAAAGCTCCATCTAAATTTCCTACTGATGAAGGAGATCTTGCTAAGCTGTTAATTCGCTTAGAAACATGGAAATTTATATCCGTTCGCGTATGTGCGGGGCAATTATGAAGTCTATGGGAAGGAAAGAGCTAATTTCTTAGCTAAAAATTCTTTAAAATTATCCATGGATATCAATATTAGCATTCCAAAGAGTTCTTGAAAATCCTTTTATTATAAGAAGCTTTTCTCTGAATGGAATTTAGAATATATATATGTCATCTTATAATACTGTCTGCTTCAAAAAAAAAATTCTTTTCTTCTATTTACCATAGGCTGCATTGCAAGTCTTTCTTCTTTATTAATTT
This sequence comes from Stegodyphus mimosarum, assembly GCA_000611955.2. Classification (NCBI taxonomy): domain Eukaryota; kingdom Metazoa; phylum Arthropoda; class Arachnida; order Araneae; family Eresidae; genus Stegodyphus; species Stegodyphus mimosarum. The sequence continues at coordinate 828,800 of KK112187.1, forward strand.
CAAAGCATATCAGTTTCTATCACTATGTCAGCTTCAAAGTATATCAGGTCACAGTAAATTGACAAGTTATCTATTTCGTTTCAACTTAACGTCTCGTAACTTATGTGGCTGTTCGAAAAACGTGCCTAAAGATGGGGAACATTCATTTAAATTTTTCCTGTCCTGTCTTCGATGGTACCAGATCATGCTTGCAGAAGGATTTAAAAAAGCTTGGCGCTACTTGGCCAGTGAATTCATCTGTTTCTGCGTCGCCAGTCAAAGAGCAGCAGTTACTTGTGATTAAACTGCTGCTGTCTGTTTTTGTTCATTTTATTGTAAATCTAGTGTTGAGCATTAGTGGTAAGAAGGGGAAAAAAACTATCCATCTAAAGAGCGACTTTAGCGCTTCGCCGCTGGGAAGCTGACAACCCCGTCAGTTTTAAATTAGTTCACAGTTTTCCTAGAGAATAATTTGAACGTTGAACGTTAATTATTTCATTGCAAGATTGCTATATAAACCAGGCTCTCATTTTCATTCTCTTCGTATAATATCTTGATATGGCTATAGACTACACTAAGGTACGACTACAATACAGCAATTTTTAGCCCCTTAAATATGATTCACATATCAAACAGGAATACATTTTTTTAAATTGTTATAATTTGAAACAGAAAGCTATACAGGCTTGAATCAAAAACATAATTTTAAAAATTACATGATTTATTGAATTATTATATGTACACATGTGAATTATTATGTGTACATAATACTTTATGGGCGCATTATGTATCATAGTTAAGCAGCTTCAAACTGAAAGGGGAAAAAAAGCAAATAATTCCATTTCTGAAACTTTCTACTGTGGATAACCTGCTTTCAGAGTAGGTAGTGTTTATCGGGCAGCAAAAACGGTAACTATGTTACCAGTACACTGCATTTAGGATTTCTGCAGTCTTATCTAACAACACTGCGAATATACTGTAATTAGCATTGGAGGAAAAAATATATCTCCTGATCCAGTTTTCATCTTGTGGTTTTATTAAATAGTTTAAGGCTAAATTTGATTTCTCTCTGTTACTCCTCACAGGAAATGTGCGGAAAAAGGAAGCAATTGTTTTTATGCAAAACCTCTGATAAGCTGTTAAGTCATTTAAAAAATAATTTTCGTATTTCGACTTGCAATTTTTATGCAGTGCATTTTTAGAAAAACGAGCATAGATTGCGAGCAAAAATCACTGCTTCTCTTTTCCAAATTACTGCAGTATTCTTAACTCGAAAGGAAAACCTTCTGTATTATTTAAAAACTCGCTGCATCTTCTTTCCTCTTAAAGATACTCGTGTTAAAAATCCATTTATATTTATTATAGGAGAAAACATTGGAAGTCATAACATAACGCTTGGTTTACTACCTGGAAAAAGGATATTGAGTACTTCGTTAAAAGCGTAAAATTTCTTCACTGTAGAAATTTATTTCCATGAATACACAGTAAACGGAACAAAAATTACAAATGTACATGTATATATATAAGGTTAAAAGAAAGTAGTAGATGAACAAGTGACCTATAGGCCAAATATTTTGCGCATTGAGCTGCAAAATCAGGATCAAAGCCAAATAAAGGAAGTAAATTCTAATAGCAATCGCCTAAAAATAAATGATAGACTTGTTCCTAGCAAAAAGAGAAAAATTCTAAAGGCAATCGCCTAAAAGTAAATTTGATACTCATAACTAAAGTAAAACATTTTAACAAATTAATTACTCAATAGAAAAACGCATAAAAAAAAGAAAAGAAAAAAAATGCCGGTATTTAAGACAATCAACTTTAAAAATTGCTACACGTAAAAAACATTAAAGCACAAACATAATTAAAATTAAAAAACCAGCAAAAATACAAAAATGGCAGTAAATGGAAATTTAACCTATGTCGAGCTTTAGTGGACTCGTCAGGGGAAAAGCACTATTGCTCGTACATAGGTAAACTCCATTACGCTTTTCGTCAAACGACAATAATTGAGACAAAAGCGAAAAAAAATTTTCACAGATAAAAATAGATAATATTCTACTTAATACCGTAGGTCTCAATTCTTATCGTTTCTTTTCCCGACGCGTCTGCCATAAGACTTTAAAACAAAGACTACAGAGTAACCTTTAAAAAATTTTGTAAAGCTAATTTACAAACATACAAAAGTAGCCAATTAGGCACGTGTCAAATATCTGTTAAAGACTAAATTAATTAATTGAAATTCATTGAAATCTAAATAAATTTCCTAATACTTGCGCAATAGCTGCAAAGTAATATAATAATAATTTATTTACTAAATAATGAAAAGTATATTATCTCCTAATATAAAGTTAGTAAAACCGTATCTGAATGAAAATTATATAAAAATGCGAAACATTGTTCATTTGATTGGAAACAATGACATTTATTGTTTCTTAAAAGATATAATATTTAGTTTCGGCTTTTTGATATTCCTGAATTCCAGATTATAGCTCCTACTGACATTGAGCTTTCTTGATCTACATTCTTAAAAATATTGGTCAGTTTTGGATGTGGTGTTGTTCTCCTGAATATGATGATCACGAGAGGATTCGTTGCAGTTGCCAAATATTGCTGCGTTGAGTATTTCCTTGGAGAGCTTACAAAATATTTATTTTGCATTCTCTTTCAATTTATGCAATCGCAAGTTGGTTACAAATAATGTGCTTTTGCAAAATGAGGTTACTTGAATTATTCCGAGGGGAAAAGTAGTCAGGGACAGAAAGATTTAATACAGCGAAACCGAAGGAACAGTTAAATTTTAGCTAAACTTCGGATACAACAAAAATCCGATAATCTGACATTTGTGATTCGATACATCGGATAATCCAGTTTGTGTATATACGATAGAAATACTACCCGAGCATACCATTCGGAAGTAATCGGAATTATTCGGCATTTATTTTGCCGACAGCAACGTAATAGCTGAATGTTATGTAGGAAAATTCTGGAGAAGAAAGCAGAACTATTGGTAGTCCGATGGATAAACCGCTCTGAGCTACTAATTCGATCGAAAGCGTAATGCTTTCTGAAGATGAAATTTACTGATTGTATTAAGAAAGCCAAAGATGAGCCAAGGTGAGAAATCCTTCTAGTGTGAAAACAAGTGCAGAGTGAAGAACATAAAGGTTTAACTAATATTACTTTAGTAACTCTGACGAAGAATTAAATACATCTATGGAATTTGTAGATCATAACAAGCACAAACAGTGGAAATATGATAAACCTTCACATTCTTCTTAATAATGTTTTGACAAGAAGACGGACACAAACAAGAACTTTGAACACTCTTCTTGCTATTTCAACCCGGTAGATTCCGAAATATAAAGTGATTATAATTATGCGTATTCTATAGCCATTATTAATTCATTAGTATTATTTTCAGCTATTATTGGAGTATCGAGTGATCAGACACAGATTCAAATATGTAAAGCACGCATGGCATATCTGCCTAAGGGAGGAATGCCTTGCTGGAGGTCTTTCTAATGGAAGCTGGCTCGTATTTACGTTACACATGGAAAAAGCACGAAAACCAGCCATGCAGCCAACCCATTCTCTGAGTTTGAACTCGGATCGGCTATCAATATTCAGCAGTCTTAACCACTCGGCCACTGGTGAAACTACAGTAATTATAAATTATATAAGTAGTGAACTTATTCAATTTTCTGATTGTTGGCCTGTTTAATTTGTCATTAATGATTTCCTTTTAATTTTCCACATGAAGTGGAAGCAAAATTGATGCATTTTTCTGTATCTTTTTTTAGTTTCTTTGGAATGATAAAAGATCCAAACTCCAAAATTGCAATTTTAAGGATTCCTCAAAAATTTATAATTTTAAAGCTTTTTTTTTTTAAATTGAAGAACACTGATGCAGGAGAATTTTTGTTAATATTTTGTAAATTTGTAAGTGTATATGTTACTTGTAAATATTTCTTCTATGTAAATAAATTTATCACTTATGATGATGAGATTTCTCCACCTTCTGAATGGAAACAATGTGTCAAAAATTCTGAAGCAATTCGTTTTATTCATGCCTATTTTCTGGACTAAATTAGGTGTCACCACTTCCATTTTCTGTTTAATTCTTTCTTAGACCTTTAAAATTTTGACGTATATTACTTTCCTGTTTCTCAAATTGTTTTAGAACTCTAATTCTTTGCTTTGATCTCAGATTACTCTTGTAGATGTTTAAGTACTAGATGTTTAAGTACAACAGATTTGCTTTTTTGCCATCACAAATTAGAAAAGTTCTTAACAGCTTTTGTTCAATGAGGTACTATCTTAAGATCATTTTTAGCATTTATCCAAAATTCTATTGAAGGAAATGAATAGCTGTTACTATGGAAACTTAAAAAAAATTGCAAATGAATCCTTCTAATAGCCGCATACTTTTATGGGACTGTCTTCACTTTCTTTTTTCCTGCAATCTTTTCTACAGCTTCTCCTCACAGCTCTTTACTGGAACCCCTTACATGCTAGTAAACGGACCGTTGAAGGTTACCTCTCTTTAAAGGAAAAAGAAAAAATAAAGTTTCTCATCTTTGACATCTTTTATTCTGCAGAGCTTCTACGTTCTCAGCTTCCTTTCTTTTTTACCTGTTGCATAACGGACAGTAGGCACGTTTTATACAATTCATACCAGAACACTTCACTTTCACCTGCTCTTTTTTTTAATAAATAATCATCATTTATGTAGAGTTTTCTTGCTACCACTTTCTCTATCCCCCCACAAACCTTTTATTCTCTTCTTTTCACAACCCCTTCGAAAGTTCTCGCCAGGTGTCTCGGAAAGAAGGAGGCTGTGCATGAATTTTATTACACCTGTTGGTGAGAGGATCTCGCTTTCGATTTCTCGAAAACTCCTCTTTTATGTGTCCTGACCTTCGTGACACAACGTATGATTCCGTTCGAATTTTTAGAACTTTTCCCACCGTTTGTGCAATGGGATTCAAAGCTGTGATTTGGAATTAAATCTCACTGTTCTTTTGATTTATTGTTTTGAAAACCAACCGCTTTCTCCGTGCACTTATATGAAGAAATATTTGTGTAATCTTTTCGGAATAGCCAGAACTTGATACTTTAGGAAGTAAAATAAGAAGGAAATAAAGAGAAAAAATCGGGGGGGGGGAAACATAAGCTAGTGAAATACAGAAGAATGGAATAAATTACAAGAATTTTTGAAAAAATGCAGTCAAGTCCTAGAATATATATAACCGGATATAACGAACGAATCGTTATAACCGGATATCCCGGGTATAACGAACGAACCTTTTGATCCCATTCAATTTCCTATATACTTAATGTTATTTTATACGGCTGTAAAGAACCTCTAACCTAAGTAAAATAAAAATTTTAAACAAAATACTATTAACCTATGAAATCTATCTTTAGGCTCTAGGATAGTGAAAATCACCGTTATGTTACTATTCTTTTAGTTTTACTCCCATTTTTCTCTGTATTCTAAACAAAGACTACACAAAACAGGTTTAAAGCCAGTTTTTTGGAAAATCAGGACAAAAGAAGAGGTAACACATCTTAGGTGCTGCTTTAGACCTGTCAAGCTTTCAGTACACTAATAAAAAGAAATCCTTGTATTAAAGGATTAGGATTTATCATTGTTTCTTTATTTATGTCAAATAGGATGAAGAACAGCCATCCCATATAATTACGCAAAAATCTATACAGTCTTTCGCTGTCTGTAATCTATCATTTTCAAAAATCAACTAAAAGAATAATACAATTAGAATTTCAGCATTTTGAAAAACACTGACTTTCATGCAGTCATTGTAAACTCGAGATATTCTTTATTTTGCAAGTGCAACAGCTTTTAGTTTGAAAACGATAAATGAATTTAATTTGAAGCACGAAAATTAGCAGAAAATCTTAAACTTGCACAAGACTAAACAACTGCAGTAACTGTTTCTACGATTTATGTATCTGTAATAATAGAAATTTAGTAGTGGCATAGAAAGGAAGAGGAAGATTCTAAATGCGTAATGATAATTTTTATTTTAACTCCTCATAATATTATTTTTTTTTCTTTATTACGTGCTCCGACATTAGGCACTATACGGAAATGGAGTGATGCCTCGTGGAAGACTTTTTAAGGGAAACTGACTCGTATTCACGTTACACATGGGTAAATCCACAAAAGCGCCCGTGCAGCGAGCCAGTTCGTCGGGACTTAAAGCCAGATCGAACTACTAGCCTTCAACGGCTTTTATTGCTCTGCCGCTGGTGGGCTCTCGTAATATTATTGAAACGAGCGATATATATCAAACAGGAAGAAAATCGCGCTAATGTAAGACTTAAAATTAGGCAAATCTGCAACATTATTTTTGCTTAGATTAAGTTTGTTGTTTTGCCTAATTTTAAGGCATATGTAGCTGAACTAACATTGGAGAAGGGTGGGCGAGCCCTCCGTGTATACAAACGTATATTTCCCATATTCACAGCATTTGAGATGGCAAGAGAAGAAAAAGCGATAACAGACTGTTTTTCTCATACGTAAAGCGTAGTAAGAACCAGTTTGTGTTTGAAATTATTACACGACTGCTCATGACTTACTATTATCACTGACTGCTTTGGTGTGCTTTGGAGTATTTAAATAAACAAGAAAAATGTACTTGACGATGGCATTGTGAAAAGATTCGGCTTGAAATTTTGCAAGAGAATAAGAATTTCTTAATTTTCTCACTAGAGGGTGTTAACAAAAAAATTATAACATTGGCAGTTAGTGACGTCAGCCTACACGGGACTGGATGAAAGTTTTGACACTTCTTATACTATTGCCAAGAATTTTGATATATATCTCATAAGTAAAAGGTTAAATGGCAAAAGGGTTACACCAGAAACAGCTAGAAAGTTTTTCAAGAGACGCCATTTAATAATTGTTTGTTAAATCTTATTCGAAATAAATCTGCATTATGTGTACGCAATATGCTTATTGAAATAAAACAGCATTATGTAGTAAAATTAAATATAACAAATTTCTCAATTAAAAAGAATATTAAAAGAATTTAAAATTAAAATTAAGGTTTTATTTTCATCCTTCTATATTAAGAGGATTTTTAATAATATTCTTATCATTAATTATCATAATTAGGCTTTAATTTGGTTATTATTTTGTAATTTATAGTAATGTGATAAAATTAGACGTAGCAAATTTTCTAATTACATATAGTAATGTAAAATTAGACGTAGCAAATTTTCTAATTACGAATGCTGTTATAGGAATTCAAAATTAAGTTATTGTCGTCATCTTAAGCTAAGAGAATTTTTGGTAATTTTTAACCTTTATCACAAATTATTATTTTATTATTTACAATATTTAGGAATTTTCTTTTCAGTCTTAGCTTGTTTTCTAATTTAATTAAGAATAATATTAAGGGATTTTTCGCTTTAAAATTTAGTTTTTGCCTTCATTGTTTTTAATTAAGATGATTTTATATAATTTTAAATGATTTTATTATCATTAATTATTCATCTTAGTATTCTTATCATATATTATTTTTAATTAATATTATCTTTATCATTAATTCTTAAGGCTTGCATAATCATTCTATCATTAATTACTTTTAATAATGTTAATATTTTTTATCTTATCATTCTAATTATTAATTATTGCTGCTATCATTAATTCTTAGTATTTTTGTCATAATTCTTGAGATTAATGTAATCATTTTTATTATTCATTACTTTTAATAATTTTCTTACGATTCGTAATCAGGAGAATTTCCTAATTAAGAATGGGATTAAAAGGTTTAAAATTAATTTTATCTTATTTATTTATTTATACAGTATATCACCATTTTATCGCATACATTTTAAGATACGTTGTTAAAAAGCTGCCTTAAGATTTTTAATTTTTGTTGCAGAAAACAGCGTGCATCTATGATCGTACAGACGACTGTATCTATACACTCTCGTCAAAACAATTCTCTATTAACAGAAAAGATATTCGGTTTCTGGAATCAGGCGGGAAAGTATTTTTGTTGGGCACAAACTCTGAGTCTAAAGAAAGACGATACCATGGGAGCTTTTCACCCGGGGCCTGTTCGGGGGAGTCTCCTTCCCTTCCTTCCAGGGATAATTAGAACAAAATGTTAGACTCAAAAACTGCGCCATTTCGGCTAGATATCAAACGTGTGTTTGATGAATGCCTTGCTGTGTTATCGGAGTATATATTTTATCATAGCAACGTAACAAAACAAGGAACAAGAATTCTAGATCTAATGCACGAATTGTATCAGGGCCTGGTTTACGTAAGGAAAAACGAGGCGTGTGCCCCATCTTCCACTTTCAGGAGGTTCACCAAATCATTCTGTATTATTTCAAATATGTAATATTTTAAATATGCATGCTTTCAGTGGTAGTTTTAAAAATATCAAATTAGAATCAAAAGCATAATTTTAAATTTCGGATTTTAATTTTTCGTAACTGTCTTCAAAAGTCAGACACCGAGCCATTGCCTTGAACTTTGATTGGAGACGTGTTTCGATTTGTGAACAGGCGTGGTCATATGTTTAATTATTAATAGACGAGCAATTTAAACACTTTAATTTAGTCTGAATCTTGTAATTTGTCTAATTAAAAGTTTGTAATAAAATTCAATAAATTCCATAGGTTCTACTATCTGCGCCTATTTTTTAGCCCAAGGGGCGTTAGCCCAGAAGGGCTATTAAATTCGTTTGGCATCTTGCGTTGGTTCACTGTAAATGTCGGTTCACTTTTCAAATTGTTGCCACCAAATATTAGAGCCCTATGTTATATTTAAAGAAACTAAATAATGAAGAATCTGCATAAATGTATATATATGTTTCTCGAATTGTGATAAAACAACGGTGCCTAGAGCCATCAAATTTTTAATAACGTACGTTTCCACTCGAATATGGACATCTGGAAGCCCAAATTTGAAATTTGTTTTATTATGTATTTCATATTTTGTAAAACTTTAACGAATTTTTGATTAGCAAACTCAACGATTTCAAAGCGAGAAATAGCAACACTGTAAAAAAAAAAAATCTCCAGCCTGCGTGACTGTGTATCGGAAATTCTAAAGATATGCTCATTTTAAAATTATTTTTCGATATTGCTGTTGAACTGAATTTTATGGTTTAAGTGCGAAGAACATAATATTTAATAAATAAAGGTAACACACAAAATGTTAAGGTTAAAAAAAATCTGAAAGGTGTCAGATTTTAAATTACGTCCAAAGGGGCGCCTTTTTTAACATTTTGTGTGGTACCTTTATTTATTAAATGTCATGTTCTTCTCACTTAAACCATAAAATTCAGTTCAAGAGCAATATCGCAAAATAATTTTAAAAGGAGCATATCTTTAGAATTTCCGATACACAGCATCGTGCGCTGGAGACAAACATGTTTGTTCTTCCTCCGTGCAGTGTTGCCATTGCCCGCTTTGAAATCGTCGAGTTTGTTGATCAAAAATTCGTTGAAGTGTTACAAAATACGAAAAAGGTAAAACAAATTCCAAATTAGGGCTCTCAGATTCGGGTGGAAACATTCAATATTCAAAATTCGATGGCTCTAGGTACAGCTGTTTTATCACAATGCAAGAAACATGCATACATTTATGCAGATTCTTCATTATTTAATTTCTTTAAATATAGTACAGGACGATAATATTTGGTGGCAACAATTTGAAAAGTGAAACAACGCTTTTAGTGAATCGAGCAAATTTCCAAAATGAAATTAATAGTCCTTCTGAGCAAAATGCCCCTTTGGACATAATTAAAAATTTGAAACCTCTCAGATTTTTTTAAAATTAATTTATGTATTTTTTTCATGAGACCGGGATCTGGAATCTGTTTCAAAACATATAAGTTTATATTTTACATTACTCATAACAAATTGAAACCACTGAAAAAGATATAAAAAGAAGAAACGTATTTTCTGTTTAAACAGTTTTAAATGAAAAAAATGGCAAATTAGGTTATTTTTGGCTTTAGCTTTAGCTAGCTCTTTCTTCTGAGGTGACACTTGCTTTCAAAATTATGCGCAATATCTTGACTGGATATTTTAAGCCTAAATATAGGGTAGCGCATAAAATGTCATACCGTTTGTTTGTTCATTACATGTTTATTTATCATCGCAATATTGCAGAATTAATGCGTAGTTTATTGTTTGAGCATGGAAAGTGAATTTAGTGCAAATTCTGCTCAGTGCGTTCAATACATCGTTTCAAGCTCTTGCGAGCGAACCATTCTATTTGTTTTCCGATATACGTCTTTCGAAAATGGTCAGACAACTGCGCGATAAAAGCCTTGTTGCAACATTTATAAGTTTTCTTATGAATGTTTATTTGCCTAAAGGCGAACATTTTGCTTATTCAACACACTATTCGAAGTAAAATACACCTTATCTGTAAATCAATGTTTTTCATAACATGGTTTTCTTTTAACCACGAATTCAAATGAAGTTTTTATTTTTTGTTCTCTGTCGTTAGTTTATGGACAGTTGCCGTTTATAAGGAAGCAAGTTGTAGGGAGTCTTCAATCTGTTAATTAACTAGCTATTTATAATTTAATTTTTCTATAACTTCTCCTTTCCTTATTCTTCACTAGAATGCAAATTAGTAGACAGCATTTAAATTGAGGTTTTTGGAACTTAGAGTGTTTCTGGCGTCGCGTCTGCGCTATGTGGTTAGTTTTCTGCCAGTTCTTGTAGCTGTAATTATCCGGTATTGCAGTCTCGCTGCGATACTTTAATTCTGACTCTCCAGTAGAATTAGAGAGTCAGCTCCAGTAGAATATTTAACTGTGTAGTCCTTGACTATTGTTCAATTTTTGATTTAATTTGGACTGTTCCATTTATTTTGCATCACCACTAATTGTGGTAATTGCAACACAAGATAACATATGTTCTAAATTCTGTTTAACAAAAAACGTTATTCTAACCTTCTCTCAAGGCTTTGTTGCTGTTCTCACACATAGCGATAATTCGGTTCAAACCTGTTCAGGATTATAGGACAAAATAGCGTTACCATGAAACGTAACCTGACAAATAGCCCCGAACAGAATACTGATCATGCCGCAAGGGCAAGGCAAATTTAGTTTGCCCCTACACCAAAGTCTGCAGGCTCCACCGGCACCAGGAAGTCCATTGGAATTCTTCGAGTTCGTCTTAGACACTATAGGAGAGTTGAAGATACAAGTAAGTATTTTCGATGATAGGAGTTCGGTTGTAACCTTCTTGGAACAGTTGATAATGCATTTCCCATTTTACCAGTTGCAGAATTACAGAAGCTTAAGCTAGTAACTGCAGCACTGCGAGGACTATCAGTGAGCTGGTACAAAGATATTGGTAAATTTTTGTTGGGTGAACCAGGCAAACCTTCCCTGTGGTGAAAGACAGAGTGAAATTAGAAGCGGAATTGTTTGGTAGAAATCAAACTAAGGTGGAAGAGTTAACCGAGTTTATATTGAGGAAAATGTATGTTGTGGATTTATTTTATGGAAAAAATCACTATGCGGGGATCATCCAAATAATATTGCCTAGGTTGTTGCCTCAGATTCAGGATTTTGTTGAATAGCGAATCCCGAGTACTCGAGAACAGTTATTTGAGCTAAAGGTTAAGTTAGAAAGTAGGCGAGTGGTTAATGAATACAAGTACAGTGCGATACAAGCAGAGGGTCGAGCGGATAGTTTCGTAGATCTGTAACGTAAGGAAATCCATAGTTTGATTGCAGTAGCTATTTTAACAACCGGAAGAAATTTTTACTGGCTATTGGAGATCGCTAAATAAAACGCAAAAGAGGAAACCGGAGGAAGATACTAAGTTTTAAAGCAACCAAATGTACTAATACATAGAGGGTGCCCTCTCACTGAAGAGAAAAATATATCTCTCAGATTCAATTAAATAAGGTGTTGATAAAAAATTTGTCACATTCAGTGATTCAAATTATACGAAATAACGTACCAGCAGATGCATTGCTGGGTACAGGAGTGCAAAGTAGTGTTTCGGCAGAAACATTTTTAGCAAAAAGTTTAAATGGCAACGCGGCGTATCCCGCTCATCGCAAAAGCGATCCTCGCTGAGGAAAACGGTGTGAATGCATAAAGAAATTAATCTTATACGTGCAGGTGGCGAGCACCAGATGGTGTTTTTCTTTGTTATCAAAAAACTACAAGCTTCTATAATTTTCGGGATGGATTTCTTAAAAGCTACGGAAACAAAAATTAATTTTTTGGAATCTACTGTGCAATTCAAAATAAATAAGCTGGGAGAAGATGTCCAGCCTCCAAGCTTTGGGGAGGAATTGATCACGGACGAGAGAGCGAAGACGAAGCAGTTGGTAGGAAATTTTCTAGATTTATTTGATGTTGCCCCAGGGTTCATGCAGATGGCAAATCACACAATAGAAATTGAAAATCACCCTTCTGACGAACCAAACTCTACCTCTATGATGAGGTCAAGGAAGAAATAATCGAACAACTTGTAGTGTCGTAAGGGTTTTTTCTTCTTTGAAGGACGTGAAAAAGGAACAACGCCCTCGCCGGAACTCGAACCTCAGACCTCTCGAATACGCGCCGTGTGTGCTGGCCATTTCACCACGAAGGTATGCTAAGAAGACGGGAGAAATGTATTATATACTCCCCCTTTAAAGGACGATTGAGGATTAGGGGACCCAATCGCCAAATCCTGGTGGTGAAAAATCATCACCCACCGCCTTTTTTAGTTCGGGAGCCACTGAAGAGTTATTAGGATTTTTTTATGTCAGGAAACTGAAGAAGCTATAGAAATTAAATAGCATAACAAAATAGCCGTTTAATTCTTACCAATAATTGAACAAATCATTTGAATACTCAGTTCCACAAAATATTGGATCGACAAGAAAGTGATTTCGGTTTTTAGTGGGAAATAAAACTAAATTTTTTTTACAGAGAAAGTGAGATTTAATCAGTCAGATATCTTCCTTTCTATTCTATGATCTTTTGCATCTTTCTAGTAACTTCATTATCTCTTAGAACTTCTGGTTTTTATCAGCAAAAAACTCAAGCGAAGGCGATTTCAGGTCATCGTTATTACCGAAATTTTTACCATTTACGAACATTTGTAAACTTTGAAATAAATGATAATCCGATGGTGCGAGGGCTATCCGATGGTATAAGGTTGCGAAGTGATGTCGTATCACTTCCCAACCAAGCCCCAATAATTTCGAACATGTCGCTGAAGATGTGCGAGGTCTCATATTATTGTGGTGGAATAAGATTCTTTTGCGATTTGTGAATTCTGGCCTTTGCTCGTTGATTGTTTCCTCCAGTTTCAATCGTTGTTGGCGGTAAACATCCGAGCTGATCATCATCATGCTTGGACCATGATCGCTTTCGATGAATGTTATTGTAGAATGATCTTTTTCATCACCAGTTGATAATTCGTTTTAAGATGGTATCGACTGCATTACCTTTGAAATGCTTATCGCAAATATTGATTCTTTTGTTAAGTGAATTTCTTTCAATTCATGTGGAACCTAAATATCGAGCTTTTTAAAGAGTGCAAGACATGCTATGTGATTTTGAATTATTGTGTTTGATGCATTTGACCATTTTTGCAATCTCTCGCACAGTTGCATAACGGTTCGATTCAGTTATGGCTTTAAATTTGTCATCATAAACTTCAGAAGGTTGGCCAGAACGTTAGTCATCTTCAAGTGAAAAAACTCAGGAACGAAATTATTTAAACCAATTCTGACACATGCGTTCTATTAAGCAAACAACACCATAAATGTCACATATCTGTATGTGAGCCTCAGCCGCTTTCTTGCCTTTCAAAAATAGAAAAGCAAAATATGTCCAAAAAGCTTATTTTTTCACTCCATGGTAAAATTGACCGTAAACTAACGAAAATACACCGAATTTGTTTGTATAACAACCTAAAAATGTCGACTGCAAAATCTGGAAAGAAAAAAATTACAAGATTGAGAAAAGAATGACAAAACTTACATAACTCTATCTATTTGTGTATATCAAAATCACTTTCTAGCCAACCCAATTCATGACGACCTAGACCTCACCTCTAGACACTTTCAGACACGTGTGAAACCAGAGGATGTGACAAAATCACATATATTACCAAATCAGGAATATATGCTTTTCCTAGAATGCCGTTTGGCTTATGCAGATCACCCGCCAGGATTTAAAATACTGTGGGTATTATATCAAGATATGTCCTTGAAAAATCAAAGTTTATTTATTTAGACGACATAATAGTTACTAGCGAAACAACTAATGAACATATTGGGGTTTATACGAAGTGTTTTCGCTCCTAAAAGAAGCAAGTTTAAAGCGGAATGTGAATGTAAATTTTCAATTTCGTTACTTGGGCTATAAGATATCTCAAAGAGAGGTTGAAATGGAAGACAGAGGCGTAGCTACGGTGGGGCAAGGAGGGACATCTGTCCCCGGGGGCAGCGTTCAGGGGGCGCCAAACTGGTGTTACGAAAGTTTAAACTTAAATGTTTTCCATTCTCGGTACACAGAAGAGGGCTCAAAATATTCAGCTGTCCCAGGGCACTTTAAACCCTAGCTATGGCTCTGATGGAAGAAGCGATAACATCTATTCACCTCCTAATACGACAAAGAAGTTAGCCTCATTTTGGGGTTCCTGCTTCTATTATACGACTTTCAGAAAAGATTTTGCTCGCATAGTACGGCTACTAATAAGCTTAAGAGCACAGAAAGCTTAGTTCACTTCGTCGGCGGAAGAAAACACGGTATTTCAAAGACTTAAAGCGACGTTAATTCAAGCTCCCGTATTGAAATTTTCTGAAAATGATTTCAAATTAGAAATCTCCGTAAAGGCGTGAGATTTTGCGGTAGGAATCGTGCTTATGCAAGACGGACAGCCGGGTGCATATTTTAGGAAGGCATTTAACCCAACTCAGTGAAGCTGTACCTGTATTGAGAGGGAAAATATTAGCAGTCCTTTTGGGCAGTAGAAATTTAGAGGTTATCTTGCGAACGTCCCAGTTACTGTGTACACAGACCATGCGGTCGTCGTTCATTTGTACTCCGGGAAGAATTTATTCCCCAGACTTATACGATGGGCTCCTAATTGCAAGAACACAATTTACTATTTAAACATAATGCCGGCAAAGAAAATGTTTTAGCCTATCCTCTGTCAAGAATTAAAGTAGATGATGAGGGGAAGGAAGTGAAATGTACGTTAACTTCGACAAAGTCTTCGAAAAGCAAAGTTACGGGGAACGGAAGGCCAAGAAAAAACTTATCCAACAGGCAAAGCTAAGTACAAAGATCCCTCAGATGCGGCAAACAACCGAGCGATCAGTAACGACTATAGGGAAGTCAACGAACGAGAAGCTTAGTTACGAGATAGACTTACAACGATAGAAAAAAGTCAGGGCAACCAAGTTAGAATTTACGTGGCAAATGACCGCCGGACGACGAGCCAGGTCAGTGGTTAAAGTTCTGGGTGAAGCAGACGAAGTTTCCAACGGCATACCCAAGCAGCAAGAAAGCGGCTTGTTGCGCCGAAATTCACGCAACCCCAGAGGAAATCCAGATGAGTAAGAGACAGGTTACCAGAAAGCAACGAGTTGACGAACCAGGAAATCAACAGTCCTGAATCCATCACACGAGTACTTTCCCATCCCGGTAGGAACTTTTGCGGAAAAGAATGGAAGAGTTCCAAAGGAAAGAAGATAAGTGAAAATGTAATTAGTTAACAGTTTTTCTTGAAGTCTTAATTCATTCAAGGTCTCACTTTACGGCACAGATTTTTAAAATGGAATCACTAACTTCAGATTGTATATACTTCTGTTTGCGTTAGTTAAGAGATCCCTTAAGAAAGGGTTAAAAAGTTAAAATTTCGCTTAGATGTTTGTGTCAGATTTCATGTGACAGTTCAGAATTTAATTGTACTAAAAGCAAGAAAATATTTCTTTGCATATTCTGATAAGTAATGTTTAGGTGCATTTTTCTTCAAATGTTGACATACATTTCTATTCAAAAATTAAGAAGAGCTGCGATGACTTAATTCGTGTACATGTCACTATAATTCATGCGCATAAATTAAATTTGACGTTGGTTATCAGAAAAAAAAATTAATGTAGCTGAAAAAAATTCGCATAAATTTTATATTTGAATTCGTGTTAAATATGGGCATTTATAACATTCTAATACAGTAATCTGTCAGAAGTCATAGATAACTTCTAAATTGCATTAGTAAATAACAAATTACTGAAACGCATCAGTTTTAAATTTTTCCAAAATTCTATCACAGAGTAGCATTCATTTTAAAGACACTTTTAAATTTTATAGAAATTTCAATTTTTAAAGAATTTCCGAAAATAACTGACAAATGTCTCTTTTCTTTTGGTCACCATAAATTAACATTTATTTATTTATTTTTGTAAACTTCGTGAAAAACCTTGGTTCATTAATAAAATTTAGTAAATTAGAAACACAAAATGACATTAAACTTATTTGAAGTGGAGTATGCAGCCGAGATTCAGGTTCTCTTCTTTAGGCTGACTAGTACTTGAACGATTAAAGCCACAAAACAATGATAGGTTCGGCTCCATTTCCATTCTCGGTGCCTGAGATGTTTCGTACTGTGAGTTCTTCAAGATTTTCTTGATTTTCTTCATGAGCAATATATCTGCGTGTGGTTGATCTTTTGCCTAATTTTGACTCATGCGCAAAGTTATATGTAAACCGAAAAACTATATTATTAATAAATTAGAGATGTAGTTGGCAGTTGGGTTAGTTCAGAATACTGTTCTCTTAATTGAATTATTCCTATTTCTATGAAGATGAAACAAAAATCTCTGTATTTTTACTTCCTTGTACGCAGTAAAAAGGAAGTATTGTAATCGCGAAAAATTCCGGGTATCATATTTCAACGAAAATATCCATTTTGACAGCTATCGAATGCAATTTAACGATGTTTTTGCGCGACATCTGTACGTAAAGACAGAATAAAGGACTCTTTTTCCCCAAAAAACATTTAAAAAACTGATTTAAAATGGATTCTGAAGGGATTTTTTCGTGGCGTCTGTGCGTGCGTACGTATGTACCTGGCATAACTCAAAAACGAGTAGCCTCAGAACGTTGAAATTTTGAATATAGGACTGCTATAACGTGTAGATGTGCACCTCTTATTTTGGTTCCAATCAGCCGCACCAAAAGTATATAAATATAACTCTGTCACTGACTCAGTGATCTCAGTTTCTTTATTATTGCATGTTCGTAAATTGTGCATTTTTTGCTTTTAAAATGGTTGAATTACGTTGTTCTTATCTTCTGGTTAAGGTTTTTATGTCTTTAGTAAATCTCTTTGCAATATTTATAGAATGATCAACAATTTAAAAGTTGTTTAAGTGCGGCTAAGCCTAATTATTATTACCATAGCAGCCATCTTTGATTACATTTGAAACTTAGAGGAATACTGGATTTGTTACCAATCTAGAGAGACTCAGCTTCGCAACAACAAATATAACGCCTTCTTTTATTGTTGCAAATTAAATCATGCTTAATCCATTCTGGAATTTATTCGAGGAAATAAGTATTTAAGATTTACTTCGTAATTTTTAATATGGCTATTTTGAGTTCTTACGCATTTCTACCTTGTCGTGAAGTGATAATTGAATTAATTGAATGAGAAATACTGATTCGTCTGGGAAAAACTGTTTCTTTTTTTTTCCTCCCTTTCGTTTCCTTCCCCCTTTTTTTTTTTTAAATTTCTTTTAGAATTCTTTTTAGATTTATTATAGCACTTGAATAGAACGTGTGGCAAAGATTAGATAATTCTTCAGATGCTATGCATAATTTTTGTGCTTTCTGGAGTTAAAAGATGAATGAGATGTAGCGTTGTTAACTGAACCTAGCGCCAGAGTGTCGCTATGGTAAACAAGTATAGTGAATTTTAAAGAGCGCGTTTATTCTATTGTGGTTTATGCGCTATCGACGAAGTAGTTTTAATTCAATCCAATAAGTTTAAATGAAATGCAAGAAAAAATGCGTATAATTTAATATTGCCTGCAAAGAAGTCATGTGGTGTATACATCAGATTTTTTACTTGGTAATACCGCTTTTTTCTCTAACCTTTGTAAAGTTTGAACCATTATTCAACAGAATTTGGCAAAATTTCTCACGTAGAAAATTACGATAAACTCCTAAGATCTAGTACTTTGTGCTTAAAGTTTCAAGATCTAGACCTCATGTGGGACATAAACTTTCCTATTATAATTTTAAAGGAATAAAGTCATTACTTGCTTTGCTCATTTCGCATGAAAACAGCGACACCATTATAATTGTTTATTTTATGATAATGCAGGATTTTCTTCCCTTGAAGCAAAAGAAAAAAAAAAAAAATTGCAAACAGAAAGTTTACGCTTGTTTTCCGAGCTAAGCAATCTTTAACTATGAATAATATAATGTAACAGTTATGAAGTAATGGATCTAAAGTTATTCGATAGTGATAGTTGTGGTGGATCTCTGCTAGCTGGCATTAACGATGTACAAAACAACGGATTCTGTGCATACAATGTTTTTATGTAAAATAAATCGTCCTAACTCTTTATGTAAATTGTATTTTTTCAGTAATGATATACTTTAAATACTTAGAACTGTAAGAGATAGTTGAGAAGAGACTGCAATGTTAGGCCAAAGGAGCAATTTCCCCAGAAGGGCTATTAATTTCGTTTTGGTATTTTGCGTTGGTTCACTATAAACGGAGATTCACTTTTCAAATTGTTGCACCAAATATTAGAGCCATGCATTAAAGAAATTAAATAATGAAGAATCTGCATGAAAATACATATATCTTTCTCACACTGTGAAAAACCAACAGTATCTAGAGATATCCAGTTTTGAACAACGTAGTCCTCCACTCGAATAGGGGCATCTGGAAGCCCAAATTTGGAATTTGTATTATTACCTATTTTGTATTTTGTAAAACTTTAACGAATTTTTTTATTTTTGCTCAGAATTAAATACATATGAAAATTCATATAGGTATCGGTATGCATTTCTATATGAGATTCTTTTTATTAGTTATTTTAACATTTTCTGTATTAAGAAATTGATCTCATATAGCCTTAAATCTATAATGGTTACATGAATATAAAGCAGTTTCACTGTAAAGCACTGTAAGTATTTCGTGTAAAGCATTAACTGCTGCTCTGACCCATTATACAACGCGGTTTATTGACTGAGTCAAGAAACCTAAATTTACTTGATAGCTGTAATATTTTAAATAAATATGATTGTTTAGACACAATAGTGGCTATAACTGCAGAAAATCAATTTTTAATATAATTTCTATCAGGCTGTATCGCTTAATATAGTAAATGTGGAGTAATTTATATTTTCTATACTCAGGAAAATAAAACATAGAATTATTTTAATAATTTCTAATTGGGTACTTGAAATTTTACTTTGATTGCTCTAGGTATCGTTGTTTTTTCACAGTGGTAGAAACATACACACGTTCATACAGATTCTTTATTATTACGACGATAATAATTGGTGGCAACAAGTCGAAAAGTGAACGCAAAATCCCGTTTGGAGACCAATAGCCTCTCTTGGCTAACGCCATTTGGGCTAATGATGAATTTTATAGGCAGAAGAACTGTTATAGAACTTTATCTCGAAAAGTGTTTTTTCAATGCTTTGCGCAGAATATTTTAATAACTTTTCAATACATTTTCATGAAATTTGTTGTCATCATGTTACTTTAAATAATTTGGAATAAAATTATTATATTTTATTGATGTTTTATGATTATAAATAAAATTTGCATCCAAATATAGCAAAACTTAATGATTTAATCATTAGAATTTGTTTAAAAATATCGACATATTTAAGCTATAATTAGAAAAATCAGTATTGTTTGAGAATAGAGGAAAGCGAAGAATTCACAAAAAAAAAAAAAAAAAAAAAGGATAATAAAAAAAAAAGAAAAAAATAAAAAAAAAAAAAAAAAAAAAAGGTCTCTGTGGAAATTATAGGATAAAATCTTCTCTCGTGTAACGATTTCCAAGCACTAGATTTATTGTTCAGTTTGTGCAAATGCAATATTATGTTCAGTTTGTGCATGTTGATGAAATAAGAAATGCAGTATTATGTTTAAAAATTTTTTTCAGTCACCGAGATTGCTTTGTCATAAATTTGTTTCGAAAAAATTTGCTTGGTTTAGAACTTGGCTTTAAAAATATATCGCTCAGATTTTTCAGAAATAAGATTTTTTTTTTTAAAAAAAAAGCTTAAGAGCATTTTTAAGCATTTTTAAGCAGGGGGGAAAAATACCACTATTACTGAAATTAGTTCTTATTGTAGGCTAGTTACAAATCTATTATTAAAATTACATATGCAAGTATACTATATACAAACATAATTTTGCCCATCAGCGGCCGAGCGGGTTTCGTGGTACTAGTCGTGGTTTCGTGGTACGTCGATACTAGTCAGTTTCTCTTAGAAAGCCCTCCACGAAGACATCCCTCCTCTTAGGTAGACAGCCCCCATGTGGTAGGTATACATCCCTCATGAACAAGCATAATTTTCATTTAAATTGCTCACTTTCTGAACAATAAATTAAATTTTAAAATGTGTCATCTCTACATATAATAAAACAAAGAGTCTGTGTGTGTGTGTCTTTCGTTCGTGTTGCGACTAAGCTAATAGACCCAGGGCCACGAAATTTGGTACATAGGTGTATCTACACAAGAGCCAGTGC
The DNA here is from genome assembly GCA_000611955.2 of Stegodyphus mimosarum. NCBI lineage: Eukaryota > Metazoa > Arthropoda > Arachnida > Araneae > Eresidae > Stegodyphus > Stegodyphus mimosarum. The sequence goes on from KK112187.1 coordinate 849,533, forward strand.
ACCTCGAAGCGATTTTTTCGAAATTCAAATTAGAATTTTTTTTATTTTATGTTTTGTGACCAAATCGCGTCATTTTGAGATTTTGAGGAAAGCGAGATTTCACTCTATACATTTCACTTTTACATCGTCGTGAAGCGTAGACACTTAGCTATTTTACGAACTTAAAATAAATTTCGTATTTCAATGGATCGATTAAATACGAATTTATTTAGGAAGGTGAGCTTAACACCTTTACAGCGGAATTTTTTTTAAAAAACCTTATTTTAAAAAATGGGCTGTTTATTTTTCTTTGATTTTTGGACACGTTGAACTTTGACCCTTTCGACTCCTTTTAAAAAAGGAATTTAGGAAAAATAATAATATTTTGTATTTTTTTTTTACATTTTTTAAATGAAGCTTCCGAATACACTTCTCACATCTCAGATATTTTAAAATGTAGTTTTGGCAACAATTTTCCTTTCTTATCGTTGTTGATAGATTTTTGATAAAATTTCATCATTTTGAATAGTTTTATTCTTTTAAAAATTTCGGTTTGGCAACAATTTTTCATCGTATTTCTTATGTTACTGTTTTTAAGAGACTGAAAAGTTTAAGAAATTAAAAAGTTGATTCTTTTTGCAACGGTAAATTGTTTAATTACTTTATTAGGATAATTAACATTTGTATCAAGGGATATTGCTTATTTCATTGTAATATTATGTTTTAATTATATATAATTTTAATTATAAAAAAGTTTTGCATGATATTTTTTAATCTGTTTAAGTTCTTAATCTGTTTATACCATTTGAGTTCTTAAGATTTTGCAAAGGGAAGTTGGTTAATTTATTTATTAGGATAATTAATAATATATGTAATGCATTTTTAACTGAATTTTTTTTTTCCGTTGTCGTTTGTTTCTTTTTCGATAAAATTGTTCTGCGGAGAAAAATTCTGTGCAGTTTTCAAATTTAATGTTTGGTGTTCTGTTTAAGCATTTTTCTGGTACACTTAAAAGCCAGACGAAGGCTGGCCGCGCAGCAGCTAGTTCTTAAATATTTTCAATATGTCATATACGCACAAAATAAATAAATCGAAAACTTATAAATTCATCTAATTCTACTAGTGGTTAACTTTTTACTTTTTTATAACATTTCAAGTGAATGAAAAGTTAAATTTTCAAATTTCTTTTCCTTATTTTTATCTTTCAATTATGCAAATCGCATGTCTCAAAATTGAGATATTTTATTTGCAGTTTCTAGATGTGCCAACAGATGGCGTCACCAGCCTTACGTGGCGATACTGTTTAGTGGGAGGAGCTGATTGGGAATATTCAATAAGGAAGGCCGTACCGATTGTTGGAGACCGTTATTCGCTGCTCACTGTATCCGATTTGACAATGAATATTGAATGAAGCGGTTCGAATTTTTGATTCGCTTCCCATGATTTCACTTCCCCTGATTATATCTGATGAACCAAAAGAGAACATCAGGCTTGAAGCATCAAATTGCATTTTTAAAAATTTAGAAAAGCGGGTTGAAAAATAATGCTGTCCCTGCAGTGATGCATTTTTGAAAAGCAAAGTTTAGTAATTTAAACAAAGCTATGACAATGTATTGCATTATTACATGCTTATTTATTTAACAGTGAACTTAAATTATGTTTAAATAGAAAGAAACAAACACCGAGAAATCGTTTGTAAATTTTTAAAAGAATTTACAAACTTTGTATAAAATACGTATTAAAAAAATTAGCACTCGAAAGCGTCTTTATAACACCTGGAAAAAATTGTTTGCCATTAAAAGTTCAGTGGAGAAAGTTTTATAAAAGCACGAAATGTCTTACAAATATATCACTTTTAAATAAATGAAAATAAATAAATAATATAAATAAATGGAAAGTTCTCCTATTGCCAATTTTATTTCATAAAATTTTTACAAAATTTAACCCAAAATCTTTATAATTACGTTAGAGCTTACATCATCGAAAAGAATTTCGAGTTTAAAAGCTTTGTTGTGTTTGTTTTTTCTTTCTTTCTCTTTTTTTTCTTTTTATGCAAAATGTAAAATAGTATAAAAAGAAAACTATCAAATTACAGAGAAGAATATTGCATAGTCAAATTAATTAGAAGTGTATTTCCGCAGAGGAGTCGCATATACAATTGATGTGATGTTACAAAGCTTCATTATAAGCATTAGATTTTACTTTTTAAGATAAATGACAGCACAACGTACGCAAGAAGCAAATTTAACAACTTTGCAATCGGCCCAGCATAAAGTGTTAGAAACGCATGTTTTATAAAGAAATCCTGATGAAATCGCGTCAGCTTAGTTAAACCGAGGTGCCATTTCTAACCCAAAGGACGATAGCCCAGAAGGGCTATTAATTTCGTTTTGGCATTTTGCGTTGGTTCACTGTAAAATTCTGAACCACTTTTCAAATTGTTGCCACCAAATATTAGGGCCGTGCCTTATATTTAAAGAAATTAAATAATGGAGAATCTGCATGAATGTATGTCTATTTCTGGAACTGTGAAAAAACAACGGTATTTAGAGACATCAAATTTTGAATAACGTAGTCCTCGAATATGGGCATTGGAAGCTCAAATTTGGAATTTGTTTTTATCATCTACTTCATATTTTGTAAAACTTGAACGAATTTTTGATTAACAAACAACGACGTCAAAGCTTCCCATTAACATTAATATCACGTGCAACTCCAAGACGGATATTTTATGCGCGAGTTTTCTTTTTTTTGTGATATTGCTGTTGAATTGAATTTTATGGTTTAATTGCGAAGAACATGATATTTAATAAATAGTGCTAACACACAAAACGTTAAAAACACATCCCTTCGGGAGTAATATAAAATCTGAAAGCTCTCAGACTTTTTAGCCCATACGGCGTTAATCCAGAAGGGCTATTGATGTACGTTTTGGCATTTTGCGTTGAAAACTTTAAATGCCCGTTTCACATTTCAAATTGTTGCCACCAAATATTATCGCCCTTTGTTATATTTAAAGAAATTAAATAATGAAGGATATGCATAAATCTATACATGTTTCTCGCACTGTGATAAAACAACGACACCTAGAGCCATCAAATTTTGAATAACGTAATCCTCAACCGAATATGGGCATCTGGAAGCCCTAATTCGGAATTTGGAATTTGTTATTTTATCGATTTCATATTTTGTAATATTTTAGCGAATTTTTAATTAACAAACTCAACGATTTCAAAGTGAGCAATGGCAACACTGTAAGGAAAAAAAAAATAATAATAATTCTTATCTCCAGCGCGCGAGATTGTGTATCGCAGAAATTCTAAAAATATGTTCATTTTGAAATTATTTCGCGATAATGCTGTTAAATTGAATATTATGATTTGAGTGCGAAGAATATGATATTTAATATATAAGGGCAACACACAAAACGTTAAAAAGAAAGGCTCTTTGGGCGTAATGTAAAATCTAAAAACTTTCAGATTTTTGATTTCCTGAACATAGAATTAGGTATAGGCGAAAAAACTGACTGAATTTTATTTAGAACTTCAAAGAAATTTATGTTAATGTACTTCAACGTGATCACGATTACACATGATATCAAGTCTGTTCTCGATTTCTCTCCAGACGTTATTAAGCTGTTTTCAGAGTCATAATAGCTGTTTCTATGGTAATTGGATTTTTTTAATTCTTCGATTCTGTGATTCTCTGCATCACAAACTTAGTTCTTCAAGTATCCCTTGAAAAAGAAGGCAAGTGGTGTGATGTCCGGAGAATGGGGTACATGAAATTGCCAATGTTGCATTAAAGAAATCAGTCACATGTGTAGCCCAATGGCAGAGGGGTACGATTTTATAATCAACATTACTGAACTGATCATCATCGCTGACACATTCTCAAGAATGTCTACAGAAAATTCCTTACGAAAGATTCGATCTGTTGACAAATCTGCAGTTTATAAGCAGTCAGTTTCAATCATGAACAACTTTATGTACAATCGATATGGGAATTCCTGTTTGCAAAATGACAGGACGAATATATTTACTGGGACATTGACTCAAACATGTGACGGAAACATTTTTATCACTGAATGTTGACCTATCTTTCTCTATGCAGAACATGTCCAGTCTCCCGAAATTGTTTTAACCTCTTTAAATTGATTGTTATGTTAGTGGAGGTTTATTAAATTCACGTCTGAATTGTCTTTGAACTGTTTTCGGAGATTTCATTTCCCATAACCAGAGAACCATTGCTTTTTCACTGCATACTGCCATTTTGTCTGCAAAGGACAAGTTTCCTGTTACCGTTCTAAAAAATTAGAACAAATGAAATTCTTCGAACTAAAGATTGTATGGATATTTTTACGCATTTCATATTTATTTGGCTATTTATGTATAATAGTAATTAAAATTAGTTTATTTTCCCGTGCAACGCAGACGATTTTTGAAGAGAAAGCTACGCCGAAAACATAAAAATAAAAGAGCGCGTGCATTTAATGTTTAATAAATAAATATCTCGTAGTTATTGTTGCCATCCACAACAATCGAGGTTTCACCAGAATGTTCTAGTAATTAATTAAAAAGCTTATAAAAGCCGAATTGAAACGCCTCCTCTCAGTTGTAGTTGCAGCTGTTTAAAGTGAACTGCTGTTTGTTTACTTAATGCTGTGATTGTAGCGAATTCTCTGTGAGATTGGATTAACTTTATCTGTTTTGAAGTGAATTCTGTTTAACGTTTGAGATATTGTGATATTTTACTAATATCTGTGAAGAAATACTTCAGCATGTTGATTTATTTCTTGTGGAAAGAATTTTATTAACTTTTTTACGACTTGTGCATTCAATCCATAACGAACCCGTACGTACGCAACAATATGAAATTTATTTCTGGGTATTTCGTTAAATTAGCTTCAATTTACTTCTGTTAAATGACAATATAATGTCGTGAAGAAATTTTTTTCAAAATTTGATTCAGATCCCCTCCCACCCCTTATTTTAATGTTGGAACCATTTTTTGCATATACCTCCTTTCGATGAACGCACTAAAATTTTGTTTCATCAGACATCTTTTAAATAAGTTATACAAGACCTTAACGTAAATTCTGATTTTTTGGAAAAATAGCTGGATTTTTTGTTAGGATTATTTGGTTTAACAGAACTATTGGAAATTAGATTATTCGTTGTTGAAAAAGGCATTTCAAATTGATAACGTGTCATTCTGAGTAAAAAGATGAAAATTTAAAAAATAATAATAATAAAAAATAAATAAATAAAATAAATAAATAAATAAAAAGAAAATCTGAAAGCTTTCATTTATTATATTACTCCCAAAGGGGCATTTTTCCATTTGTATACTCTTGCACGCTTCGAGAATATTTGGGCTAAAAATATTTAGAAACAGCGTATCTTTGGAATTTTCGATAGACAGTCTGGAGATAAAAATGCTTTTTTCCGTAACGAGTTGCTCGCTTTGAAGTCGTTGAGTTTCTTAATAAAAAATTCATCAAAGTTTTACTAAATATGAAACAGACAGTAAAACAAAATCGGAATTCAAACTTCGGGTTTCCAGTTGCCCATGTTCGGCTGAAGGATTATATTATGCAAAATTTGATGATCTAGGTACCGTTGTTTTTTTCACATTGCGAAAAACATACATATATTCATGCAGATTTTTCATTGTTTACTTTATTTAAGTATAATACAGGACGATAGTATTTGGCGGCAACAATTTGAAAAGTGATTTAAGGCTTTTAGTGATTCGAAGCAAAACGCCGTTTCGAGACTTTGTGGGCTAACGTCCCTTTGGGCTAATAAAAGTAGTAAAAAAAGGTCTTATGAAAAAAGCTTTTGCTTAAATTTCATAACATAATAAATGATCATAGACGCACAAATAATGAAATATAGTAGTCGAATTACATTACCAAAAGTATAAGCCATTAACTTTATAAATTTATTAAGGGGGCCCTACGTTCTTATTATTCGTAATATAAAACAGTAGATAAATTTTATAAAGAGAATTGTTTAATTTCTTGGCCCCATGAAACTGTGTGGTGAATTATTTTTCTACTTTTAGTTCATTACTTTTTTGTGAGATTTAAATAAAAGCTTATTTAATAAAAACTTTTTTATTTTTATCCCAAAGAGGCGTTAGACCCAAAGAACTGTTAGTCTGAAGAAGGCATTTTGCGTCGGTTCGCTTTTTGCTTTGATTCACTTTTCAAACTGTTGCCACCAAATATTATCGCCATGTATTATATTTCAATAAACTAAATAATGAAGAATCTGCAAGAATGCATGAATGTTTCTTTGCATTGTGAAAAAACAGCGGTACTTAGAGCCATCCTGTTTTGAATACCGAAGATGGGCATTTGGAATCCCGGATTTTGAATTTCGAACTTGTTTTATAAACTATTTCAAATTTTGTAAACCTTTAAAGAATTTTTGATTAACGAACTCAACGATTTCAAAGATAGCAATGGAAACGTTGTACAGTAAAAACAACAACAACAACAACAACAACAACAAAAAACATTTTTGTCTCCAGCGAGCGAGACTGGGCATCGGAAATTCTAAAGATGTGCTCTTTTGCTGTTTTTAAATATTTTTGACATTGCTGTTGAATTGAATTTTATGTGATTTAAGTGCGCAGCACGTGATATTTAATAAATAAAAGTAACACGGAGAACTTTCGAAAAAACGCTCATTTGGGAGTAATATAAAATCTGAAAGCTGTCAGATTTTTTATTTTATTTTATTTTATGTCTTAACGCTTAAACACAGCAATTGTTGTTCTTTTTATCATCAAAGTTTTAAAAGAGTGTTATTTCATTCTTAACAACTTTGTATGAATGAGAGATTATTTTATAAATAATTTTAGGCTTAACATGGAGTTGCTATTATCTTCCAGGAAATGTTAATATGGCAGTATGAAAAATTCTCTCATATGTTTTTGTTGGCTTATTTTTAACCAATTTAGTTGTCTCATTCTGACACGAGATGCTTTTTATTTAGTGGCTTCTATGTCTTGAGAACAAGTAACTTTATTGTTTGTAATTTTTGAAAGACTTTATAAGGGAACTAAGCGCATTTACGGAACATCTAAAAATTTTTACAAACTATCAATCATGCAAGCAGCCCATTTACTCTTAAAAGCAAAGACTGATGTTGAGGATTACTATGTGCAGGTGATAAAAAAAAAGTCGCGCAAATCAAACTTTCAAAAATTGTTGAAATTCTGAAATGCATATTAGCTATAAACAAATTTAACAGATTCCCTTGTACTGTTCAACCCTTGTACTGTTACAAATGATATAATACTTGAAATTTCATTTGCCTTTTATATTGTTTACTTAAAACCGTTTGTTTGGTGCAAGAGGCAGATAAAGTTTTTTCAAACAAAATAAATTTCTGTGACTGAACATTACTTCTCAACGTATTTAAAAAGAAAAGAAAATTGAAGTGCTTAAAAATAATTATCCAAATATTCGTGAGCCTGACCAGACAAAAAGTTTTCACTTAGTAACCTGATTTCAAGAAAATGGAAGAGTTCATCTTAAAATTGAAGCGGCCGATCGTCTCTTGCGAGATCAGATCTGATGGTTAAAATAAGAATAAAATACTGCAGTCACCAGCGAAGAGTGTAAGAAAACTAATATTGAAATCAAATTTATCATTATAGAAACTCACAATTGTTTCTTACTGTGAACGCTTTCAGTTTTACCTAAATCAGATCACCAAGCGGAAAATCGTTGTCTTGTTAGGTTCACTAATACTTGGGAAAGTCTCTCTAATCCCTTCAACAACATTTTCGTAAGAATGAATTACGAACTAATTAATGTTCAAACATCGAAATTCACCCTGCTTGAGAAAAAGTCTTCTCCCTCTTATACCAAAGGTTTTGTAAAGCTAGCAGCATAAACTGTAACTGTTTCAAATGCTATATTATTTCTAACGATGCAGGGTTGTCATTCATTTGAGCAATTTTGTGTTTGCCATACTGATGTTACAAATTTGCTGAAATTTTTTGAATATCTGATGTGCTGTACTTTTGGATCATTCGGTATAGCATGTACATATTGGCAAAAATTCCGCCACGGAGAAAGAATGAATTTCTTACAGAAAAGCAAAATAGTTCCTTAAACTACTTAAAGGAATAATTTATATTTGTTAATGTTCTTTCTCCATTACTGAGAAAACAAAAAAAAAAAAAAAAAAATCATTGTCTTGTCTGAGAAAAAACTGTAATTGAAGATTAAGTGTAAACTAGAAGATGGTAGGTTTACTCAGTGTAATTAAAGGTTACAATAATGCGATGAAAGTTATATATTTTATCGATTTTTTTAAAATAAAATACCAGATTTCAAAGAAGAAATTTACCATAATGGCAAACACAAGAAAGACTGACTGTACTTTTATACTGCACTGCCAACTAAAGTCAGAAACTTTCACCTTTACTTATCAATAAATCCTTAAAAACCCACTGCTTCAGAAATATGAAGCAATTGCTAGGTACATAAGCAAACAGGAAGAAAGACACAGGTTATAACTACGATTTTTATGAATGTTTTGAAAGAATTTGATATAACGATGGCAAAAAAGAATAGAAATGTCCTATTGTTCATGCAGATCCATATGATCTTCCATTGTTGACACATATATCCAGGGTCCACGCTAGGTTTTTGCATTCCATGGCAATGTCTGTTCTGGATCCTAAATTCTGCTGTTCGATGCCTTCATAAATTCTACTATCCAGTGCCTCCTTAAAATTCTAAACATTTTGCTTTTTCTAAATTTTGCCACTCGGTGCGATCGGTTCTATCTCAGGTCTGTCTAATGTCTTGCATGTACATTATTATAAAGACGATGAAAGCTTACAGTAACTTAATGTGATTGTGATATAACAGTGCACACGTAGATATTTAATGCAGTAGATAATATGGACAATGCAAATATGAATGAAGTTTGAAATTCACGTTCTCTAAATGTTCGTTTGCTGCTAATGCGTTATTCGAAACGAGGTAGCAGCTCTTCCATAGCGCTTCTCAACATGTCTATGGAATAGAATATATTTCATGACTGATGGCAGTCTTCAATTCAGCAATGGTCTGCGAACGATATACAAAGATTCTCTCCTTCAGGGTATCCCGAACGAAGTACTTCGGAGTTCTCAAATCTGGGAAACGGATGGTCCAGTTAAATCACCAAAGCGAGAAATCGAACAATTATTGAAGTATAACCATACTTGTGCTTTCTGTTGCTCTGTTTTAATGGAAATAAAATGTATCCATCTGCTGTCTTGTCCAAAGTTCTAACCATTTTCATAATTCTTTCTCAATAACTGATGAGCATTCGTTTCATAAGCTGCTCTACTGAAGACTTCCATTACTGCTTTTCGGAACGGGCACCGGTCAGAGGTTTATGATATCGTCTGACTCCTAACTCTTCACGAATGTTAAGTATGCCAAAGATAAGTACGTGCTTTCTGCTAGAGTTGCTAATCCAAACTTGTAGGTGCAATATGCACCATCCTGTAGCTATGTAACGAAATAAGTTTATCCAAGTTTTTTAGTGGGAAGAAGTATTTATTGCTGTGGAGATACACAATCCTTTGAAAAAAATGAAATTTTCAATTAATTGAAATATATTGACTTATTGTTCAGTAAAAGGTATCAAGTTCTGCCAAGAAGAGACACTTTAATACTTCTGTTAGACATTTCTTAAAAATATTAATTTATGGCAAGGGGGGAGAAAATTATAAACTGTGAGACGGTGCAATTACATCCATTCTGTCAAACGTATGAGATAATACGAGGGCAAATTTTAAAGTTAAGACCATTTCTGAATACCATTTATAATTCCACGTGTTTATTAGAATAAGTGTATGTGTAGGTTCCCTCTTCTTTGCGTACAAGCATTCATAGCGTCGGTCTTGTTCTCTTCGTAGCGTGGGGTTGAAATGTTTAAGAAAATCGTGCATCCCGCTGAATGTACTAAATGTAAAACACAATCGAACAACTGATTCTTAACAGCAGAAAAGATTTTGAGCATATTCTTCGCCAGATATATGAAATGTATGGTGATAGGGCTTTAACTGACTGTAAAATGTAAAGATGTTAGAATTGATTTAGAAGACAAACAACAAAAATCTCCGTTATATTTGCAAATTTTCACATTATTACTGTGAAAATTTGTAAATATAACGCTGATTTTTGTTGTTTGACTTCTAAACTAGTATTTGTTCGACGTGCTATTTTACATTAATGATAAAGATGCTTCAAGAAAAATGTCAAGGTGATATCCATGAAGAATCGAGCTCCTAAAACTTATTGTTAGTTACAACAAATATTTAGATAGACAGGAAGTAAGGTAGTAAAATAAATATTTCTTGAAAAATTTCATTTGTTGTATTTTTACTGCAAAACGGGCATTACTTAATAAATAGCCCTAATAAAATACATGAAATTAAAATGTAGGAAAATTAAATATTTTTTTTTTACTCATATCTTTCCTTTGCAAATCCACAAAAATTTATTTACCCATTATTGTCTAGAAACATTTTGAAAGTACTTAAACATTAGTTTCTTTTCATTCGTAAAGGCTAACTTTCGTCTTCACTAAAAACCATATTCAATATCGTCGTTGGGGAAAATGAAAGCGAAAAATATTGTCCTTCCATTCAAAGAAATTTAAGTTTTTCTTATTATTTAAGATTATAGCTTTAGTTTCACAATTATTTGATTCTGTGGAATATTAATTAATCAGTTTTAAAATATTGCATTGTTTTTTATTGCAACTTAATTTTTTCTTCTTTTTTTAACACTAAGGATAAGCTAATAACTTCTCAGTTACTTAATTCTCTGGTATCGTAGTCAGATGAATTTTTAAAAAAATGCTGTCATTCGACTCTTCTAAAACATGCAGATTTAAAAACGTATGTATTCTAATGTACGTTTTTTTAAATAAAGTTTATTTTATGTTAAGCATGTATCTTTTTTTAAAAATAGTCTAACCTAGAAGGCAAGGTGTACCATCTTTTTTTCCTTTGTTCTATTTACCTTGAAAACACGAATCAGTATTCTGTTTCATGATCGGACCCACTTTCCCTCACGGGGTGACCTTAATATCTTCGCTGCAAATGACTTCAAATGTTCTTTTTGCTCCCTTGTCCACCTCTGGACTAAATAAGAACATGCAGCAACTAACAGTGTTGTTCTTGAATTTGTTAGAGGACAAATGTTTTTTGAAAAAGATCTCAAACGAAGAAATATTAGTTCAGTTGGGTAATATAATTTTCTGTAGCCAACATCATTTGATTTTCAACTCTTTTAATGCGATATACTCTCTTTCCATGGCTATTATTATAGTGTAACCAAGTCAACGAAGAAGGCAACAAAGCAGGCTGAAGAACACAAAAGTTTTAACGAAATTATGTTAATGAATGAAAGTTAGAATTAAATATACTGAAATTCGAATTTTTGTTTGAGTCTGAAACTTCGTTCTTTTTTATATGAGAGAGATGAGTTGTCTTTATTAACAACATTTAAATCTGAAAAATGCATTACCGTATTTAGTTGACAACCTGAAATAATATATATATATATATATATAATGTTCCTCTTCTCTGACGAAGTGACATTGCAATTTTCTTTAAATTTCATTGATGTTTTGAATTGGAGCATTACTTGTTTGAAAAGTTTTGGTTTTTAACATTTATTAAATTCTTTATCGCAGTTATAGGATTATTTGAAATTTATTCCTTATGATTTAAATTTTTGGTCTTTTAGTTCTAAATTTCTTACTTTATGCCTTTACTGATAATTTTTCAGCAGCTTTATGCGCGAAAAAACTGGGCATGATTGTGTTTTGTTTTTAAAAAAATTGTTTTGCAATTATATATATATATATATATTTATATTTGTAGTTTTGTGCATGATTGCCAGCTTGAAATACAGGAAAACACAACTATTACAAAAAACTATTTTTATTAAAGAATATATAAAACATAAAGCTTGCACATATTCAAAAACACTCTATATTACTATATACAACTAGAAATCGAGAATATAAAACATAATGTGAACAATAGCAACAAAACATCGAAAATAAAATTGGTATCTAATTCTTTGTTAAAATTTTTGTCTCTGCATATAAGGAATCTGTTGCATTGAAAAATTAATATGCCATAGAACATCATTCATGAAAAATTAACCTCCCGTTCTAGTTAGGAAGTGAACTAAAATGTAAGGTTAGACAGAATTTTAAAAACCACGAATGAGTCTTTTTTTTCCTTATTTTTTATTTTAAGAATTAAAGTAGTCTAAGAAAACCCTTTTGCGATAATGTCGTTGTCAAAATTTAAAAATTAATTGCATACTTAGTTTGAATAATATTAAACTTTTAATAATCTATTTCTCAGTGTCTGAAAATATTGTAAAAGTAATATATAATAAACATAACTACAAATGAGAATTTTTTAATTAATAAAAAAATGTTCTGTGCAAATCAAGAAGCTCTGTTTAATTTTTTTGCATTCTATTCTAATGCATTTGTTCAATTATCTTAATTCTAGCTTTCGGCTCTTGTACAATTTCTTATATCGATCGTGGTTTTCTATTACATTCATACTAAAAAAAAGCTGATTATGAATGTATTATTTGTTTAAATTATCATTTATTTCGATAATGATAGACCTTTTTTTCATTTGTCCATTTAAAAATTTGTGGAATTTAAACATCACTTGCTTTGCTTTTAGTTAAAAATTTAGATAAAAGTTTGATATGAAGGCATTAAATTAAAGTATGTTTAGTGATTTTCATTAAATCAATATAAATCTTAAAAGGCTTGTTTTTTTTTTCAAAATTTAAAGAAGTTTACAAAAAATTATGACTGCAAGTTCTGTTCTAATAAGGCAGAGAAGATCGCGGAAGCATATATTCTAACAAATAAATTTAGGCAAACTATACATAAAATTCCCATTGTTGATCCTATTTTATGCAATATATTTATTTTGCCAGCGTTATTCCACACAAGGTTTAAATAAAAGTTGCACAACTAATACTCTTGAACTAATGCTTTAAGCAATGTTTTCAGTTTAAAAAATCATGTAGGGCTAAAACCTTCGTCTTGTGATGCCATATGCAAAAAATACATACGACAAATTGTTTATGTGAGCCTTCTACAGAAGCAGTTCTAATTAGTAATTCTTTCTTTCCATTTTTATTAAAGATCATTAAAAAAAAAAAACAGCGAAACCGAGCTTGAAAAGTTTTCACCAAACGATTTGGTTTAAGCTAAGTGAAAAGAACAAAAAGCATCGATTTAGAGATCAAGAAGTCGTATATAAAAATTGACTTCCATTGAATACAAAATATTAAATTTTTAAACATTTCTGCAAATGTAAATGTAAATCACTACTTCTTAAACTATATTTCTCTAAAGAAAAGAAATATTTTAGAAATTCCATACTTTCGATTACAAATACATTTGAAATGATGCAAATATGCATATTTTGGCATTTGGAAGTTTAAAAGCATTTTGTAAAAATTACGAAATTTGACTTTTGTATGAACCTGGTCCTTGCCGCTATGTTTACTAATTTATTAGTATTCTAAAAAATAATACAAACCATTTCTCTTCCGTAAGACAACATTTGATCGAGATATTTAAAGTTTCTGCTCATACTTTCTGAAAATTGAACTGCCACACACAAATTGAAGAGCGAAATGTATAAATACATATGTAGCTAAAATGAAATTTCAGATTAGTAAACAATTTCTGACGTTAACAAATTAAGTGACATACATTAATACATAGGCTTTCCTCAAATGTTTTGGTTAACACATTTGTATATGTATATGTACATATAAAGAGGTCACAGGCGCTAGCTTCAGGTATTGACTCATAGTCAACTCGTAACACTTGTATGACTATTAGATTCATAATACTTAAGTAATAAAATTATATGTGAATATTATTACCACATATTTAGGACTTGAAAAATTGTTGTGGGATAAGTCTGTTAGACTGTTAAATTAAAAAAAATATGTATGTATAAATTAAAGAATATTATGCCTTAGCAAATCATAAAGAATAACATGAATAACATAATATGAAAAAATTAATGACTTTTAGAGTAATTACCATTTAACCAATCCTTCAAGGAAAGAGATAAGTTTGTCTTTGTGGCAGGAAAAAAAATGTGTTAACATATGCAACTTTCTTTCTAAATAAATATTTCATTTTTATTTAATTGCAGATTTACATATTTCGCTCTTCAATTTGTTTACGACTCATTAATTTTCAGAAAGCATGATCTCAAGTTTTAAATTAGATACTTCGGTCAAATTTTGTATTATGACAAACTTCTCTAAACCTCTGACAATCTGTCAGAGGATTATTTTTAAGAATTATTTATTATTTATTTTTAAGAATTCTTTATTTTTAAGAACAAATGTAAAAACTTACTAAATATAACCAGAGTGTCTAGTGGACCGTCTAAAAAGGTATATCTCATTTTTGAAAATTCGATTATTTTAAATTTAAGAATTCCAAACAGGAATATTATAGTCATTTAAAAAAATTATAATTTCACATATAACGTTTACGACAAAAAGTTGCAAAAATCAAAACCGCATAAAAGCTTTTATAGACACAGTGTGTGTATTTGCACAATCATCACTTATATTCTTTAGAACAAGGAAATGTCATTAAAACTCCATTTACAGAAAGAAATCAATGAAGTACTTAAAACAGTCTTAAATGTTGCCAAGAAATTTTGTAAAATATGTCATCACTGAAAAAATTTTGTATATTTCCATACAAGCGAAACCTTTTAACAAATAGAAGTACACTGCTTTTTGAAAACAACTCTTTTAAGAAAACTAGCAGTTTAGGTACAATGAAATTTCACATGTTTCTGCACTAGAGATTCCCCATCTGCCATTTAGATATATAGTGGAATCTTGGATCAAAAACGTCTATTTTCACGAACAAATTACCAGATCCAAAAACGGCTCGGATGACGAGCGTTGTTGAAAGCTACGATTAAAAAATTAAGGTTACGATTAATTAGGTTTCGATTAAATCAGTAACCTAATGATTTTCAAGTGGTTTCGATTTTACCATTTTAATAATTTCCATTGCTTAATTCATATTAGCAAAACCTGGCAACAAGCGACGTACAGGCCATAAATTCTGCCTGGACGAATTTATAACCAGATTGGGTTGGGTTTGAGAACTTTGGCATTTAGGACTATATTTTTTACGTTATGATATTATGTGTCTAGTCAAAACCATGTTGTAAGAATTTAACAATGAAGACGTGACGATGCCACTCGAGGATCGTAAAGCTGAGCTGAAAGAACTACAAAAACCTCAGCAGCAACAACAAAAGGTGATTTTGGAAGAAATATCTTCAGAAGAAGAGAAAAAAAGAAAACTGACCCCATTTCTCTGACTCACGAAGTTTTTGCAAAATGGGCTAAAGATGAAAAATTTTCACATAAATATTTCACCCTTATAAAGCAGTAGAAAGCTACAGAGTAATCAGTTTCAATGAAAATGCCATGTTTCACTTTAGAAGCATTTTAAAACCTAATCAACAACAAATCATATTTATCAAATTTTGAGTGAAACAGTTAAGAAAAGTAGAGTAGAGCTTAGAGAAAAAAAAAGAAAAGGTAAAAGAAGATGATCCTTAAAGATTGCTACCTGATATTGTTATGGAAAGAAATTTCGTATCCATATAATATTTAGCTCGTCAGTTTCACTTTATGCCGTCCATTCTCATTCTCACCGATACAGTAAAATTAAATTAAGTTTTCATCTATTTTATATGTTTAGTATTATGTTTATCGTTTTTATATGTAATCTTTATAGCATTTTCATTTTATATTTAACTAATTCCGTCGTTTTTGGGTTGCGAACTTTACACAAAGTATTATTGTAAAGTTTTATTTATTATTATTTAAATAAGAAAATTAGCAAGGCAAACTCATTCATATAAGCAATCATCTGTAGTCCAGGAACGAGTTAATCCATTTTACGCTAATTCCTGTGAAGAAACTTCTTGCGGTTTACAAACATTTAGGTTGAATGAATTAAATTCGTGAACCGATGTTTCACTCTGTAAAACTTTAATGCTTTATTTATAAAACAGATAAACAATTAAGTATCATAACCATGTGCAAACTCATACTGAAGAAATAAAACCTTCCTTCTAAACTAAGAACTGAATTTAAACTGCTCTATTTCAGAATGATTTAAACTGC
>KK112187.1:865858-875977 GCA_000611955.2 Stegodyphus mimosarum
AAAAATTTATTAGTTGCATAAATTGTTTACGTACTTTCAAGACGTAATAAGATGTCCTTACGACAAAACAAAAGATCCTTTTAAATTTCATAATTTTCTACGGACTTTTAATTTTAATTAATTTAGATATTCAGATGTCTCAGTTTGACATATACATTTCAGTTTTTGACTTACCAAAAATGTAAACTAGAGTTGGAAAATAAATATAATACTAATATATAATCACAACGGTACCCAAATCGACCAAGTAAAAACATGTTTCAGTTTTCAGAAACGTGATCTTGCTCTCATATGGCAGAATTATTTTGACAAGATCGATATTATTTTTAGATAAAAGCAAACTCCTGTCTGAAAAAACTGAACACCTTTCTTAAGGAAACCAGTTGTGAACGAAGTTTTTATGGCACTTTTAATTGCAAACAAAGTTACAAGTAAAGAGTAAAGAATTTATTTTGCTGTTGGAAAAAAAATATCAAAGTAGACAGTCTCTTGGCCTTAAATTATTTCAGGAATTATGAAGAAGTAAAATTCGATTTTAACAATTTGGACTTTACTGTGTGCATTGGCATTACAATTACAAACATGCTTTGATATAAATAAGGAATAAACTTTTCAGACAAAATTTCCTGCAAAACTGTTATGAAGACTATTATTTAAGATTACTATGCAGCAAAATAATTTCATGTGCATTCATAAACTTACTGGTTTGCTTTACGAAAATAGACACGTTTTGTAGAAATGTTATTCTCATGTCTGTATCAAATCAATAAATAAATATGATTAAGAAATTAATAAATCAATAAAGGAATTTCTCATCTTGAGCGTGAAGTCTTACTTAAAATTTAATTATAGAGAGTAAATTTGTTTTCACATCATTGGAAGACTCATTCTCAAATTTCTCAGTTTTTAAATTCTTCAACATACATAGTCTGTCAAAAAGTTCCAAATCTGGATTAATGAAAACTTAAGATGAAGGTTTTAACGCGTCAATGTTCTACATGATCTCCCTCCGTCACTGAAGTACAATTCAGTGGTCGTACATTCACGAGACATTCACATACATTCACGAGTGGTCGTACATTCACGAGACTGTCAAAAACGTCCTTGCTTGACATGCTTTTCAACCTGCGTAACACTGTGGCTTGAATGTTAGTTACGTCATAATAGCGGTGATCTTCATATGAAGTTTTATTTTTGGGAATAAAAAAAGTTACCGTCAACACATCGGGTGAATATGGAAGGTGGTTAAGGACTGGCACGCGCAACCGACCCATGACATCCGGGAATTGCATTCCCAGATTTATCCTAGTTACAATTCCCAATTATGATTGTATACCGGGAAGAAAATCTAGCTCAGGACCTTTTAGACAAACTGTGTATATGCATAAACACTGTTGAAGAAAACAAACAGAGAATAAAGTTTTGACCAAGTAAAACGAATTGATCCTTTCTAACAGTCAGATCAGTAATAATTTTAAAATATTTTTTACACAAATTTTTATCAAATAAATTGAATTGATTCTTTACGAAACGTTCTTTTTAAAACATAATCAGAGTTCCTTTGCAAAATTAACTTCACTAAACAACAAAAGTTTAACCTTCTGCTTTACAAGTAAATTTTGCAAAGTGATCTGATTTTCAGATCTCTCAGATATTGTTGCTTTGAAATAATTATATTCCAATTAAATTTTGAAACTAAAGCTTTCGAAGACATTTCTACGACACAACTAAAACAAAAAATAGCATACATAAAAAAATTCCACAAGAGTTTTTAATATATGACATTTCTAGATAAATGTCTTTCTATATATAAATATCTTTCTCTTGAAATATATTATACAAGATACCAAGGCAATCCTTTAACTTCTGCTGAACATACTGAGAAGTTCTTTTTGAAATATAACACAACAGAAGATCTTTTATCCAAGAATCTAAATTGACAACGATTCACACATTTCCATTGATCATTTTTATATCTCTTTCTTTAAGAATTATTTTAATCCAATCGTCAAACTCTTCACTTGATGACACAGTTATTGTAGCGTACTACATGCACTCTGGAGGAACTGTCATTGAGTTATATACTTCGTTTCCATACGAAGAGTTCCTTAGTTTTAAGTAATTCGTGACTCTAAATTAAGCTGGTAATACATGCTAAGCCACAGCCAAAGAGAATCGCCCTGTTGCAAACGGTTAGGGCAAAGAATGTGATTAGTAGATATTTGCCTGTGATGCATCAAATTCAATTTTGACTATCCAAGTTTTCGTCACACATAAAAGGCCATTTACACTAGCGGAACTTGAAGCCTAAGAAACTTGACGGCTTCTTTAAGAGGCAAAAACGCATTCACGGATTTGAGAGAGTATATATGCATTTTGTTGCATAAAACAAATAAAAAACTTAGTCTATAATGTCATTCGGAATTTCAAAAGTGAGATATTCCCTTTGTGAAAAACTAATTCATTAAAGAACCTTCAAGTTCTTTCTCATTTCTTAGGCTCAGAGCTCCTATAGTGTAAATGAGCCATTACAGGTGCTCTGTATGAGATCCTTTTGTCATATGTACAGTCCAAATATGTTGAAGCACATCGAAATCAATCGATCCTCTTACAACTGTGACAGATGTGATGACACATAATGCGGATTTGATTTCACTATGGTCGAATGGCAAAAACGGTAT
Organism: Stegodyphus mimosarum; assembly: GCA_000611955.2. Taxonomy (NCBI): domain Eukaryota; kingdom Metazoa; phylum Arthropoda; class Arachnida; order Araneae; family Eresidae; genus Stegodyphus; species Stegodyphus mimosarum. The sequence continues at coordinate 868,540 of KK112187.1, forward strand.
AACAATATCCTTAATACACCTTTCCCTCAAAATATCTCACAAAAATTTATGCCTGGCAAATTTGGAGAGTGGAAAAAAAATGCATTGTCCTTTACTGCTTTGGACTACAGATTTTACACGTATTCCATGGAAAAGTAAATTACACAGAACATCTATAATATGTAACAAGGAACTTGGTTAGACAATGTTAATTCTAACGTATTACAGATAACTATACGTTGATTACATTATTTACTATAAGTATTTGTACCAAGGTGATTCTTTTTGACTTATTCTTGTTTAGCGTTTTGTTTACATATAATATGAAGGAGGTTTCTAGTGTTCTTCATATGCTTAATTACTTGATTAAAATGCATGTGTGTATATTTACTTCTTTTACTTGATCCTTTTCTAAGTTTTATTTGCTTATTTATTTCTTTAGTCGAAGTTTGATATAAAATTTCATTAATCCTGAATATGTAGATGCTTTGGACAAATAAATCCTCTATTGCCATAACAATTCCAAGAATAAAGTGGCACATATATTAACAGTGAATGTTAGAGTTGTTGGTAATACGCATCATGTTGGTTAAAACATAGATTCGGTAATTTAGTATCACAGTGGAAGTTCGTTCTCACACTATTCACTCAGAGATTTTCAATAGGAATGGTAGTCATGATGCTCTTTTTTATTTTCTATAGTAATTCCTATCGTCACTTTTTTATTGTTAAGTGGATTGAGGGCAGATAAAGGTATTAATTTTTTTACCACTTCTAAAGGATTGAAATTGAGAGGAATGTTCAGTCCATGATGACCGGGAGTCTTAGCCTTGAAGCGTATCGTAATTCCTGGTTTACTAGGTGGTGGATGATGATGAGAAGAAGAACCATAGCTTACAGAACCAGATCGTGAAGGTACTTTGGAGGAGCTAGAGTAAGTAGAAGGTGGTGGGTAATAGCTTGGTTTATGGACGTGGTAGTCTGATGAGCTCGACGAAATACTGCTTGAAGGGCTGTAACTTGGTTTCGAAGGAACTTCAGGCTTGTGATAAGTGGCATAGCGATGACTTGGTTTATCAGGTTGGGAGTTATATGAAGGTCTTGATTGGTGAGATTCAGAGTTCGATGGAGTACTGCTGTATGGAAGTGGCGGTGGATGAGGTGGGTATGGTCCTTCCCCTTGCCAACTCTCTTGCTTTTTCGGTTTAGTATCATCCCAGTCTGTGTGGGCAGAAGGATTATGCCTCCAAGCTTCACTCGGACTTCTTTTTGGTGAATAAGAAGACGTACTTGGAGGCGCTGGAGGAGGAGGAGGAGGATACTGATTGTAATTGGAAGGTTGATGATGATGATATGTTGAATATGCTCGAGGAGTAGAATCCTGAACAGCCTTATAACTTTTCGCATCATACGAGCCTTGTGGTGGAGGGTGTGAATTAGCAGGAGGTGCACTGTAATATCCTCTATGTGGAGTAGAAGTTTCAGGCGGATAGTATTCATTTGGCCTATACTCCCTTTCAGTTGGTTTGCTAGAAGAATATGAGGGATATTTAGATGATTCATAACGTTCTGCATGCTTTTTCGGAGGCTGGGCGTGTGAAGGTGGGTATCCAGCGTACGGATGGTGTGATCGAGGATCCTCTGCATATGTTGCCGGTGGCACTGAATCAGATTCGAGCATCGTTGAGTTTGTAGTGCTACGTCTGGAATATCCAGAAAGTCTTTCTAAATCCTCTTGACTGAATCCGAGTTTGGAAAGCATGGGGCTTTTGGCATCTACCACAGATACCTGATAGGGTCCCACAATAGCTTGACTAATAGTGGATTCGGAATCATTCGTTTTATTCGATGTTTCGGTGGGAGATTTATAATGAGATCCTGGGGTCACTAACTTCTCCTTCGGAACAGAATAGTATCTGCCAGAGGGGTATTGAGTATCTCCTGAGTTGTAGTAGTAGTAATGCTTATTACGATAGGTCCGCGTGACACCAGACCCTTTTGTAGAACTTGAAGGAGACTGAGAATGGATGTAGTCTTTCTCGTTTGTAGGGCCAATTTCGAAGTCGAAAAATGTACTCAAGTCTTCTAAGTCAGGATAGTCGCTTCGAGACTGGATAGTTGATTCTTCATCCAAGATATCTTTCGTCTTAAAAGAAAAATATTAAAAAGTTAGAGTATTACATATGATAAAATAGAGTAAAATTAATATAAAACACTAAAACATATCGCCTTTTTTAACTTGAGAAGAGTTAAAAATATTTAGAATGTTCACATTAAAACTGATACCGGGATGGTTGTACTAATAATAATACGGTAAGCATTACCGTACAGATCTTATCTGGCTTCTGTACAAAAATCTGTAACTGAAAAAAGGGGAAAAATCACAAAAATGTTAAGAGGCTGATAATTAAATCTGACTGCTCAATTTAGTTCTGAAAAGAAGAATTTAGCACTTGATTGCAGTTATCTAATTCATAGCTTTTTAAATCCATCTGCTTCGCACCCACTTTTGGGGGAGGAATTCATGCCATATAGAAAGAATATCTTATATGCGTTCCACTGAATATCACTGGATATCGTATATGTTGTTATGTTTTTACAATAAGGGACTAAACGTTTATAACTCCATTCTCTTAGACTCAAATAATCAACTTACATGCAGCTTAGAGGGACTTGTATGGAAAGTGAACCTTTATAATCTGGCATAATTCTTATAAAGAAGCTTGACTGTAAAATACGCATAATGAAGAAAATGTTTAAACATTTGTTTTAAAAATGTTTACGCAACAAAATTTTTAAAATTTATTCTTATTACTCACTTATTTTCCCATGCCCCATTATCACCCAATGGACCAGCAATACGATATGTATTAACCAATTAATACATATTATTTCTGTGATCAAATTATTCGTAAATAATTTTGAACTTGTATACACCGTTTCCATATAAAGTCCTTATACGGTCTTTATTTTTAAAATGTTAGTCTTAGTACGTGGTTGGTCAGTTGTTCATATATACTTCTAGTTACAAAAATGTTTTAAATGACGCAATCATTCATGTTTTTTTTCATTTCTAAATTTAAACAATATATTTTGTAATATTCCGAAATGTAATTTTCATATAGTCTCACGGTCACTGTAGTTATCTTTAGCAAAGTTTTATACTGTCCTACAGGGAAAAAATTCCCTTAAAGTTTGCAATATCCCAGCTTATTTGGAAGTCCTTGAGGGCTAGAATATTGAAGAACTGTGTATCAATTTATCACAGAGTTCTGTAAGCAAATGACAACTCCAAGGGAAGGTTAATTTAACCTTTATTCAAACTCAAAATATATGAACAAATGGCCCCTTCTTGGGCTTACAATAAGCCTCCACTTGGCCTTAAGAAACTAGTCTAATACTTACTAAAAAAAACCAGCCAAAGCTGCATGGAATTAACTAACACAGTTGGCCCTTATTTCCGATCACCGGCTGATACTAGCAGGTACATAACAATAAGCTCGAATAGTAGTAAGATTAGGTCTTCAGCAACAACGTGGCCGGAAAGCAGAACACGCTCTTCTAAACTCTACTAGGCTGTTCTACTGAAATAATCTAGATTTCAGCTTAAATACTGGTTTCCCCTCATTTACATAAAACGTAATCCTCAAAGTTCATTCTGCCAAGGAAACGTAAGTGGGAAACGACAAAGTAAACGAGAGGCTTGTTCATAGATAAAAAAATAAGTATTAGAAAATTAAAACAAACCTGTGAAAGTTATTTTCATAAATTAAAAAAGAAAATATTTCTGGTTTAATGATTTTATAAGATATTTATATTAGATTAGATATATATATTAGATTATTATTTATGGTGTAGTGGTCAGCACGTTCGGGGCGTATTCGTGGGATCCATGGTTCGAATCCCGGCGAAGGCATTGCTCATGTTTCACATTTCCTGCTTCCAAATAATCTAATGTCTCTACAGTGGCGCCCGAACTAAAAAAAAGTTGGTGGATAATGATTCTCCAGTTTGACGATTGAGGCCTCTAATCCTCTGTCACATTTTAAAAGAGGGAGTATATAAACTATTTCTCCCTCTTTCTTGACATGCCTTTGTGGTGTAGTAGTCAGCACTTTCGGCGTGTATTTGAGACGTCCGTGGTTCGAGTCCCGGCAAGGGCATTGCTTATTTTTCTCAAATTCTGCTTCCAAATAACTTAATGTCTCTACAGTGGCGCCCGAAAAGGTGGTGGATGATGATTCTCCACCACCAGGATTTGGCGATTGGGACTTCTGATGCCCAGTCGCTCTTAAAAAGGTATAAGGTAATATAAAGTATATGAGGTACTTCTCTCGCCTTCATGGTTTAATGGTCAGCACGCTCGGCGCGTATTGGAGAAGTCCGTGGTTCGAGTTCCGAAGTGGGCATTTCTAATTTTTCATATTTCCTGCTTCCAAATAGCCTAATACAATTATTTTGTAGCTTATGATTCTAAAGTCAAAAACTTCATGAAAATATTAGTATCGTATTTTTAGGGTTTAGAAACTTATAAATTACTCGTTGAAAACTCTTTTAACACACCATTTGTAGCAAAATTACACATTAAAAATTATTTTACATTAGTAATAACAAGAGAACATCATTGAATGGTATTTCAGGAAAAAAATCAACCTGGAATTATTCTAATGAATTTTTTAACATGCCGAAAATTATGACAAAAATCAAAAATTTTAAAAATAAACATCTCACTCGATTTTTTTCATGAGAGAGTCAAACATTTTGTGCTTTATTTTTCATAATGAGTCCAAATTTTTACGAAATGTAACTATAGGACAGGTGGACGATATAAAAAAGTTAGAATTTTTTTTTCATTTTTTGATTGATTTTTTTCAATTTAAAAGATGACATAACATAAATACTTGTACCATTTAAAATATTTTATATCTGGAAGTATTAACCTAAGACCAATGGTTACAAAAATGAAGACCATATAAGAATTTCTGTGAAAACTGTGTATAGAAAGGTACTCAAACTGTTCAGTGAAACATTTGCCAATAATCGTCGTCTTATGCACAAAAACACTCAAAATGTTTCCATAATTGCTTTGAAAAACTTCTTCTCTGATGTAGTGTATAGTGAGAAATTGGCCTGGCAGATAAACTACTCAGAATATAAACAAAGAATAAGGCGACCGATCAGATTAGATCTGCACTAATTAAACAACTCTATTTAGCCGGGAGCTGTTTCCTTTTTTGCCCTTTTGGTTTGAAAATCTCAAAGAGAAAGAAATAAAAGTGGTATGATGATTTGGACTTCTAATCTCAATTCTTATCTGGAATAGCTTCTCTTCTTGTTTCTGCCGCCATAATGGTGTCATTCGTGCTCAAAACTGATCCATCGATTGCAGAATTTCTGTATTCCTTCGTCTTCTTCATGTATGTTTAATTGCGGAAAATGGAATGTAGAACACATTATCATTCTTCATGTGGTTCTTCTTTTAAAAGTTACTGAGCGAAAGTTTTTGTTGTAATGGCGGAAGACTATTTTCTAAGCTGATTAAAAATAGCCACATTTAACGTGATAGTTTGAACTTTAGAATGGCATGATTTATAGTATTTTTGCTTGGAAACTATAATGATGGTTTAGAAGATAATAATGATGCGATTGTTAATTTAGTAGAAAACGTTGTTTTGTGAGCAACGCGAAAAGTAAAATTACAGAATATCCAATGCTTTTTTCATTACTTATTACTTGTAATTAGGGGAACAATTTTTATCACTGGAGAAGAAGGAAATATATTCTGAGCGATCGCAGAGTAAGCAATAGAACTTCTCGAAAACTTCGCTGCCTCAATTTATAATAACAATTTTCGGAAAATTTAGCAGTGGAACATTTTGGGGTGGGGGGGGGTCTAGCAGAAAAAGAGCAATAACATAAAGAACTAATAAAAACTAAATTAACATCATCTTTTACATTTTTAACATCACATTTTACATTTTTAACATCATATTTTACATTTTATCATTTAAAAATTTATAGCTTTCTGGAAACGTATTTCAACGCCGTTAGTTCAGATTGAGATTACCATCTAACAGGAAGTTTCTTTTTGTTTATACACATATTACGTCATGTTTTTATACGCATATTTTCTTTACAGAGTAGCTCGTTCTTGAAAAATATCATGCGGTATTGAAATTGTTTGTCAACATTGATAATCAGCGAAGTGCTATTTTATATGACTTTATCTCGTTCTGAAAATCTAAAGCATTTCAAAGACCTGGTTACAATTTCGGAAAAGCGCTACTTTGCAGTGCATTTTTAAGAAACTTTTAACAGAAATAGCATAAAAATGATATGGACATTAAAGCAGTACAACAATTTGAATAGATATTAAAAATTCAAGCTTCGGAATTTGCGGTGAAATTTGATATCTGTGAAGTGTTAGAAATTCCCTAAAATTCCCTAAATTAATAATTCAGGTTTTTCACTAAATTAAAAGCAGAAATTCAAGTTGAAATAAAGTTACTGACCTGCTGATAATATAAAGTGAGCTCACAATCTTTTAGAAAGCAGGAAAGAAAAAAAAAAGTATTTGAAGAGAGCAATTTTATCACTGTTTAGTATTTTATACATTGCTTTAATGTATATAAATTTTGTGTTTATTTGTTTGCATTTTATTGTACTTCGGGTTTTGAGTATTTTTATTTATTGCATCTTTGTTTTTATATAATTATTCAATATTGCAACAATTTTATTGTTATCTATTATGTATTATATGTAAGAATTAACTTGTAGTCATTTTCTATATTCATACCTATTTTATTCCTTTAATCTTTTGTTTTAATTCTAAATAAATTGACGTTGTTAGTATTACAAAAATAATTGGAAACAAACCGGTTGCATAAACTGTTAACCTCTTTGTAAAGCTAAACTGGCATAATTTGGCGACTTTTTTTTTATCAATTTGGCAATAATTTTCGCAGTTCCCTCAAAAAGCATTTCTGAGATCGATTTTTTTAGAAGATTCAGTAGTATCCTGCCCCCGTTAAAGTTATGGTATAAATACAAGTTATGAGGATTTGGTAGCCAAAATTATATATCTGTTGAGTTATGTTTAGCTGAACTGTCTTCACTGTAAAAGCTTTAACGGTCTCAAGATAAAATAGAAGTTCAAGCTTGAGAAGATGTCAGTCGGTGATCTAAATTGTGACACACTATTATCTTTCACGGAGGATTTCCAAAGGGTTTCTTATTGTACTATTACTTACTAGTTGCCAAAAAACAAGAAAAGGCCTCTTAGATTAAACTTTCATCCATGAAAAACCTGACATAAAACTAATATTACAAAAGTAATTTTAAGTGAATGGATCAAATGTGGAGTAGAATATGCGAAACAGAGCGACAACTATCAAAAAAGCATACGTCCAGATAGCAAAACGGAAACAGAAAAGTTCGTGATATAAAATATTAGCCGAAA
>KK112187.1:876045-906064 GCA_000611955.2 Stegodyphus mimosarum
GTATAAAACTGCAGATGAATATATAAACAAGCAATGAGTAGCAAGGAATGTCAGATATAAATAAGAAATTATCAGAAAGGAAAAAAAGATGAATATTTAGGACCAAGAAATCGAGAGTAACACGTTATTACATGATTCAGAGTAATTCAGAGATTCGATTTATTAAGTTAGATCAGGGCTTCTTAAACTTTTGTCATTCACGACCCCATTTATGATTGCGAGTTTCTTGACGACCCCATACAAATATAAAAGAAAAATAAATTAATATTTTTTGATGATTTATTTATTAGGTAACAATATACATATACATATGAAAATATATAAGTTTAGAATTCGTTTTGAAACATACAAAAATCTAAAATTAAAAATTGCACAAAAAATTATAAAATTGTATTTATTATAGTTTCAAAAATAAAAGTGGATTCTGACCGTCTTAATTCTCTCGAATATATTCAAGTAGTTGCGTGGTAAGTATTAAATTAAAGTATAAGTAAAAAATTTAATGAGATGGATGTGCCTGTTTTTTATTGCATAACAAATCAAATCTTGGTGGAATGTTTGAAACTGCTGGACGTAAGACCTCTTCAACATTTTTTAACGCTGAACGATATTGGGATTTAATATGTGTTAAAGCTGAGAAAGTAACTTCACATAAATATGTGGTGTTGAATGGCAGAAGTACATTTAACGCCATATCAGCGATTGTGGGAAATTCAGTTCTAGTTCCGATCCAGAATTCAGTCAAGGGCTTTTTTTGAAATTGTAGTTTTAAGTTTGAGTCACTCGAAAGCTCAGCAAATTCCTCTTGAGCTTTAAGTGGCAGGTGATCAATCTCACTTAAGCCAATCCAAAACGGCTTTTGAATCCAAACTATTTTTTGGAAATCAATATTTAATTTAAAATATGTCCGGAACTGTATTTCTAGCGCTTTTAAGTGATCTACAATAATTTTTGCAATAAAAGTTTTACAATGAATTTTCTCGATTACAAAATTGTCGACACTGGAAAACATTTCGAACGAATTTTTTTCGACCCTACTTTTCCAAATGTTGATCTTTTTAATAAAACTTTCAATTTTATCATTTGAAGTAAATATATCGCAATATTTTCCTTGAAGAGACAAGTTGAGATCGTTTAACTTCGCAAAAATATCTGACAAATAACACAGCTTGGATAGCCATAAGTCATTTTGAAAAAAAGCAGCAAGTTCACATTTTCGTTCGGTTAAAAATATTTCGATCTCGTCCTTTAATAACAATAATCTTCTTAAACTTTGACCTCTTGACAACCATCTTACTTCTGCATGTAATAACAAAGTTGTGTAGTTGGAATCCGTATCCTTACAGAGATTTGAAAATAAGCGACTGTTAAGGGCGTGGCTCTTAATAAAATTTATGATCTTAACAGCATCCTGAAGCACATCGTTCAATTCTGGTGCTAATTTTTTTGCTGCAAGAGCCTCTCGGTGAATAAGGCAGTGAGTAAAAGTTATATGATCATAATGAGCAGCTTGAGAAAATGATTTAAAACCAATATTTTTGCCCGTCATCGCTCTTGCACCATCTGTGCATATTCCACAGCAATTTTTCCATTCTAAACCTTCTGCTTTTAAAAATTCGTCAACTTTACAATATATGTCTTTCCCTGTAGTATGGTCTTCCATAGGACGACAAAATAACAATTGTTCCTCCACGCTTTCTTTATAAACGTACCTGATATATACTAACAACTGAGCCAATTTAGTAATATCAGTTGTTTCGTCCAACTGAATTGAAAATTTTGGGCTTTCTTTAATTCTTGTAATAAGTTGTATTAATTGATCCTTGTTAATATCAGAAATTCTATTCGAGACAGTGTCGTTCGACAAAGGAATTTTTCGAATATCATCGCCATATTTTCTTCCATGTAGTATTTCTACCATTTTAATAGCAGCAGGTAACACAAGATCTTCTCCAATGGTGAACGGCTTTTTATTTTTAGCAATACAGTATGAAACTTCATATGACGCTAGTAAATATTTTTCATTAACAGTTATAAGTTTTTCAAAGATTTTCTTTTCTTTATTTAAGGATTTATACAGTCTTTCAAAATATTCTTTTGGTTTATTGACATACGAAACATGCTTTGATTCAAGATGTCTTTTTAATTTTGATGGTTTCATACTCTCCGAAGCCAATAATTCATTGCAGATCAAACAAAGAGGTTGTTCATTACCCTCACAATTTTGAAATGTAAAGCCAAATTGAAGAAAAGACTCATCATATTTTCTTTTTCGCACATTAGATGCCTGTTTTCCAATACTTTGTCCTGCCTGAGAAGAGTTTGTAGCATTATCATCTGCGTCATTACCATTCTTATTTAAGTTCAGCCATTTATCCATGGCCAAAAATTATTTTGATCCTAAAATACAATAAATATATAAAAATAACATATTAAATATATAAAATTATATTAAATATATAAAATTCACAAATTTTTCAACGGGTTTTACAAGTATTTATGCGCGCTTTTTTATAAGAGCCCCACAGACCGGTTTGGTTAATGCGTATTTGCCAGCGCGTGTATTGAATCATTGTTTAGCTGCAGGTTGCACGTGTGTACGCGCGCGCATTCCTCCCTTGTGGGAAGTCAGCGGCGCGCGGTTTATTCAACATGTATGATACCTACCAAACGCACTAACAATGTATAGCCACAGTATAATAATAGCGATCATCGATCGTTTACTGCTGTCGGTGGAGATAGCTCAAAACCTTCAACAAATGTGCGTGTCTAGACGCTGCAAGTCCACTGTATTCCGCCAACTCTAGTGATGTTATAAAATGGTATATATATATTATATATAAATATTTGACATTAAAATCTCTCGCGACCCCAGAATTTTGCTACGCGACCCCAAATGGGGTCGCGACCCATAGTTTAAGAAGCCCTGAGTTAGATGATTTTCTTTAGGGAAGACTCGCTAAAGATATTGTTGCATTCTGCGGGTTTGTGCGTTTGGGGAAATTGATTGATAACGCTTGATGAAGAATCAAAACACAATTTATTCGCCAGTAAGCACTGTTATACAGGACAGTTCGAAAGATACGTTTACACTCGTCGAAAACTACGCTGAAACACTCAGCAACACTGCTTTCAGGTTATAACGGTGAAGACAGCTTCACAGCAAAGTGCTACTAGATTGATCGCTCTCAAGCTAATCAAGATACTAATCTCTCCGTACAGGCAGGATATATATAGCTTTAACATACCTTCGAGAATATTCCAGAAGAAAACAGCTAAGAATGTGTTCTAGAATGGTCTCGCTCAATATGTGACATATCACCAGTTTTGTCGCCAAATAGGCGATTTCCCTCCAAATATGGCACTCCTGCCTTTACGTGGCACTTTCTGGCAATCCTCCGCCCTTTAGCTACCTCACCCTATTTCGTAACATTATTTATTGTGTAAAATGCTATTAAGGATTGCAAATAGACGCTCATTAAAACTGCGAATCAGATACTTATCGAATAATAAGTGAGAAGTATTTAATACTTACTATAGGTAGAAAGAATAGGTCAGAAATATTCAAAATTATTAAACAACAGACCAGAAAAATTGATTTTGCTGGTTTGCTCAAATGCTGGTTGGAGAGATGAAGACACAAAGTTCTCATTGTTCTACTTTCATTTAGAGACTTTTATACAATAGTAGATTGTCAGCTTACTGAAAGATAAATGTACTGAAGTCAAAAGGAAAGATTTTCCCCTTTTCTCTTCAAGTAAATACAGTCGGCACCCTTTCCTGTCGGTGGATTCTTCAGGGACCAAGGCCTTTTATTTATTACTAGGGAATGCCCAATAACTAGGAGAACATTGGTCTTCTACTCAGAGGTTACTTTGACTCAGGATTATCCGTTATATCCGTTAAGGGGAAGCGCCCGCTAAAGTGGACTTGTCCATTAATGGAGATTTGTTTCTATTGTTATTAGTGTTGTAGACTGAAAACGCACGTCTTAAAATGCAGATATACTCTCTGATTCTTCCAGTTTCATTTTACATATGAAAAAGACGTTTTTAATTACTTTTGGTAGTGAATCGGAATATTTTATTTCGTTCGATTATTTTTTACATTCTGCTGTACAAAAACTTGCGCTGCTGTGTACAATCTTCCTGCTGCCACTTTTACTTTTAACATGGTATTTAAAGTTGAATTACCTCAGCTCTGTAAGCTCACTGAGCCAGCCAGTAATTCCATCCTCAACTGCAAAACGTTTTCGAGCAGAGTATTTTCGCCTTCCAGCTTAAATAAGGCAATGAAATTCCTTGTTTTGGTTTATTGTAATGTCAAAACACTCAACGGCTGTCTTCTTAAGAGGACCCGCCTTCTCGGAGGACATTCCACGGAAAACTGGCTCGTATCCATGTTATGCATGAAGATAATAATGAAAATGCTCATGCAGCCAGTCGTTTGCCTGGACTCGAACCTACGTCGAACCAGTATTCAGCAGCCTCTCGGTCGCTGCTGGGCAACGTAATTGCTGGAGGTGATAGTAAAAGCTTCGAAAGGTTGCCAAACTCCTGTTAAATTAGCAAAATTATTGTGACTCAGACTACATTTCATCGTCCCGAAATCGGGAAGGATATGTCGGTGCGGCAGTGAAATAATCCGTTTCTAATGCTAACAAATAAAGCGCGTTTTCTAAAACTGAATGCCATTTAAAGGGAAAAGAACTCTTTGGAAATACTGATTAAACAATTCCATATCCGGTTGTATCATTTCAAATGTCAGATTGGTTATTTGATTACGACAAAACACACTAGGGCTATCTACTAGCAAAAGGGATGCTTTCATAAGGAGAACTGACTCTTTTTTCATTATACACAAAAAAATTACAAGAATTCTTAAGCTGCTAACCAGTTCCCGAGATATGAATCTCTATCAACTATTAGTGTTCAATGATTTTACCTCTTGTTTACTGGATGGCTTTTCAAATAGGAAATGTAAACAAATGGTGAACTCAGAAATCACTCCAATTTTAAAATCTCGTTTATTTGTTTTTTTATCTCGTTTGCAAAACAATATAAAACCAAAAAATGTCAAAATATTATTGAAAAGGGCATATTGTTCGAATTGTTTACTTTGTTAGACTGATAAATAATGTGGTTCTTTAAATTCAGAGATAAATAGCTGCGTAATGATAATGGCATCATGCTGCGTAAATTATGAAAAATTTTATTTTTCATATGCCGTATGCTATTTTAACAAACTGATAATAGTAATATCTGAAAGAAGCATATAGGTATTGCATAAAAATGGTGACCATATCCAAATATAATGCATTTAAATCTAATGAGAAATTCTAGATAGCAATGATTCAATAACAATCTATTTCAATGGCTATAGCATTGAAATTATATACTATTATAATTCAGAAAGCAATTGAATAGAAATATTACAAAAAAATATGATCCAAAATCTAATATTTAGCATTCTAAGTAACATTTAAAATACAAATAAAGAGAATGTTCTTTCCCTGTCATTGAAGTTTATTTAAGTCGAACTCGCTTTTGTCATTTGTTGCGTTGCCACTCAGTGTGTGAAAATTGTCTACTAATATCGGAACAGGTGTTAAAATAAGCAACCGCTCTCTGCTTTTATGATTTAACTTTAAATGAGCTAAGAACTTTCTAATTTTATTTACAACAAAACGAAACTGCTTTTATATAACCAGCGACACTCTAATTTAAGAAAGACTCTTTGAAATGTTGACAAGATGCCAAACAGAGAATAAACAAAGAACAGGAAGGGTTCATAAAGAAATAAGCATGGAAAAATATAGAGTAAAAGAACTGGAATCAGATATATTTCTGTAAATAATGTCACGTCGTGAAGTGTTTTTATTTCATTCTGTTTAAAAGAATAAATTGATAGTCTCAACTACTGTTTAGTATAATTTTTTCTTATGTTTGTGTTTTCTGTTTCAGTTATTATGCTTATATATTTCTGTATATTCTGCCTGTCATTAAGCGAAGCCATACAGAAATTCCCCTAAAAATAAAAACCAGCTTCAAAGCCCATCAGAGTTCATTGCTTGTAACCATTCTGTCCATCAAAGCGAGGTTCGTAATCTTTCTTGCGCATTTAGGAATGGTGTCAAAATAAATGAGTGCTTCTTTAATAAATTGCGACAGCTTCAGCTCTCCTTCATTACAGGTAAGTGCTAAATCTGTTTCAATTCAAACTTGACAGCAACAAAAAAGCATTATTGGAAATGACGGTGAAGAAGCCTTTTGAAGAGAAAAGACAGAACTATTTTCTAATTTGGTTTTATATTTTATGAATTTTATTTATTCCTATTTCCTTCCGTTTTACAACATTTTCCTTATTAAGTCAAAAAGGAGATTTTAATAAAGGCAGCAACTCCATTTAAATGTATTATGTGAAGAAATTGTACCAGCGTTTCATTGTTTATAGCGATTATTACCCACATTTCGATCTGTTTCTAGTATTTTAGACGAATTTCCGCAAAACAGCATCCCATTTAAGAATGAGAAAAATTTGAAATTTTTTTTTAACTAAACCTAATTTATGTCAAATTGCTCAATTTCCTTTTGGCTTGTCTGGCGGCAGTTTGCCTTGACTCCGTGCATTCTTGTACTTTCTTTGGAAACTTGTCCCAAAATAAATCGAATAAAAATATTCGATGTAGAGAATCGAATAAAAACATCGAATCTAAATTGACACGAGACTATGAATTTAGTACATGTATCATCTCTTAAGAACTCAGCACAGTAGATTGAATTGTGTTTATTCCTTTGTTTGGTTTTTAATTTCATTTTACTTGACACATAAGGACAAAATGGCCGCAGATGCACGTCTTCTTGCTGGAACGGATCTGAGCAATGTCTTCGATGCAGCCGGGCAAGAAATGCAGTTTCTACCAGAAATAAAGAAGTGTCAGAGTCAGGTTCCGACGCAAACTATGACTGAAATCAGGCATTAAGATTAAATTTAGCATTAATATGTACAGCCTAAAACATGTGTTGGTATATGAAATGATAACTTAGTGTCTTAAACTTTCTTTGTAATATCATGGATAGATGCGGAAGATATTCAATTAAAATGAGACATCAATGAACATTATTTAGTCTGCTAACGTATCGCCCAGATAAGCTGATAAACCATTGAACATGACAATTATACAAATCCGGAAAGTGCAGTTCTTGAAAAAATATTTCAGTAGACTTAAATGAAATTTTAAAAATTCTTCTCCGAAATCGTTTCGTAAGAATATCAAGTTCGAAAAAAAATCTACTTTAAAAAGGTTCAACAGTGCCAGAGCAGATAATTCTTTAAAACGAAAGGCAATGAATGTTAGTAAAGTTTTAGCAAAGAACACTAAATACTAGTAGTTCGAATCGGGTTAAATTCCCTTAAATAAACAACTGCACGTTCGCTTATGTGATTTTGCCCATATGTAGCATGAATATAAACAGTTTCCCTTAGAAAGTTCTTCACGAAGCCATCGCTTTGCTTAAATAGATAACCTTAGTGTGCTTTGAAATTTTTAGTATATCCAAATCTTAGTATTTCGAAAGTCTAAGTTAGGGCTTCTTCCGCTCCGCTTTCCATTTTAAAGAAAAAAGTCACTTAAGAGAAATTTTTACAGAAATATTAAATCCTAATGAATTAGAAATCTTCCTTTAGTTTTGAATACACGGGTATGACAGAGCAATACGCGAAATTACCCCAAAATATTGCTTAGACATTAAATGAAAAAGCATTTGGTTTTATGACTTATAATGATAACCGTTAATTCTTTTAATTCACCTCCAAACTCACGTGTAAGATATGCGCTAAATTTAATGATGAGCATCAACCAAGGTCTGATTTAAAATACTAGAGGCTGGAGGCAAAGTTATTAAGAGACCATCTCCTGCAATTATTCTTTTCAATGCAATAGATACCATTGATGCGAATTGGCCAATTAAGATATTTCGAGGGGGAATGAAAAAAGGGAAAAGAAGAAAACAGAAGAAAAATATCACGTTTGTATGAGCTTCATTTTCATGATTCTTCTTCACCTTTAATTTTTTTATAAGAAACTCAGAAAAAGTGAAAACTCTAAAGAATTCTTACTGATTTTTGTTACAAACCTTAATTAATTAACATTAATAAGATAATATAATTCAATCACATTTTTATCAATTTAATAATGAAGCATATGACCTCACTCACGGTGATCAGAAGACTCGTGACGTGATATCGTTGAGCTTCGGATATAGTGCTCACAAAATATCAGAGACTGTCTGTGCAGCTTAGTGTTAATTCACAAATCGAAGCTTTGCTAAACGATATTAAATGCCAGTAAGAGGGCGGGAGAATGAAGGATTTGGATGCCTTCTGGAAATGAATGTCGGCCTGAAGCACATTCCCATTTACCGTTGTAATGAATCAGGCCTAGGCATTAAAACGATTGTCGTGGCTAAAATTCCTTAAATACCGATTTAAAGACTCATGATATTAGAACATTCTTATTCAGAATTCATTCATCGCAATGAAGTTAACAAAAAAAGGAGAAGAAAACGAGTTTGATGATACTGTTTCGTCTATTTCTGTCAGCAGCCATTTATGTCAGCTAAAAAACGCTTATAATTTTAAACGAATAAATCTATACCTCTGACAGTGAAAATTTCCTTATCGAATACGGAAATGAAAACGACCTTGTAGCCCTGCTTTGAGCTACAGAAATAAATAAATACAGGGACGAAACACAGAAAAGCATTCTCCCACCGAAGAAGCCTCCAGCTGGCCACAGACCTACTTCCGAGAGAACTCATTTGATGCTGCCCATCTTCTTCGAAAGGTTATTAACCGAAACAGCAACTAAAAACTATGTTTTCCAAATACTTTCAAAACTCCCTTGGTGGTGTTACTGTTTTTTTTTTTGTTGTTGTTGTTTTCTTTTATTTACTGTATTCTGTTCCGTTAACCGGACGATGGAGTCTTCAGATAAAAACCGCAATCGGCAATTCGGTTATTTTTAGACGAGTGATACGTCGATTTCATTTAAAAGCAAAAGCCGAAGGGAAAAGAATGGCAAAACTGGAGCAAAATATTGAGCGTCTTTATTAGGTTAAACAAGTGAAAGAACTTGCTTTCATGACTTTCTCAGCTGATAGATCGTTGTAGTAGTACATGAAAGTGGAGACATTTATGGGTTTTAAGTGGAATTTTAACTTTCTTGTAGGAAAAGAACTCATAAATTTCTTTTTTTTTTGTTTCTTTCGCCTAGTTTTTCTCTTCTACAAAACTATTATTTTATTTAGTATGAACGTTATAGTATTTTTAACATGTTAGTGCCACATTTTTTAGATAAGGAAGGATGAAAACGAATTCTTAATAGTGCCACGTCATTTTTTTTAAACATACCAACAACTTTTCAAATCGGTAAATCGGTCACTATTCGAAAAGTCAGAAAACTTCATCAGGTTGCCCCAGTGTAAAAGTGCTTCTGCCGTTAGGAAGGTTAAGTTTGTTAACTGTAAAAAGCAATCTTCATCAAGGTGCGAGCATCATTATCTCAGAGTGCAGCTAACCAAAAGCAATTTTCATTTGATTTAAATGGTGCTTCTTCTTTAACGATAGAAATTGATCTTCGTGAGATCGCAGGTACCCTTTAGGCAAGACACTTTTATGCAGATACTGTCCTTTAAAGTAGTGGCTAATTTGAATAAAGGTGCAGGCACTTATTACGGCCGAGTACCCTTAAAAAATTTTTTGTGAATGTATGGGTCTCGTGAGTGTATCAACTAAAACGGAGATATGTGTTAT
This sequence comes from Stegodyphus mimosarum, assembly GCA_000611955.2. Taxonomy (NCBI): domain Eukaryota; kingdom Metazoa; phylum Arthropoda; class Arachnida; order Araneae; family Eresidae; genus Stegodyphus; species Stegodyphus mimosarum. The sequence continues at coordinate 885,859 of KK112187.1, forward strand.
CTGTTAATCAAAATTATCTGCATATTTTACAGCATGATAGCAAATATTGACACTATTTGAATAAGACTAAACCCTGGCATTTTCGGTCTCATTTTCAGCAGAGCTATATACGTACAAATGCAGCTAGAAATCTTTGGAAAATCTGCCATAAGTATTGGTCAAAGCAGTTTTTTTAAGTTCCCACAGTAGGAAGCGTTGTCTGTTTACTCACAAAACAAATCCAAGTACCTCTCTCAATCAATTTCAGATCTTCAAACAATAAATGCATTAAAATCTCAAAAATATTAGAAATGGTGTGCGAAATTAGGCACCACAAATTTATATATTAATGATACTAAGGCAAATATAAATATACAACCAAACATCACTAACGAGCACTTCTCATAACGAGTGATTCGCTTTACGAGAAAAATAGTATGTAAAAAATGGCTTAACGGGTGATGTTCCGCAGAACCAGTGACGTGAAGGCATTATGAATTCGCACGCATGATCGTGCCTGCATCTTGGCTGTCAGCCTGTGTTTAGCGTTCTTTCAGCCAGGATCTTACTATCGCGCGTGCATTCAAAATCATTATTGTATATTTCCTTTTAGCACAGACTTAAAATGTGCTTACTCGTTTGCTACCAAAGAAAATACCAGTAGAAGACAAGGTTAAGAGAAGGAAAATAACCTTCGAAGTCAAATGCCAAATCATTGACAAGCGAGAATGAGATATGAGTGTGACTGATATAATCAGTCTACATCAACGATTTGCCCTATCCTAATAAACAAGATTAAGGAGATGATGCTTCAAAGGGTGTCACAGAAATTTCTCCATAAGTTCAAGTATTCTCGATGATGTTGAAAGATTGCTTCTCATATGGATCAACGAGCAGCACCTGCGAGGGGACTCTATTAACGAAAACATTATTTGTGAGAGGGCGATACTAATTTTTGCGACCTCATTAAGAAGACGCCAGGATGATCAACACACAAGAAGAAGTTCTCAGGACAAGCCGTGGGTGTTTCTAAAAATTTAAGAGAAGCTCCATTATCCACAGCGTTGTGAGGCACGAAGCAGCAGCAAGCTCAGACATAAAGTTCGTGAATACTGAGAATTATCGGCCATACGAGGGTTTTGTTTGTAATGAAACGAGTCTCTTCTGGAAAAAAAGATGCCGAAGTGAACTTATATTACAGCAGATAAGGAGGCACTGCCGAGTCACAAGCCACTGAAAGACCGTCTTCCCGCTGTTTTCGGTACGAATCCAAGTGGCGATTTGAAAATTAAAGCACTGATAATTTAGCATTCAGGTAATCCACGAACCTTTAAGAAATATAAAGTCCAGAAGAGCAGGCTAAATGTGGTGATAAGGTTCAAGGTGAATGGAACCTTTTGACTGGATCAATGACGTGTTGGTCGATCTGTAAAAAATATCTGTTTGAGATAAATTTGTCTCTCCGTGGATTGCTTGTTATGGAGAATGCTCCTGCACATCCTGCAGGCCTAAAAGATGACCTCGAAGACTTCATCACGATCCAATTCTGCCTATAACACTCTTACTGCAGCCTACGGATTAGGAAGTCATTTCAAATTTTAAAAACCTCTACGCTAAAGTACACTACAAGCATTGTTTTGAGGTAACTGAATTAAATAATTCTCACAGGGTTTTGGAAAAATCCCTTTTACATCTTTACCTTCCTCAAGAAGATCGACAAGACAGAGGCGGCAGCAAAAGAACCTTTATTCCTGCATGGAAGAAGTGCTGGTCGGACAGCGTTGTCGAATTTCGAGAGGTTTCAGAAAATGCCTGTGGAGTCTGTAATCGACGAAATTGTGTCACTGGCCAATATTGTAGAGCTAGAGGTAGATGAAAACTACATTGATTGATGAACTAGTGGAAAAGCAAGTCACAATTGACCACTGAAGTGCTTGTGGAGCTGCATTCTGTATTCTGTAAGAAGTTTTGGAGGAGATTTTCTCAGGAAAGAGAAATAACAGCCTCAGAAGAGCAAAAACCTTCCAGGGAAAAAGTTATTACATCGTAACTTGAGAATCATCACTTTAATAAGTCAGTAGCTATGCGCGCTACAAATGTATTTAACAATAATACTGCACTCCTTTTCGCGAAATTTTGAAGCGTAGACTAAAGCAAATGTCTCTTTAGAAATCCGTCTTGTAAAACAGGATGTGTTATAAATAATAAACTACATTATTATAATTTTGTGTGAGTATATTTTTCGGAATAGAACGCATTATCCTATTTTACATTGGTTTCAATGGAAAAAAATAGTTTCGCTTAACCGGTGTTTTACATTTCAAGTAAGATTCGGATACAAATCGTGTTCGTTGTGCAAAGTTACACTGTATATATATATATATATATATACTTTTAATTAGCATTCGAAACCTCTAAAATCCTATTTGTAAAAGCACAGTAGTGCCAAAAAATTTACATTATCAAATAGAATCAGAATATCATTTATAATAAAAATACCATTATTAATAAAACATGACTTAAAAGAAAAAATAATAGATTGAGACTAATAATTGAATATTTATAAAAATGTGGGAAAAGTACAAGTTGTAAGAAAAAGTATAAGTTGCAAGAAAATGAGAGAGAAAAAACAATTCTGTACAAAAAGATCAAAATGGCAATATTCCATTGAGAGTCACATAACAGTATCGTCAGGGAAAAAGTGCAATGTAATTCTCACTGAAATATTACCTCCACGCGTTTCAACAAACGACCAATTGAGATAATTAACGCGGAAAATTATTTAATGATACTTATCAAATTATTTAATGCTTATCATATATATATATATATATAATTTATGGTACTGTGATATGTATATATGACAGTACCACAAATTTTTGTATTCCAAAACAAATCATCCAAATACCATTTCTGTGCAAATGCTGCTGAAACTTGATCAATAACAGACAAAAAGAAATTTAGAATCAAATCCACAAAGACATGAAAAAAAATGAATTTGAAAACCAATAAAATTCTAATTTCCCATAAATATGTAAAATTCAAAAAATATTAATCTAACCAGTGAAACTACAGAGTAAGGGAATAAAGAAAAATATACAAATACAATTAAAATCTGATTTATCGTTATCAAGAGGAAGCAGATCAGATTCAATTTAACCTCTCTCCCCTCGGAAGACTACTGGGTTTCTGTTAATCCATAATTAGCTGATGAAACATTCTAAATTATTTAATTTAATTTTAACAGTTCACCCGAAAATTCCGAACCCCTCCTCTACGCAGCCTTCTCTTTAAATGTAATGAAAAAATTCAAAATACAAATTTTTAAGTATAAATTTAATGTCCAATAAAGGTAAAAATAATAATTATAATTAGATATATTAAACTGAAATAAACTTATGTAAAATTTAATGTAAGAATGTAAATAAAAACTAACAGACAACTGGAAAACCAACTTACAGCTATGTCATCGAAGAAACAAAAGAAACAGACGGGAAGTTTATGGTTGCCAGTTTGGCGTTCTTGGCGAAACTAATAAGTAATGGCAAGTAGAAGTCTCCCAAACGGTGAATCAAATGCAAATAATTTTTAAAGTTTTCTTAAAAATGTTGCGCAAATCTGCTCAATTTCGAACGAAAATACCCACTCTGACCGCTCTCGAATTCAATGTTTTTGCGGACATGTGTACTTACGGATAAAATAAAAAACTCTTTTTTACAAAACGGATTGTAAAATGAATTCAGAGGAGATTTTTTTCCGAGACATCCGCAAGTATGTATGTACGTATCTCGCATAAATTAAAAACGAATAGCCTCAGAATGTTGAAATTTTATATATATGTGTGTCCCAAATATATATATATATATATATATATATATATATGTGTGTGTGTGTGTGTGTGATGATTTAATGAGAGGAGGAATCCGGGTATTTGAAAAGATGGCAGTCTTGATGCGGCAGAGTGGCAAAGACGGGAAGGAGATACTGATACAAAACCAAGTTCAGCTAATTATCATCTTTATTTCTAGACACATTAGACTCATTCCTAGTAGACAACATACGCTTTGATCACAAATAATTACGATAATTTCTTATATACACAGGTTAACGGGAGCGATATCATTTTAGACGAAAAAGCAGAGCACAGAAGATACGTTAGCAGTGGCCGAAGCTAGGAAAAGGAATGAAGAAGAATGACGTAATTGCCTCGCGAAGCAGTAATTATACTAGGTAGGTGTACAATGTATTGCTAAGCGATGATTGGTTAATTTTGGGTTTGTTACATAGCATGGAAGGAACTCGAATTTGGGAGAATAGATGAATTTAGTGGGACAGCACCAATTAATTAATGTTAATTTTGAGATCGCAAATTGCTCTTGATCTTGCAGCAGCTATCGTATTTTGTTAGTTATATCTTACATATATATACGTGTGTGTGTGTGTGTAAGATAAAAAAATATGTAAATCAGCTTTATAATTCCTCGTTTTTAATTTGGGTATTTCCACTTTATTCTAAAAAAAATAATAGCATTTTTGCACTGCATCATTTCTAGGGAAACCTATGTCTCATGGCTTGAGTAATGCTGATGGCGTAGTTGATTGGGAACTTGAGCTCAAAATTTTTGAGAACTGAAATCTTTCTACCTAAATCAAAATCTTCCACTTTGGTGAGCTGCCATATTGGATAAATGTACATTTGCTTGTATTGTTGTTGCTATTTGGAAGCAATTTCGCTGTGCTGTCTTCCTATCGCAATAGTATTCAAAAATGTAATTGTTCTGGAAATAGACACGATTAGAGGGTCAAGTGCATTGTGGCCACAATGTCGATTGGAATAAAAATTGATAATTAATATTACTCGACTGGCAAATTTCTTAGTCATTGCGAGTTTTACATTTTAAGATTGTACGTAATCAGACTTTTTCCTTTTCAATACGACATCTACGTGCTATTTTCTGTGTTTCTAGGTCTTAGTGTTCCTACATCGGTACTCCTCTGAATACATCTTCTCTCTCTCCATCATTCAGCTACTCTGTCAACCAGCTCGGTGAGTTCAGTTTTTTAATTCTTGTATGTAAGAAAATTGTGCATTTTTTACTTTAAAAGGGATTGGATTATGTTGTTCGTATGTTCAGGTTAAGGTTTTTATGTCTTTAGTTAATCTACAGGTAATACATGTGTGAAACTAGTTTCAAAATCATCAATAATTTAAAACTGTCTCTGGAACTAAAAAGGGAGCTATTTGTTTTAATTTGAAACTCTTAGTAGAATAAGGAATTAAGTTAGTTGGTGCACCAAATTCAGTGTCTTTTTGCCCAGTGGGACCAAAAGTTAACTTTAGTTTTGTGCTCCGGAAGTTTGATGTTCTTGCCCGCTGGCCGAGTTGCTAGTTTTGCAGTAAAAATAGTTTTAATTGTAAAAACCTTTTTTTAACTGTTTTTAACTGTATTTGGAGTTTTATATTTTTCTGTATTTTACAATTTTAATGAAGATGCTTTGAGATTTTATTTTTGCCTTTCAGTGAAATGAGAACTGAATGAATTAAATGAGATATATATCTCTAATGAAATTCGAGGAAATAAGTTTAAATGAAATGCAGCAAAAAAGGTGTATCATTTAATATGCCGTACGAAGAAGTCATATGTTGTTCATGTCAGATTTTTATTTTTAGCAATCTAATATAAGACCTCGGATGACGCCGGGAAATATTTTTCGCCAAAAATTATAAATTTCCCAAAATATTGGTTTATCTATTTGAAGATTTTACTAGTCGTCCAAAGTATTCTTTTGATTTACTGACTTACAAATAATGTTTGATTTCAAGATGCTTTTCCAATTTTGATGGTTTCAAAATCTCCATAGCCAAAACGTTATTGCAGATTAAACAAAGAAGTTGTTCATTGCCATCACAATTGGTGAAAGCAAATTCAAATTGGAGAAATGTCTCATCAAGGTTTTTTTTCGCATTTTCTTCTCCCTAATTACTAGATCCTGCTTGAAGAGACTATGTAACATTCCCGCTTGTATCAGTACTTTAAGTTCATCCACTTATTTATCCAAGGGAAAAAATATTTTATCGTAAAATATAAATCAAATAACATTTTTCATAATCATCATTCAACTAAATACCAACTTTACTGAAGTAAAACCGTAAAATACGGTAAAGTGTTGTTGCGAAGTACACATTTGTTGCGATGAAAGAGAAATAAAAGTCTATACTGGAAAAGCATTATCACCATTCTAGTCGTATTACTATTGCGCTACGCAGGAAGTGTACATTCACTTTCAAAAGTAAAGCACGGAGAGGAAAATGCTAATTTCCGGAAGCCAATCAGAGCTGAAGAGGATGCAATTCGATGTAGAGGTAGATGGAAGTATGAAAATATGTTTGGTACCAGCCAATCACGCTTTCATGTCAAGAAATAAGCAAAAAAGGCAGTATTATAAGAAGCCACCTTTATGAAGGGTTACAGAAGTTGATTGTAAGTGCTGATAGAAGATGTTTAAAACTTTCCTACAGTTTGTTTTCAAGACATACGTGTTTCTATGACTCCCAAAAGACGAATGGAAGATTCTTGAACGCTGACGTGCTGTGGGGCGCATTGAAGCAGGACAGTCGAAAACAGATGTTGCTCTTTTCTTCGGCGTTCATCATTCTGTAATTTCACGTTTATGAAAAGAATTCCAAACCACACAGACAGTTGTCCGAAGGCCCGTAGCCGGTCGACCAAGGGTTATAACCCCCGCGGAAGATTGATATATTGATATCGTAGTCAAGCGTAATCGCAGAGCGACCTCCACACGTGTGACATCTATGGTTACAGCGTCCATTGGTAAGGGGATATCTGCAGCTACTGCATGCCGAAGATTACATATGAGTGGACTGTACGCCAGGGTACCTCGAGTTTGTGTTCCTCTATCCGTCCAATCAAGAAGGGCACGATTGCAGTGGTGCCGGGAACATGTCAATTGGAATGTGTCTGACTGGGGCAATGTCATGTTTACTGATGAGTCAAGATTTGCTCTGGAGCCAGATGACAAGCGTATAAGGATATGTCGGGAACAACGAACACGCAGTCAGTCCCAAAACATCACTGAACATCACGCATTCCGAGGCGGAAGCATTATGATGTGGGCAATCTATAAACAGGGTCCTTTGACGGCTGTTCAGTAATCGAGATGAAGTCCTAGAACCTACTGTGAGATTGTACGCTGCAGCAGTGGGCCCTACTTTTGTTTTAATGGACGATAACGCACGTCCCCATAGAGCTGGCATCGTCGATGACTACCTGGAGAGTGAAGGGATTGCGCGTATGGCGTGGCCAGCATATTCGCCCGACATTATTCCCATTGAAAATCTTTGGGATGCTCTCAGCCGTGCTGTATCTTCACGTTTCCCACCTCCAGCCACTCGTATTGAGCTGGAAACTGCTCTACAAGAAGAATGGCGATTGCTTAATTCTGCGGTGGTTGCTAATTGAAAGCATGGTCACAAGGTGTAAACTTTGTGTACAGATGAGGGGGGGATCACACACCCTATTAATGTCTTTTTTTCATTTTATGCTGTTTATTTTCACTTTATACATAATTCTGTTTAAGTCTCCAGTATGTCATTATCTGATAACTTACAAAAATTTAATACTCTTTTCATTTCTGTATATAATGATTGATTTTGTTTTATGCATAAATATATATGCTACTTTCCTGCCGAATTTTGTGTCAATCAAAGCAGTATTTGTTGATTTTTTGCATTTTACATCTTCGTGCTTAACTTTTGGAAGTGAGTGTAGTATATCAAATTAAAGTTAGTGAAGGAACTGAGATTATTTTTTAAAAATTTAGATATATGAATAAGATTTTTGCGACTCCAACATTCGCTCTGCAATTCCATTTGGGGTCGCGACCAATACTTTAAGAAACTCTCGTTTAGGCAGAGCGCTGTTGCAACTGGCAAAAAGCTGTTTATTCCTGGAACGTCCACCTTTTGCCAGTACTCGAATTGATGAGTGATTTTTCGTTTCGTATTTGTTAGTTTACAGAACTAGAAGCCACGATAGCTGGAGCCCGAAATTTTAACGTATCTCTTCAGTTTCTAACTTTATTCAACTTAACGATTAAAAAACTGCATAAAATTTTACCTATGTGAAATATTTAGTATGTTCGATAATGATTTATACTCGTGCTGTTGTTCCAGCGTACTGAATACGATATGACGATGCGTGTTTCTCATAATGGTGTGAGTTCAATGTTCTACAGTAAAATAGCTCACATACTCGTATAAACCCAGCACGAAAGCAATAATGACTCATAACGTTAAGCAATAATGACTCATAACTTTAAAAGATAGTGGACAAGGTGCATACACCATGCAGTGGATGACTATGAATATGGTTTCTAAGAAAAGAAAAACAGTCAGCAGCAAACGTTTGTGTGCAGGTAAAAGCAGTTTATGGTGAGCAAGCTCCTGCGCAAAGTTCCGTATTTAACTGGATTAGGAATTTCTACACAAGAAATGAAAGTGTAGGAAGAGCAGAAGTAAATGAATGATGAGATGTACAATCAAGTGTCCAACTTTCTATTGACAAATCTAAGCATTACTTCAGATAAAATACAGGTTGAAAGAGGTACTGGGACAGAAAGTATACACAACAATAGTGCACGAAGTTTTGAAAATGAGTAAAATTTGTGCTTAATGACTACTCTGCAAGCTCACTGATCTGCAGGGTTACAGCCGAAAGCATCGCGGCAAAAACATCACGGACGGAAACGTTGCAGAGAAAACAAGGCAAGGAGAAAACGTCGTGGTATAAAATATCGTGGGAGAAAAGAAAGCAAAGAGTAAACATCGCAGTTCTAAAACACCGTGATACAAATTATCGTGGTCGAAAATAAAGCGGTTCAAAAACTTCGCAGTTTAAAAATATCATCCTCGAAAATATCGTGGTAAAAAATAAAGTACCTAGAAATCATCGCATGACGATAAAATCGCACACATGTGTTTTTCAAATCCCATACTGACACATCATGTAACTGACTTTCGCCATAACTAACACATCGACATCCAAAAAATTGATTGCAAGCTATACATGAAAACGTTAACGATACTTTAACATTAAACGGAAACAAAAAAATATCAGATTAATAAATGTGAAAGAAAATAATTTTAATCATTTACGAAGCAATTTTTATACAGGCAACTCATGCAGTTGTTTATCTTCTTTTTTCTAAGCAGTTTTAGACTGTATTTTTCCAAAACCAAAATTGCCAGTAAAAAATTATAAAAAAAAGTAAATTTATTAATGACCTTGGTTAATTAACTATGTAAATTTAAAATTCTATTAAGTTCTATAAGTTGCATTCATTTTCTATTCATTTTCAATTTTTAAACGCTTAAGTTTCCTTCTTATTTTTTGAGCAAAAATTGCTTAGTTCATTCAAAACTACGAAATACAGAAGGGAAAAATCCCTTTTCCCTTCTTGCGCTCCCAAATCATTATGCGAATATGCATTTACAACTTTTAAAACCTGAAAATGCATGTGCGCGATGTTATCGTCATGCCATGATTTGTAGGTGCTTTATTTTCTAGCACGATATTTTTAAACTGCGAAGTTTTTGAACAGCTTTATTTTCGACAACGATATTTTGTACCACGAAGTTTAGAACTGCGATGTTTTTCGCTTTGCTTTCTTTTCTCCCACGATGTTTTGTACCACGAAGTTTTCGCCTTGCGTTGTTTTCTCCGAGACGTTTTCGTGCGCGATGTTTTCGGAGAGCCACACTGCAGAAGTAACAAAGTGTTATAATAGATCAGGTATTGCTGTATCGGATATGCACTTTCAGTAAAATGAATGGAAGATTCTCCAGCTATTGAAGTTCAATAAGCTGCCCACGACTGAATTCGCGGTACTCTTAAAGAATGGTCTACTGATGTCATTCGAAAACTTCCTGGAAAATAAGAGCGCTGTATCCATTTGGATAGGGCTTTGCCAGTCATATTCATGGACGCATTTAGACAAAGTACATTCTTTTATGCTTTACTCGTCTTAGTTCAAATCATTATTGAACACCCAACTATTGTAGGAGGACTTGGAGGCTTTTGTGAGAGGTGGAAGTCCGGGGTAAATGCCCTGTCTTCCTTTACGGAAATCAGGCTCCGAGCTGTGCTTGTCTTCTTATGAAATTCGAGAATGGCTCCAAAATATGTGCAGTAAAAGTAACTTGAAAACCAATGGAAACAATTTGTAACTGAATAGCTAATATATTTTCAACTTTCTGCTAGAATTTTAGGCCAATGATATGACGTCCAAGATGGTAATAACGGTCGAAATCAAAAGCAATGTATGTTATTCGGATTGAGAAAGAGGGATAGAATAGGGTTTTTCTTCTTCTTTTTTCTTAGTGAAGATCCGGTGGCATTCACCTTGCGCGCGCGGTGCAGGTCGACCCGCTGACCTCGATCCAAAGAACGACCACCTTTCCCGCCCTTCGCTCTAGACGCTTGGAAAACCCCACGCTACAGAAAACAAAAAGGAAAAGTAGAAAAAGATTATTTCAAAGATTTGAAGCGCTTGGCACACTTCTAACGAGAATGTCACTTTTTCCCTCTTTAGTAATCGTTCATTTATTACCGTTTTGTTTTCTTTTGTACTGTTAATAATTTTAAAAACTATTTCGTGAACTGGGCAATACTAAAAGTAGATTTCCGGATAGATACTAAGAATTATGTATGAAAATGAATTCTTATCTTTGTTTTCGAAGAAATTAGTCCTTCAGGGTAACACTATATCGTCAAACTGCAGATGTTTCTTTAATGAGGTTTGTGAAACATATTTATATATATAAGATGCAGTTTTAATAAATTCTTTGAATTAATTTACATCAAAACACCATCAAAAGTATAAATTCAGCTAATTTCAAAAACAGGGATCTGAGCTTAAATAGAGGGTACTGGTAGCTTCAGCTAGGAGTTCTGTATCATTAATACTTGGTTTGGTTTATTTGATTATGGCAAAGCGCTCGAGGGCTATCTGCCGAAGAGGACCTATGTCTTCGTGGAGCACTTTCTAAGGGAACTAGCACATATACACGTCACGCATCGGAAAAACAACGAAAACGCCCATGCAGCTAGCCCGTTCGGCTGGAATAGAACCCAGGTCGAACTACCAGTGGTCAGCAATTTTACTGCTGGGCCTCTGGTGGGCATCTGTATCATTAAGATTATACGTGCTTACAAGGCTGTTTAGGTAATTTTTCGATTTTGATTTTGCCTGTACAATCAGCTCAAGATTTATTGGGGTAATACTGCAGAAGATGCCCAAGAGTAGCTAAAATCGAGGTTAAAATAGGGCAGCTAAAAAGTAGTTAAAATGCAAGCGAAAGGAATGACTCATATCACAATTAACAGAAAAATACTATCATTATTAGTCGAAAATAAGAGCCCCTAGGACCTTCCTTAGATTTTAGGATAAATTTTAAAAAATAAAACTGTAGATGAACAATCGATGACGGCACGGTTTTGCTTAGAATTACTTGAATTTTGTTTAGAAGCAGGCGAATACGAGTATAAATGAATATTTAACGACAACATAGTTCTGATTAGCGTGAAAGATAAACTATCTAATTAAATACAATATTTTAGGCTGTTATAGAAAGAACAGTTATGGAAAATTAATGATAGATTATTCTGCTTGTTTGTTTACATAGACGTACAGCGTAAGTAAAGTAAAAGTAAGTACATACGTAAGTAAAATGGATGCACACTTAAAATCTCACAGCTAGACGTGATTTATAATTAGCTGTAGTTACGAAGCTTATATATATGTAGTAATTATCTGCGGGATTTGTTTACTATTTAAATAGTGCAATTATTCTACACATTATGATAATTAAACTCCTTTCCTTTCTTCTGCAATTTCATTTAACAAATTGCCCGTTTATAGGTTCCACCGAATTTTAAAACAAAAATACAGCCCTCCCCCCCAAAAAAAACAGTATTATTCGGGGGAAAAACATTAGCAATTTATATGTATTTTAAAGCACTTCAATCTGCATGAAGTAAATCAGTATTCTACACAAAGAGTGCATACTGTAATAACACTAAAACAAAGAACTTATGTTACAAATGGCGTCATTAGAACGAAGAAGCTAAATTACAAGTGATACTAAAGAATAATATTTTCAAGAAATATTTCAAATTTCAATGAATTAACTCGAGTAAAAATGTCACTTAGAATGCTTCTATTCTTTTTCTTTTCATTTTTTTATTGTATTCATTGATTAAATATTTCGATATTGATTATATTGACTATGTTTGTATCGACTTTGTACTGTTATTCTTACCATTAAATTACTTTTCGCTAAGTACAAAAACACCTCTCAGATACTATGAAAATGTTACGAACTTTGTTTATATGTAAATCATTTTAGTGAAATTATATGGAAAATGTAGTATCTCCCTGTATGTTATAACGTGAAAAGCTTCAAGAAAGCCAAGCTTCACCGGAAAAATAAGCTTACGGGGGCAAGTTCCTTTCATATTAGTGTTTATCGCTATCTCGCCCATTTAGCAAGAAAGTTTTAAGCTGGCGATGTTTTCGGCGATTAATTTTTGTCACCTACCTTGACAAGAAATCGACCATTTAGCGACATTTTGGTCCGATTCCTGTGTAATTGTAAAGCTTTACAACTGTAAAGAGTTTTTGAAAAAATAAATTTCATCAAGCTGTCATCGGTTCTGTGTGTATTCAATCCACTACGAACTAGCACGCGCTAACATCATTTGCTGTTGCATATTAATACTTCTTTTACTTTCCTTTTCCCTTTTCTACTTCCAGCAGGCAGTTTTGTTTTACGCTGATGTTTCTAATAACAATTTTTCTGTTGTTCTGCAGTCATGGTTTTACGATTATTGTTATCGCATTGTGTTATTTCATTCTGAGTTAGAAATGAGACTATATTTCATCATTTGGCAAACTATGGTATGTTAACTAATGTTTAGTTTAAATGTAATTAGGGCTTAAACATATAAAGATAATATATATATATAAAGAAAGAAATTTAGAAAGAATTTTTCACAAAGATTAAAACTGATGAGTTAAAAAGAGGTAAATTAGCTAATAAGCAGTACTGTTGTTGTACAATTATTCCGTGAAATATTACCCCATTATATGAATTATTCCTTTCTATTTTGGATGCGGTCATATACGACGATAACGAGCAAGCGGCATCATAAGTTGTTTTGCAAAGAATAAATTCTCATTCTTTGTTTTCCATCATTACATACGTTAGCGAATAAATTCTTTTCACGTTTACATCAGACAATGGATTCATTAAAACGACCAGATAGGCTATCGGTACCACAGAATCGTTTAATGTCTGTCGCCGCAAATCTCACTGACTTCTGTTTAATGATTTATTTTGAGAGCAATGAAATAAATGGGGCCTCGCCGATGTCCATGCTTAGCACTGATTCCTAAAAATGGCAGCAGGAGACGTATGATAAATTAAAGTATATTTCAAGTGCCTTATATCCAAGTATACTTCCTCAATGGGAGTTTGTTTAATTAGTTGTAATGTTTGTTCTTTGTCTTGTGCTCGTTTCAAAAAAAAAAGTCTGGAAGGTTTCAGATTTTAAATTACGTCCAAAGGGGCGTTTTTTAACATTTTATGTGCTATCTTTATTCATTAAATATCATATTCTTCGCACTTGAACCGTAAAATTCAGTTCAAGAGCAATATCGCAAAATAATTTTAAAATGAGCATATCTTTAGAATTTCCGATACGCAGTCTCACCCGCTGGAGATAAAAATATTTTTTTTTTGTGCAACGTTGCCTTACCCGCTTTGAAATCCTTGAGTTTGTTAATCAATACTTTGTTAAAAGTTTTACAAAATATGAAATCGGTAATAAAACAAATTCCAAATTTCAAATTTGGGCTTCCAGATGCCCATGTTCGCGGAAGGATTACGCTATTCAAAATTGGATGGCTCTATGTATCGTTGTTTTATCACAATGCGAGAAACCGATATACGTTTATGCAGATTCTCCATTATTTAATTTCTTTAAACATAACACAGACCGATAATATTTGGTGGCAGCAATTTGAAAAGTGAAACAACTCTTGTGGTGAATCAACGCAAAATGCCAAAACGAAATTAGTAGTTCTTCTGGGCAAATTGCCCCTACCAAAAATTTGAAATCTTTCATATTTTATATTACGCCCAAAGGGGCGTTTTTTTAATGTTTTGTGTGTTACCTTTATTTATTAAATATCATCTTTGCACTTAAGCCATAAAATTCAATTCAACAGCAATATTGCAAAATAACTTAAAAAGCGCTTATTTTTAGAATTTCTGATACACAGTCTCGCGCATTAGAGATAAAAGTGATTTTTTCCCTTACAGTGTTGCCATTGCTTGCTTTGAAATCGTTGAGTTTCTTAATCAAAAACTCATAAATGCTTTACAAAATATGAAATAGATAATAAAACAAATTCCAAATTCCGAATTTGGGCTTCCAGATGCTCATATTCGGGTGAAGATGTACGTTATTCAAAATTTGATGGCCCTAGTTAGTGTCTTATCACATAACGAGAAACGTACATACATTTATGCAGGTTCTGCATTATTTAATTTTTTTAAGTATAATACAGAGCGATAATATTTGGGGGCAACAATCTGAAAAGTGATTCAGACTTTTAAAGTTTTCGACGCAAAATGCCGAAGTGAAATTAATAGCCCTTTTGTGCTAACGCTGTTTGGGCTATTAATTTCATTTCGGCATTTTGCGTCGAAAACTTTAAAAGTCTGAATCACTTTTCAGATTGTTGCCCCCAAATATTATTGCTCTGTAATATTTTGGGAAATCTATAGCGTTCTTATCAATTTATAACGATTATGTTTTGCGACAGAACCAGTAGCCTCATTTCAAATTACAGCCAAATAAGAGTCGAATTACTGATTATTAAGACTGAAATGGTTCTAAAGTCATTAGGCTTATTACTGAACAAGAAACATGAAGAATCAACGATGTCTTCACCTCAAAGCTGGACTTTTCGATTGCTACCTAAATGTGCTTCCAATTACACCACGAAGACACGTGGTAATAAGGAAGAAATTTCCTTACAACGTTGGTTATTCGGATATAGCAAAACACACATATATTACCTGCCTAAGGAAATGGATATCTTCGTGAAGAATTTCTAAGGGAAACTGCTCGTATTTATGTTACAAATAAGAAAAGTGGGTAAAAATCATCCATACACCCAGCCCGTTCACCTGGGTTCAAATCTTGGAAAAATCACCGGTATTCAGTTGTATTAACCGCTCAGACTTTTTGAGAGGAGTGTTTGAGACTGAAATAAACTTGCAAATATCTTACATACTAATAAACAACTGATTCTGCATATTTTTTCTTCACGTACTACAAAGGAAGCTGTTCCTAGAAAAAAAATTCAGTTTTATTAATTAAGTATGTGCATTGAATTGGTAAATTCTTCAGATTAAGTCCAGCATATGAGCAATACAATCTTGTCCCCTTGTCCACTGATTCGAATATCATTTTTAAAAATAACTTCGTTTTAAAAATAACTTATAATTAGTTTGAAATTAAATTGTGGTGTATTGCAGTGAATTTTTTTAAAATTTTGTCACACGTCTTCATATTAATCACCGTAATGGGTTTATACTGTTTTTAAGTCTAAAATTAATCTAACAAGTTTTGCGATTTTAATCCCTACTTAAATTTGGGAGTGATCAAAATTTTGGGAATAGTAAACCGTTTTGATAACTTTTCATTCGCAAAGGCTAAGATATTGGTTTATAATTAAATTTTACAAATTTAATACTATTTATATTTCATATTTTAATTTGAAATATTTCATTACATATTCAAGAATTCAATGACTCTATTAATCTCTTCACAGTATCTTTTGTTTACACAATGAGTTTTGTTGTTTACACAGTAAGTTTTGTTGTTTACACAATGAGTTATTGAAGAAAACAAAGCTCTTAAATCTTTACACTAAAGCGCTTGAAAAGCATATACTCTATCAAATAAAATTCTAAGTTCATGTCAGTTAAGAAATGCCCAATCTGAATTTTCTTGTTAAAAGACAATAATTGGCCAAACAGTTTTCCACAGAATTTTATAAACCCAATCCTTGCTTGCTTAGTTTAATGTTATTAGCTACAGGTAAACTTGTTTAACCTGTTTACCTTATTCAACTGTTTTTTCTTTCAAAGTGAGCATGGTCAATAAAATATTTTATGAGATAAAATTTTCTTTCTTTGTCTATTGAGATAACTAACCTAATAGATATAATATTTCTTATGCTTGGAAAAATTTGTCTTAGTCGAAACGAATTCATAACGAAAGCATAATTTCTCCCTTCCGTTATCAGTTCGTTTTTATTTTAGTCTTTCATACTGTCCTGTAACGAAAATGATACTACAATGAGTCGGTTTTCTAACGCCACAAAAAAAAAAAAAAAAAAAAAAGATGATTACTTACCTTAACTTTTACACTATTTACATCCGGCGTATCCGATGCGATGGCCCATACTGACATTCCTGAAAACAAATGAGACAAATTCCATTTTAAAATCTCGAAGTTTTGCATAAATTTAAATCAACAAATGATTCTTAAAAGTTGTTTAATTTTATGAACGTAGACAATGAAAGACTACATATTAAATATTAATATCCACTTGCGCAGCTAGCTGACTAAAATAGTTATTGTAAAAACGAAAAAAAATGCATAATGATTTTCGTCAGTTCGCCTAGTGAAATTTCAGGGTACCGCTAGTAATAAATAATAATACAGACGAAGAAATGCGTTTCTTTTGTTTTTAAATCACTTTAATTGTTGATCAATAACTGACAGATTAAATCTAGAAGTTAAACATCTTACGTTTACTTTAAACGGCCTCACTGGAAAATAAGAATATTTTATAACCAAGTTATTTTATTAAATTTGAAATTTTAAAATGTCTGAAACTTTGCCGAATGGCAACACATTTCTTTTAAATCGTTTAATCACGACGAATGTAAAAATGTTTTATTTCGAGCAGTGTCATAACTGATCTTTTAAATCGCTGAGTTTATTAATCAAAAATTCATGAAATTAACACAGAATATAAATTAATTAAAAAAAATTCGAAATTTAAAATTCAGACTATAAAGCGTACATATTCGGATGAAAGACAACGCGCGTTTAAATCTGGTTTCTGTACGTGCTGCCTTTTTCCCCCCGCAATCCAAGGAATATACATATATACGAGTACACACATACATTCAGATTCTTCATTAATAGAGATAAAGAGGACGTTTTCAACTTCACGCAAAAGTTCTAAATTAATTGAATAATAGCACGACACCGAGAAGTTGTGTAATCTCAAATATCAATAACCTTTCAAAAAAACATTCAAGTGCTATTTTACTCTTCTTTTAAAATGACTTTTAAGAATAATTTGGAAGTGAATCAGGTCTTTCCAGTGAAATTTTCTCGACGTTGACGTTAAATAAAGCTTCTCGTTTGCTCTTTGGATCTGTTATGGTTAGTTTCTAGAAGGTACTGAAGAAAGCATGTTTATTAGCATGTTTAAAAGCATGTTAGGTATGTTTTATTTCCTTAAATATTCACCCTACTCATGTACTACCAGTTACAACAGTTTTATTAGCAATTGGTATGGTGCTTTTATTGTAGATTTTATAGGATTATTTCGCTCGGAACTGCAAACTTTTGCCTTTCTCTCCTCAAATCTAGTCCATCATCTCAATTTATCTTACCTGCGATAAGCATTTTGGTTTATTTAAAATTCTGATTTGTGTAAAATGACTTACATAAATCTGAAATTGCATGTATTTAGTTTTTAATATTTTAATAATTCAAAAAAATTGTAGAAGCATTTGGTGATTACCATATCCCAGAACCAGAAATATAAAGCTTAGAGAAATATGTTCTTAAATACAACTGACAAATAAATGAAAGCAAAACGTCTTATTGCAAGCCTTGAGTTGTATTCCAAAAATCCAAGTATTAATCGATACACTGCAGCTTAATATGTTGGACTAGGGAAGAGGAAAAATAAACTGTTCTCTCCTTGCAATTTGAACCACTTATCTTCCGCATGCTAGCTAACCACCTACGTGAAAACCACCAACAGCATGCAAGTACGCTTGGGAAAATACGATGAATCTATAATCCATTTAAAGGACGACTAGGGAGAAGCCCGAATCTCAGTCGACTAAATCCAAGTGGTAATGAATTATCATACACTACAATTTTGTTCAGATACCATTGTAAGGACCATTAGATAGCTTGTGTTATAAAACATGAAAAATCATTTGTACTGTTGCTGAAACTCGAACCGTAGATCTTCCATTTGCTAGCTGGATCAACTAACCACTTACGCCACGAGAGTATGCAAGGGAAAATGCGACAGAGTGTTATAGTTCAGTCTCTAAGGTGCTTCAGTACCAATTTTGTTAATGATAGCCGTGAGGTTATTTAAAGTCGAAAAACTTATCTTAAGCCTGTTCTACATAAAAAGCTAAAGTAAACAGGTTTTAATACATGCAGCAAGATGCCTAAGATACATACATATTTTATCAGTTTGCAAACTTTGAAAATGCTATTAGTTGATCTACTTTGTCATCCTCCTGAAATCTTCTGAAGGTGTCCAGTGTATCAGTTTGAAGGCAAGAGATGATTCGAACAATAGACAGTAAGGTTAATTTTTTTCCTATTGTTCGATTATCATCCATTATTGGATTTCAGGGAACAATTAAATGCGGAGGAAGTAAGCAAAATCCCTGGAACTCCTCAGTGGGGGCGAAACAATATACAAACTGAAGCGGATTGTATCGTGCATACCTAACATCCAACCTAGTGATATTTTCCTCTTAGAAGCACATCTTTTCTGGCCATCGCCATGCTATCTACATCTGACCTCTATTAAAGGAGGAAGATTCAAAATTCGACCCCAAAAAATTATTTCATTCTGTGTTTTTAAACATATGGAACATTGCAAAAGTAGGATACGTTATGTAGAATGTGAGATTAAGCATGGAGTAGACATTTTTGTAACAAATATTGACTCATTCTTCAGTAAGGATCATATTTTGGTGGAAAATATTTTTCAAACTTTGTTTCAGAATGAAATCAAGTAATTTATTCGTAATATTTGGAATATATTTAGAATTGTTTCCTTTTCTTTATAGGACTACATGCACCAGACAATTTTCTCTAGAAACATTTATGCCTTGATTTTTCCAATGTCTTTGGTTTATTTCGATTGTAGTCAAGTTCTTCTAAACAGAATAAATATACGTCTTGCGCAAATTATTACAATACAGAAGAACGCAGTATAATCACACTCTTTAAAAACGTTTTTTCCATAATACTTGCTTTGGAAGCAAGAACATGATTATTAAAGATGAAATACATTTAATTTAATAGTGGCCAATAAAAAGTGTTAACCAATATATCTTCCTATAAAAAATTGATTGGCGAGTTTTGTCCTCTAAGAAAACTATATCACAATTCTTCATTTCTGTCGCAGTTAAAGAAAGATAATTTTTTTCATATAGTAACAACAAAAGTAAGTCTTATGGAGCTTCATATAGTAATCTTCTTTTCCTTTTTAGAATAACTTTGTCTACACCCTGGTTATCACCTCAGGTATCCTGATGATCAAAGGAGATATATGTACCCCTACGAACTTGGATTCGAAACCCGTATAGGCATGTATATTTGTAGATATCGAGCAGGGATGAAATTATCACACTCGATAGTTTTGATTAAAACGGAATGAATCTGTACAAAAATCATACTGCCATTACTATCATTCAGGGTCTATAACCAATAATGGATACACTCTTTTCCTCTAATCTGAATGATTAACAGACCAGTCTACTCAAAGTCTATATCAACAACATTAATAGTGCATCAAAATACTTCTCAACACTTACAGTTTATATGTTTTACTTTTTTCTTCGTACTGCAGATTTATGTATAAAACTTTTTAAAATATAATTTTTATACATGAATGTGTATAAAAGTAAGCTGTGTTTTGTAACTTGTAATTAGTATAAAAACAATTTAAAGTAATATTTAAGCTAAAAACAATTCAGCGATTTTTATGACAATACTGCTAACAGTACAGACTAAGAAATACAGTAATGCGCTAACAGTACAAGCAGTACATACAGATAAAAGCTTAGGTT
>KK112187.1:906080-919781 GCA_000611955.2 Stegodyphus mimosarum
CCCCCCCCCCAGTGATAAACAGAAATGTGTTCTTGCTTTCTTCAATTACTTGCTGTAACCATACTTAATTATTATTTTCTCTCGAACAGTGTACTTATTTTATTATTTATTTACTATTATTACTTTTACTAGTGTATTTTATTATTATCGTTTTATTTATCATTACAAAATTTTACATTCATTATATCATATAATTCCTTTAATTATTATATTTTGGTGATATACGCTGCATTATTGATTTCAAAATCGAATAGTTCAGCTTTTACCTAATGGATTATAATTGTTATTATATTCAACATTTTGAATGCATTTAATGTAATAATATACTTCACTATTATTTTTCCTTTAAGTTTGTAACATATGTAGAATTATTGTAAACAGAAGAATTCCTTTTGTTTATGCAGTTGTTGTATGCAATACATGCAGCATTTTTCCTGCCATAATTTTGTAATATATATGACATACCTGTATCCAGTGAGATTTCTTTCCTGTATACAGAAATTATTGTAGATCACGCGTATTATTTATTCCTGTCTTTATTTTGTAGTATAAACAATATAACTGTAACCCTAGATGGTTTAGTTTGGTTTATTTAATTAGCATTCGAGGATTATCTGCATCTGTTTAAAGCATTCGAGGATTATCTGCCTAAGGAGGAGGGTTGTTTTCGTGGAGGACTTTCTAATGAAAACTTGCTCGTATACAGGTTACACATGGAGTAAATCACTAAAACGCCCATGTAGCCAGCTCGTTCGGTGGAACCGAACTATCAGTGTTCACCGACTTTACCGCTTGGCCGTTGGTAGGCCTTGTAACCAGTAGAACTTCCTTTGGTTGAGAAGAAATATTGTACATTCATTGTATTTAATATATTTTTCAATAATATTTCAGATGGTGTCCGTTACAGGAGCTGATAAATTAATTAAAAGCTGAAAATTAACGAAATTTCGCGTTCAAAATTAATGTTTGAACCTTACGGGCATTTTCTTTTAAAACAGATTTTTAGTGCTTTTTTGGGGGAAAAAAGCGAAATTTCATTCACATTCAGGTGCAATGCATTTTCAGTAATCTTTGCATAGTGCTTTAAATAGTGTATTTAGACAGTTCGTTTCGTCAGTTAATACATGCATAAAAATAATTTGCAACTTATACCTGCGAATAGTGCTCTTACGTCGTCATCATTTATCTTTTACCTATTCATAAATTGAAAGAACAATACAAGCCTTTATAAACGCTTAATCCAAATGTCTTAACTATGTGACAAGTCACTGGGCAATGATACTTAGCTAAACTAGAGCAAATATCTGCTCCCCTTAAATATGTAAGACTTTGTTAACAAAAGTCAGTAATAATTATTTGATAGGTCAGTCACCGATTTGTATATCATGTAAGTCTTCTATCGCATACACATCTTGCTCATCCTGACCTCACTGTTCACTCAACTATTCCAAAGGCCTCTTCACGTCTAAAACTTCGGTTTTAATTACGAAGGGTTGTTTGTAGATCTATTTTGGTATTGTTCTTCAAACAAAGGCAAACACGTCTTTGAAAGTTCTCTTGGTCAATGAAAGTTTCATGTATAAAAGTCTTTTGTCGTTGGAAAGGTGAAAGGAATAATTTACACAAAAGACTGCGAGAAAGTTCACAGCACTCTCTCGTAACTTTTTTTTTTTTTGAAGGGAGAAAGCACTTTATTTGAAAGTGTATTTTTAAATTCTTCCTCCTAAGACTGATATTTATTTTTCCATCTCATACTTCATTTTTTATTATTATGTAATGGCAACAGTTTCATTTGAATGTAGGTTTTTTCATTCTGTCTCTTAAGATTCACACTTTTCACTTTTTCATATGTTGCATCCTACAAAAACCGATCTATATAAAATACAAATTGTGTAAAATAAAATTTTGGAAAAATACCCACCGCTCCGTAGTTTATAAGGAATAGCTCACTTCATACTGATTTAAAATTCGAAAAATTCTTTCCCAAATTTGCTCACTACTTTTGGACAATATTAAATATTACCAAAGCATTTAACTTCAACTCAGAATCAGGAATCCTGACTATGAAAAAATATACATACGTACTCATCTAGTATTCTTTTTACTATTAGTATCACTTAAAGGTGGAACTTTGGTGTCTTTCAAACAGGAAATATTAGACAGAAAAAAATTAAAATTTTCTGTACCGTTATCACACTGTTAACGATTAAGTTTGACTATCCCTACTTGCATAGAGACAGCTACTTCTCCGACTTTCAAAGTATCATATGTTTTTGTGTAGATTAACATTTACGTTTTCACTGATGCCGCCCAGACAGAAAAATGGTTAATGATTCTGACTGCCATACCCGAAGGGCTCGGGCTCGAGTCCCAGAGAAGGCAAGGATGTAAATTGTCTATCTTTTCATAGAAAGTTACGGTAGACGCTATTTAGTACCTCCATAATAAAATAACCACCACTTCTGGCCTTAGTCGTGGCGAAAGCCTAAAATGGCTAGTGCCCACCATAAACAAACAAGTTTTCTACTGATTTTTCATAACTTTTTATACCTGTGAAATGGCAACAAAATCCTAGGCTGAAAAATCAACGAAAACAAAATAGTTTAAAAAGTTATAGCTATGCAGTCTGAGCGGATATCATTCCAACGGTTATATATCTGCCTGTACAAAAAGTTCTTATTATCCACTCAGTTTTCAACGAGTTTCCAAAATTTATTAATTTGTCATCTATAATACGCGTTTCTACATACGTT
Source organism: Stegodyphus mimosarum (assembly GCA_000611955.2). Taxonomy (NCBI): domain Eukaryota; kingdom Metazoa; phylum Arthropoda; class Arachnida; order Araneae; family Eresidae; genus Stegodyphus; species Stegodyphus mimosarum. The sequence goes on from KK112187.1 coordinate 908,834, forward strand.
GAATATAACAATAGAACTAGTGTGCAATATCAGTTAGCGAAAATTCAGCCCTTTTAGTAAACTTTTAAGAAAAGTGCTTTGATCTGAAACTTTCTCTGATTGCATTAAGTATTCATATATATTTTCCAATCAATATATATTTTCATATATATTTTCATCAATACCGATTTAAAGATTTTAAGTGCTTATGAAATGAAAACATTCTAACATTTCAAAACTGCTAAAACCGACAACATAATAATTCAGCAATAGTTCGGAAATTATTATTAATTTAAAGTTAAATTTGATTTTACGCCTTAATTACAAGCAGTAGGCCTGCTTTTTTAAACGTATAATATAAGGTACAGTTTGAATTTACATTGGAGAAAAGGGGTCTGTGGTTGATTCTTTTAAAATTCATAATACTTTTTAAAAGTATGCTTAGAATGCGTGGTAAAAATGCTTTCTGTAATATATTTATTACTACTTAGTATAGAATTAAATCATCAAAATTTAATTAAAAGTCTTAATTGTAATTCATAATTTAAAATAGAAGAATTTTTAGGGCGTCTCATAAACCTTTCATTTTCATATGCTCAGTTGTTATATATCCAGAGTCAAAATTTAACGCAGATTTAGCAACTTCAGCGCCATCGTATCACATGCATATTTGCTTTCATAAGTATAATTTTATATCTTCCATCCACAGCTCATGAACATGAAAACAATTCTTCTGCGTAGATCTCGAGGATAAACGCATGCAAATTCAGGTGTAAAACTTTCGCAAATACATTAAAAAAACGAAAATTCGATTTAATAAATCATTAAAGAACTCTGATGACATTTAATTTTTAAAAATCGATTTTTGAAAAAAATATTAGTTTGAAAAAAAAATCTGAAAGGTTTCAGATTGTAAATTTCCTCAAAAGGGCCTTTTTTTAACATTTTGTGAGTTCCCTTTATTTATTAAATATCATGTTCTTCGCACTTAAACCATAAAATTCAGTTCAAGAGCAATATCGCAAAATAATTTCAAAAGGAGCATATTTTTAGAATTTCTTATGCACAGTCTCACGCGCTGGAGATAAAAAGGTTTTTTCCGTACAACGCTGCCATTGCTCGCTTTGAAATCCTTGAGTTTGTTAATCAAAAATTCGTTAAAACTTTACAAAATATGAAATCGATAATAAATCAAATTCCAAATTTCAAATTTGGACTTCCAGATGCCCATATTCGGGTGGAAACGTTCAATATTCAAAATTGGATGGATCTAGGTACCGTTGTTTTATCACAATGCGAGAAACATATATACATTTATGCAGGTTCTTCATTATTTAATTTCCTTAAATGTAATACATTGCGATAATATTTTGTGGCAACAATATGAAAAGTGAAACAATTTAGTGAATGGACGCAAAATGCCAAAACGAAGTTAATAGTCCTTCTGGGCATATTGCCCCTTTGGACTTAAAACACGTGAAAATATTCTGTATAGTTTAGAAGATATCTTTAAAAACATAAAAGTCACAGACGAAATAATTTTCCATGATTAAAGCTTATGTGTAAACAAACATTATAAAGACATATGACAGTCATCGGTTTGTGCATAAGAAATTTCATGTGTTTAATAAATATACACTGTGTTTCAATAATTTCATTCAAAATGTATAAAGAAGGAAGGGCATCCTATAGCAGTGGTTGAAATGACATTAGGTTAATATCATAAAATCATAATGATGATGATTTTTATATTGAGAAAATTTTAAACAGTTTTATCTTAAATTTTTTTCCATTCATCGTTCAGGACATTTCAAAAACTTTTCAAAGTATCTTAAAAGAATTATGTCATCGTATCATCGTGTTATTTCAAGTAATTTGAACTAAAAATTCGGTATTTATTGATATGTTTATGTGAGATAAGTATGTATCAAAGCACAATTAAAAAAGTTTAAAATATAGTATTTATTTCGCACAGAAAAAGTTTTACATAAAAAGTAAAATTTAAAATACATGAAACGCTTAATATTTTTAAACTATTTATATTCTAGAGCGTTCTTTTGCTCAAAGAAACGAAAACTAAATATTTTGGAAAAAAATGCTATTACATGGCCTGCACGTAGCCATGTGTAGTTTAACCAAATATGATAAAAAAACTTATGATTAAACATTTGTTCATATGATATTTATAACCAAATATGATAAAAAACACTCATGATTAAACATGTTTGTTTATTACATTTACTTATAAATGTAATAAACAAACATGTTTATTACATTTATAAGTATTAAAAATATTTAATTAAAATGGAGATGCTTAGTTAATAAATAAAAATTTTAAATATATTTAACAAAAATTTAAAATATTATGCAGGACTTCTGTGCTTTAATGAAATTCATGTGCATTGTTTTTTATGTTTTTACTGATATCTTCTAAACTATGTAGAATATTTTTACATTTTTTTATTTCTAAAAGTATGTAGAAATATCCAAACTGAAAAATAATTCTTTTTTCAAAAAATCGTCTTTTTCAAGATTTCTTAAACAGTATACTAGCTTGATTTTTATTATCGAACACAATGATTTAAGTCGGAAAGAAAAGTTTAAAATAATATTTTTCGCCTCAGTGAAGAATTGTATAACCCCTTAAAAAATAAACGAGACAAAGCAAAAATGTGAAAGTAAGGTTCGATTAAAATTTATAAAACTTATGAAATATTCAGCAATTCCTGATTATACGTATTCCTAAAAATGTAAAAAAATAAAATTTTATGTTTAAGAAAAATGCTCATATGCACTCACCCAGAGTGACCAATAATAGTGATACCAGAATCGCCGTCTCCATGCTTCTGCTTCTGAGGGTGGTCGTTTCAGAAGTGGTGATTTCGATAGGAGTGAACTTCTCTCGTGACCGGCTCGTAATAGGGCCTGCTCGTCTTTTAATCCAGAAACATCCCTCGGCAGGTGCAACGACTCCTCGGAAAGCCTTCGGGGCCTGTTCCACATCCGAAGACATAATCTGTGTCAAGTTTGGCGCCTGCAAAACACACGGGAGACGCTTCAAAGAAAAGTGGTGCAAATGGGCCAAAAAACTGCTTCCTGCTGGTCAGTAATAGGTCTTTTCAGCGGCATAAAATCTGAGAAATTTTACAGGATTTGGTTAACTTGTATTTTCTAAACATGACGTGTAATTTTTCACTACTGTTTTTTCATTTGTAAATTTTTTCAAAAATAAATAGTCGTATGATTTGTAACCAAAAAGAACATGCCGAAGAACTAAATATTAAGACTACTAATAATAAATCATAAGGTAATTTCTCCCTCCTCTCCGCAGGCCTTCGTCGCGTGATTGGAAGCATACGCGACGTGTATTCTAGAGGTCCAGGGTTCGAGTTCCGGCGAAGGCGTTGCATATTTTTGACGTCTCCTACTTTTTTTTTAAACTAATGACGCTACAAAGTAATAAAAAGTGGCTTAATACAAAGAGATTTGCTAGATCATAATTTCTGTACACATAGTACATTGTTTATTATAAACGGAAACTGTAAACTATAAAAATATGCTTCTTTGATTACAGAGTCTATAATTCTGAAGCAGAAATATGTACGGTAGGATTAGGTTAGATTATGAAAAAACCCACAAGAACTATTTGCTTACAGGACGGGATTTTTCAGAAAGGATGTTTTAAAGGAAACTGGTACGTGTTCACTTTAAATATGAGGAAAATCATGAAACCTATGTACCCAAGCCGCTTTCGGAGATCTGAACGCAGACTGAACTATCAGTGTTCAGCGCTTTTACAGTTTGGTAGCACGTGGGCCAAGAACTATAGTTTCGAAGGTTAAATAGGACTATAGTTTCAACGTCTCTGTAGGAATATTAATGGTTAAATTAATTTAATGATGATTAACAATGAGTAAATGATTAATAATTCTATATATATAAGTTAATAATTGAATGCTAAAACAAATAGTAAATAAAATGAGCTTATAAATGGGTTGTCAGGTAAGTTCGTTTTACTGTTTTCTAGTGTCCCAAAATGTCATCCTTCAAGGTGAATTTTCAAGCTTGAGAATAGAAAAACGTCACATTAACGCAAGTCGGAGAAATAAGGATGTTGAGGAACCACAGAGATATTTTTTACTTGCCATAAACTCATTTATTGAAAATGCAGTGTGACAAGGCGCATTGTCGTGATGCAATAACCAGTTAGTCTTTATTCTTTGTCTCACATGCATGACCTTTTTTCGAAGTCTTTCAAAAACTTCTAGGAAAATGTTAGTTCATCAACTCCCTGGCCATCTGAAAAAGCAAATCCGCATATCTTTTGATTTTTGATATGCTCATTCCTTTTTTTTTTCAGTTGAAGGGGGGAGGTTTCATGGTGGGTTTGAAGTGTGCCGCTACTGATTCTGGCGCTTCATTTCTGGCTCGTATTCGAACACCCAGATCTCGTTAGCAGTAACGACACGTTCTAGAAAATGAAGATTACTTTCTTTCCCTCCAAAAAATCATGGCACTTACCCTCTTGTTGCTCTACTGTTTCTACTAAAGGTTTTTCAGAAAAAGTTTCGCACATATTTTCCACTTCCCCAATTCATTTGTCAAAATCTAAGGAACTGAAGTGTCATTCAAATTCAGTTCTTCTCCTGATCATTCTAATTATCAAGCAAAGATCAAATTGAACATGATTCCGGATTCTGCAATATTTTTTGTCAATTCTTGCAGTTGCAGGCGTTTCCTCGCGAGATTTGACTTCAATCGTTTCATTTTCTTCTGAAAATGCCTTAAACACCTAAAACCTGGGCGCTTGGCAAGACGTTTTCTCCATAAGCCTTCTGAAGGTTTGTGAAAGTTTCTGGCGCACTGTGCTCGAGTCTGAAGCAAAATCTGAAAGCACAACGTTGCGCTGATGATGTCACTGATTTTCAAAATGCACCAGAAAAAATAGTCTACCAAAAAAAAAAAAAAAAAAAAAAAAAAAAAAAAAAAGGAACCTATGACAATTACGTGACTCTGCGCATTTCAAACTCGTACTGGCTGATCACCGAAAATTCTTCAATCTTCCCCCAGAATGGGTAGTCTACAGTGTTGCCAGATCGAAAGCTACACTGACAGTCTCATTACTTTATTTACACACCTCGTAATTTCTCATCGAAATTTTCTCATGACGGCAGATTAATTCTTGTAAATGTCCTAAAAATTTCTAAGAGTGAAAGTCTTAAAAACAAGAAAGAAAAAAAAAAGACTCTGAGAAAATTTACGCATGAATGAATCGATTAGTTCCGTTACACTGCAAATCGTCTGCAATGTGTGTTATACAATTCCAGAATCTCGTTTTATTGATTGTTCAAATACAATAGATAACAAATTGATGTCCTTTAACATTTTTTTCGCATTTTATATCTTGTTTACATCTATAATTCAGTCGACAATTGTTGTTTTATTTTTTATTTTTGTTCTAAAATTATATTTGTTTTATTTGTTTTTAAAACATTTAAAACATGTACGATCAACTGTGCATATATAAATAAGATTTGATTTTCTAGTCAAATTTTCTTTGCAAGTTTGAGCTCAAGGACATCGTAGAATTCATCTTATAAACATCGATCGTTCTTTAATGCCACTTTTCTTCAAATTGGCTTAGTTTCTTTATTTGTAATTGTGCTGCCTTTTCTGTTATTTAAAGCGTTTTTCTTAATTGATTTAATTTAGGTAACCAAATGAATTCTTCTCTAGATTAAATTGCTTGCAAATACAAGTAAAGCGTTAATAGTTTTTATGTGTTAATTTTAGTTCATTGCTCACATTATATTCTTCTTTCTTGTGCTTCAATAATTTCTGCAGGGCTTAATGTGCTAAAGATTTCGATTGCAAATTGTATTTATTATTTTTGAATTATTATTGCATTCATTACTTAAAATCTTGAGCGCTGTTCCGTCTCCAGCAACGCTAATGTTTTAAGCTTGCGATTGTTCTGGTAGTTCGACACTATACTATAGTCTATTACTTAAAATAGGAACTTCAAAGCCATTTCTTTCCCCCAAACTGTGACTCATGAAAACGATCGTTACGGAGAAAAAGTCAAAGCCTCTATTTCACTTAAACCTCATAATTTCCTCTGTGCGGTGATGACGACAGAGGGATTGTCAAAAATGAGGGGAAGTTCGCTATGACCTTGAATCCCCTTTTAGCTGAGGCAGGAACGGTTAATTGTAGTTAATGCTGAATTAGCATTTGTTTTTTAATACTAGTAAAAATGTTTAAAATACTAAAATTTCCTTCCATAATTTAATGGAAAAGAAAAGCTTCTTGATTAACTTTATCTCTGAAAGAAATGATGACCAACTTTTGCACTTTTCTTTTGATCTTACGAGCTAATAAAAGTAAAGAAAAAAAAAGCTTATTTTATTAAATTTTTATTGAAATTTAGGTAATAATTTCAAATTTAGGGAGAAAAATAAGCTGTCTTGGAACAACCACAGGATTAAGTTTCGGAAAGAATGAGATTTAGTAGAATTAAATAGTAGCAAAAACCCTTCTGGACTTACCAGGTTTGATAATATCTTTTTGTTAGATCTAGGGTTCTTAAAATTATTCCCCATCTTTGCACATATGACAAACAGAAAATTGCTGGCGGGCGCAGTTAAAAAAAAGTATAACGATTCCTAATATTTCTTTATTTTATTGCAATCATAAACAATATCCTACACTAAAAAGGCAGCAAAAATTCAAAATAGTTACATTCAATGCGATTTTTGGCATTGCATATTATCCACTTTTTTTTCAAAGTCAGGGGTATAAGATGCTATTCCCAATTTTACAGCATCTTCGAGATGGTTATCGTTAAATCGAGATCTGATTGTTGATTTAATTGTGTTCATTGGTGAAAACGACGATTCACATAAATACCTGGAACCTCGAGAGTTTTCAACTACAATAACAACTAAAAAGACAACACAGAATTACCAGTACTAGTGGTAACAAAACAGTGTTGGCAGTACAATAATTTTACGGCTTATATTTTATTTCTAAGAGTATGATGAATCCCGCGGCCATGCAAAAAATCGTGGCCGGCCGCGGGCTGGCCACGGTTGATATTGATATGTATAGCGAACAGTCACGGGAAGCGTAAAAATAGTTTCGCGAGCACATAGACGCCCGTGGGAACGGGGTTAAGAACCCTTGGGCTAGATCATGCTTTGGATTTATTTCGGATATTACGTTTTAATCTCCATAACAGTATGTTAACTAAGGAGCCATAATGTGACCAATTTTTAATTCATATCTTGGTTTCTAACCGTACTGTGCAATGTACACTGCGCAAAAAAAGAAAAGGGGAGGGACAGTTCTATATCTCCCGTTCTACTGGGCCGATTGACGAAATTCAAATTGCGTTTTTCATGTCTCGAAAGCGCGACTTAGGATATGTATTAGATTTATATATATATCATTATTCTAACATAGGTATTTTGACCCAAAATGAGTCTTTTTCTGAAATATCATACCATTTTTTTTTCATATTTCAATTCTACGACTCAAATTATGCCTAAATATTAAATTTTGTAAAATTTGGTGCGAAATTTACGGAGAAATTCAAAAATTTAATTTGGTGAAATTTTTTCAATTTGCGCCGAGAATAATTCACTCGGCGAACTTCTTAATATGTGGCAACCTATTTTCCTATCCCTTTCATTGTAATGGAGTAAAAAAAGGTCACATCGTTCCTACGTTTTTACATTGTGCCATGAGCGGAAAAAAAGTCACATCGTTCTTCTTTCAAATAATTTCAGCAAAGTGCGTAAACCAAATTAGATGTTATTATCACTCTCAACAAATATGCCAAATTTCAAAATGCGCCAATATATAAATTCAAGTATATATTCGAAAATTTTGAATAAAAAGCTCTAATTTTTTGTAGGTATAATTAGAAATATATCTACTTCAAGTTGATCGTAAAAATTTTATAGTTTATGATCCAAAATTTTTTCAAAAAATTTATAACAATTATTTAAAAATACAAATTTTAAAAATAAATCATAAAAAATGGGTGATTTTTATTTGGAGTGAACCTCAATTTCGAACTGTGAAAGAAGGAATTAATTAAGTGTAATAAAAAAAGAAATATTAATAGATATATACCAAATTGAATTAACATTGAGGAGCTAAACTTTTGAGAGCTAATTTTTTAAAAACTACTCGTCAGATTTTTACAAAACTTGGCAGTTTGCCATAATTTGAGTCGTAGAATCGATAATGGGAAAAAATCGGTATATCATTTCAGAAAAAGTCCGATTTTGTGTCAAAATACTTATATTAGAACAATGCAATATATAAATCTAATACATGTCCTAAGTTGGGCTTTAGAGACATGGAAAAAGCAATTTGAATTTTGTCAATCGGGCCAGTAGAACGGGAGATATAGAACTGTCCTTTATTTATTTATTTTTTCGCAGTGTACTATTCTGAAATGTATTTTCGAATGGTGGTAGTGAAAGGTTATCAAGTTGTGATGTTGAAAGAAGGGTGACTATAATACTTTGGTTCAAGACCTAATAAATTCTAGAAATATTTAGAGTTATAATTTCTTTTTATGAGTTATAGAACTTTACCCCCTTCCGAATAATAACGGCAAAAAACATGACATAATTAAAATATGATCTCATATATTACCTTGCGTGCATTAAATAAACCGAATCAGTTTTAAATTGCACTACAAAATCCTTTAATTTAAGTACACTTTCCCTTCTTGTTCGCGGCTAAATGTGTTAAATTTAAGTTACGGTTTTACTATTTTTGTTGCACTTTGTTTTCTAATTTCAGCAGACGATAATAAAACGAAAACGGACGCTTGCGCATTATCCCGTCGACTATGAAAGTTGGGTATACAGAAGCATGAAAATTGGGGAAGATCTCGCCAGAGCTGCGTTTGTCATTCCTGCGAATTCTAAGCTGCACTTTTTATCTGCAACTCTTGCAATAAAACATTCGTCAATCTCTCCGCACAAACCACCAAATAGAAATTGCTGGGTAAGCAGACAACTAGCTTCATTTTCGCACTTCCTTAAAAGGCTTTTGAAAGTTTGCATTATTTTTAGGCTCTCTTATTTTATCGAGAGCTTTGTTTAGAATGTTATGAGCACAAATTTCCCGCAGGTGATATTTTTTCAATCAATTACTGTTTTGTCGGCCATAACAACATTCAACAGATGTTAATTTCTCTTGACCAGCCGTAAATCAACCGGAGTATAGTCACAAATGTGAATCTACAGCATTCGAACTCGTTTTTTCTTTTCTCATTTTTATTTTCCAATTTTTTTTCTTCTGGGCTGTTAATTTCGTTTTGGCATTTTGCGTTTTTTCACTATAAAAGTCTGAATCACTTTTTAAATTGTTTCCTCCAAATATTAGAGCCCTGCATTAGAAAACCAATAAATTAAATAACAAAGAAACTGTATGAATGCATGTTTCTCGCATTGTAAAAAACAACGGTACCTAGAGATATCAAATTTTGAATAACGTAGCTCTCCACTCGAATATGGGCATCTGAAATTCCAAATTAGAAATCTGGCATTTGCTTTATTATCTACTTCATATTTTGTAAAAGCGAATTTTTGATTTAGAAACTCAACAATTTCAAAGCGTTCCATTAACATTAACATCGCTTGCATTTACAAGCGCAGATATTTTATGGCGCGAGGTTTTTTTTTATACTTGTTGCTGTTATTATGTTGGTAGCGTAGCAACGTAAAGACGTTTACAATATCTAACAGTATTTTGCGTCAAATGACTTTGAAGGTGTATATCACTTTTCAAATTGCGTTTTGAATCCCTTCATAAAAGAACGCTCCTTTGGGCGTAATATAAATCTGAAGGCTTTTAGTTTTTTTCCCAAAATGGAAGGGGGGAAGATAACAATAATAGCTAATTTATATCCTTGATGATAAAAACAGAAGATGGCTTATCGAAGATCAGTAGGGATTACGTAATATGAAAGTGCAGATGTTTTGAGTGTGTTGTGAAGTCAAAGTCATTTATAATTAGAACTAAATTAGGCTGCTTGGCGAAAGTTTAACGGTCAACTGGATAACGGACAAGTACCTGAAAATGATCATGAAATCTTAATATGCTACAAGTAACACCAGTTCGAAAGGCGAAAGGTAAACAAAGCCGGCAATGTTCAGTTTTTAGAAGTAGAAAATATGTATCTCGGAAAGAGAATGGAAACTCTTCTGAAATTTTAGATGACAGCGAAATTCTAGATAGAGACATGAAGAAAAATCTCCGTGAGATATTTATTCGTCTAGGCTGATTTCTTAATAATATTATCTAACAAATACATTTAAAAGATCTTTGTTAAACGTTTGAAAACACTGTTAGATATTGAAATATGCATATGAGATTACTTTATAGTATTATGACATTTGCTTTGTATTTTTCAAAGCTTAATTGAAAGAAATAACTTCGAAGATTTTGTTTGAAAATTAGATTTATTGAAGATTTTAGGAGAACTGAAAAAGCAAAAATTTTTTTCTTTTTTAAATGTAAAAATTTTAAGCTAAAAAAGACTATAGAAGAAAAAGTATTTTACAATTTATTAACATTTTTTTCAATTACATTGCAGCTGCTTCTTCATTCGTCAGTGACGCTGAAAGAAGAGAAGTTACTCGGGAATCGTTTTCGAATCTCCTTCGAGTAGTTGCTCCGTTACAGCCTCAGTTTTAAATAAAATGCATATTGACGAACTTCGTTCGAGATTAGAGGGTTCTGCTAGGAGAACGCTTTTATTTATCAGTCAACGTTTCAAAGCTTCGTTTTCGTATACACATTCCGTTGCAAAATCTACTTATTTTGGCCCCATCTACTTATTTTTTCATTTGTGCCAATATTTTTGAATCACCTTGTTTATGCGAGATAAAAATTTTTACGAGATATACAATACAATTAGTTACAATATTTATTTCCAGTCGTA
>KK112187.1:922118-939313 GCA_000611955.2 Stegodyphus mimosarum
TAAGTGCAATAGCAGACTGGTAGACTGCGAGATTAGCGAGAGCGTAAAAAACCTTAACAAACCTTTTGGGGCTATGTTAAAATCTGAAACCTTTCAGATTTTTTTTTTTTCCTTTAAAAAAAGAATTAGGAAATTTACATTTTTTTAATGATAAAAAGCGCCTACGATTGCACTTTAACGTTAAAGCAGCTAAGCATTAGTAATTCAATCAAAGATCAATTAGTAATTCAATTAGTATCAATTAGTAAATCAATCAATTAGTAATTCAATCAAAGATCGAATTCTAGCGCAGAGCAGGCTGCATGGGGGTTTTACTAGTTTTCCCCTTGGGATATGAATACGAGCCAACGACCACTAGAAACTCCTCTTCGGAGACATCCCTCCCTTAAGATAATCCTCAAGTGTTTTGTCGTAATCTCCTCTTCTGGAGCAGTTGGAATCTAACAGAAACTTTACTTCATTCGAGTGAATTAATTCTGTAGGTTTTATTTTAACTAAGCAATTATCTTATTATTTTATTAATTGCGCTATCTTCAACTTCCACCGGTATGCAGATTAGTTACTGCATTTTTAAGCACAGTCTTTGAGAGAATAACTGTGGCAGCTCTCGCTATCCGGCTGCTCTGCGATAAGTTCCTACTCCAGAACTGAATTGCTAATTCAGCTTTAGCTTCACTAGCCGTAATTACTTCTTGAATGTATTGAAATGGCTTGCTACTCATAATTACCTATCCACAAATTCTGCTACTTTATAATTTTATTTCAGAATTTATTATTAAATGTCTGTGGTTGAGCTCACCTAGCTTTCTACTTTTCAAAATTGTTCTGGCCCTTAAATATTCAACTCAAAACTCAAAATAAATTTTCTGTTGTTCAATTTTTATGATGATACGGGACTTCTCGCTGATCGCGGTACATATATGAAGTTTTTGGCATTTCATATGCCTTCAACATTTTTACCTGCCAGCAGAGTCTCCATACTTGATGTAATTTTTAATCCTTTGATGATTTGGAATAAAACCTTTATGCCTAAATAACCTGCAGTTGCCATTTTGATGACCGTCGGGGATGTTGTGGGTTACCACTGTGTTGAGTGGCGGCAGATAGCGCATTGAACTCCGTACATTTGTGAGGCTGCATAATACTTGCTGCATTATTGAACACAAAACAAATTTATGACAATTACGTGAAGCTCTTTACAAATATATATAGTTCATGGATAGCATAGAACAGTATTGTAGTAAAGTACAGTTCTCGCGACGAGAGGGGTCTGCAACGAGGGTCTCTCTAGTCGAGAGTTCAGGAGCCTTCTGACGTATTGTCCCGATGGAAGAAATCTTCAGACTGAATTTTGCCACGCCTCCTTAATTTTTCTGTTGTATTTTACATCCTCTGATTCCTTATATCTGGAAAGATACCAGAGGAAAAACAAAGTCATTGGTTCGTCAGCCCTCCTGAAATCGACAGGCTTTGACGACAGACATGGTGCAGAATGCTAAAATCCCGTGACACTAGTCGTGAAGTTATGGCTCTCGCACTGTCAAGTGGAACGAATTATTGCGTCTGCGATGTCAGAAACATGTCTTGTGGCACATCGTAAAAGTTTGGAAGCAGTGACTTGCGGGGACCGCATACCCGGTGGTCCGGGTGTTACCTCAATCAAAACAAACATTTACTTCTCAGGTTTTGAACTATTATTTATCTTTAATGGAAAGCAAAGTAAAAAAGAAACTATATGCTTGCCTGATGTCATGTATAACATAGAAAATACTTATTTAATGTGTGTATGAGATAAGGAAAAAAAAGACATTTATATACCTTTATCTGCATACGCAAACTGTCCATAAAAGTCATTACCTGGCCTCCATTTTTGCCACCGTTAATCGTAAATATATACTTCCCGTTGCAAAAATGTTTTAAATGACGCAAGATTCATCTTTTGGCATTTTTAAATTTAAAGAAATCAGTTTATCAAATTATGAAATCTAACTTTTTACGCGTTCCCCTAGTTCCTATTCACATTTCGGAAAATTTTCAACTTGTTATAAAAATAACCGCGAAATGTTTGATTCCCGTGCGACAAAAATTAGCGGAGAAATTTAAGTTAGAAAAAAGATTAAATTTAAAGGTTATGCACAAATTGAAGGGCGAAATATTTCTATTTATCCGCAACTAAAAATAAAATATCAGTGCAGAAAAAATGTTTCTTATGTAAAGAGATTAAACAACGAGCCCTTCTATGTAGATTATTCTAAAAAATATGGAACAATATAAATTACTTCAAAATCAAGATCTCAAGTACAGAATCTTGCAGAAGTCTTGTTTTAGAAAACATTGAAAGGAATCAGTATTGACACCAAGCTAACTCGTTATACTGTTTGCATTAATTAAATACAAAGCATCTGTAGTATAACGAATTTTCTGTAGGATTAACAGATTACGATTCTTTATAAATAAGGTATTAAAATTAAAAAAAAATAAAAAAAAACATTACATTACTTCCAGAGCAGCCTTTTTTTAACAACTTCTGTATTACCTTTATTTATTAAATATCATGTTCTTCGCACTTAAACCATAAAATTCAGTTCAACAGCAATATCACAAAACATTTAAAAAGAGCATATTTTTAGAATTTCCGATACACAGTCTCGCGCGCTGGAAAAATTTTTTTTTCGTACAGTGTTGCCATTGCTCGCTTTGAAATCGTTGAGTTTCTTCGAAAAAAATTTGTTAAAGTGTTACAAAATATGAAATCGATAATAAAACAAATTCAAAATTCAAAATTTGAGCTTCCAGATGCCCATATTCGGAGGAGGATTGCGTATTCAAAATTTGATGGCGCTATGTACCGTTGATTTATCACAATGCGAGAAACATACATACATTTATACAGATTCTTTATTATTTGATTTCTTTAAATATTACACAGGGCGATAATATCTGGTGGCAACAGGGTGAAAAGTGATACGGACATTTATAGTGAATCGACGCAAAATGCCAAAACGAGATTAATAGCTCTTCTGCGCTAATGCTCCTTTGGGATAATAATAAAGTAATAAAAATTAATAAATATTTTATTACTTTATAAAGTAATAAAATTTCATGATAATGATAATAACGTATTTTTAGACTTCTAAATTATTTGCAGGAAAATTTTTTCGTAGTAAGTTTATAAATTAAAAGCGCTAGTAAATCACTAAAGAATGTCATATAATGATATGTAAGTAGAAAATATTTACCTCGAATTATTTAAATTTAATTATAACTCGGCGCTTTAATACAAAATGCAAATGACGTTAAAAATTCGCAAGGTTTGAAATTAAATGTATTGGTTAACATTGGTCGAACGGGAGTCAAAAGTAGGTGTACAAGGGCCAAGTTAAGGACTTCCGTGGATGAGTGTTATGCAGACATCGAAAGAATTACTCACATTTTGAGTTCACTTTTTGCAAAAAATCAGTTTAATCAGTTTTAGTTTGCAAAAAACTGATTTTTTGCAAAAAATCAGTTTAGGAGTTGCTATGCCCTGTATACTAAAAGCTGCAAAAAGAAAAATGTACTTACATCACTACTCTCATCAATGAAAGACAAAAAAAGAAGAAAAATCCTATGGTTCATTTCAATAGCAACTTATTGGGAGAAAGGGAAAGAAAAATCACATTTTCTTCTTCTTCCCAATAACTTGGGAGTGTTTTTATTTTTAGTCAGAAAGACCTATATGTTTGTTAATAGATCATCGGCGTTTCAGGAAATGTCAAAATGAGAGTGACAGCTGTATTGAATCGATTTGTTTAATCTACTTTCGGACAGCAAAAGCTTAGTCCGTTAGTTAATGCTTGTCTAAAATTAGGCCCCCTCCATTTTAATGTAAATGTTTTTCACGACTCGTGGAAAGTTTTTCTTTTAATTATATGCTTTAAACTTGATGTCGGAAGGAAAGGGAAAAAATGCATTGTCAGGTCATTTCAAAAAGCTTTTTATACATTTTTTTTTATTTTTCGTTCTTTCTTTTTTACAAATAATAAAATAAAATGTAAGCAAAATCTAAATGTAAAGTTTCATTAAAGCCTTAGTCTTGATCAATTAGAGAGGAAAATATACGCGTTATTTTTATTTAGAACTTAAATGCTTAAAATATCCAAAGCAAAATAATATCTTATAGGTATGGTACAAAAAATATTTCTGCCATTGGTTTATAAAAATAAAGAGCTGTCCGGGTAAAGATAAGGCAACTACATTGGTTAAACAAGAATCAACGAAGAGATCACGAAAGTTTTCAAATCGATGTCTTTACAATGATTCATCTCCCTTACAACATTAGTAGTTTCAATTAAATCCTACAGTCGTTTATTATAATGACTCCTCATTTGACGAAATATATGAAAATGAAGCAAAATGTTTTTACAACTGTGATGCCAAAAAAAAAATTGTTGCTCTTAAATGTTGCAAAATTAGTCAAATGTAAAAGGCCGGGAAAGGCCGAGAACTAGCATGGTTATGTTGATAAAAAGCAAAATTTTGGAAAATGAGTTCCAAAAATAGTCAAACAGATCATGAAAATGTCTAAATAGAATTTCATCGAGAGATCGGAAATTTCTATTCATAAATTGATCGAATTTAAGCTATTAAATCAACAGTTGATTCAATTAAGAAAGAACTAGACTTAAAATCTTATCTGGAGACACTATGTTAAATTCGAACTAAAAAAAAATTCAAATCTGCCTTAAAAATTCAAAAGCAATTTATTTCATCCGCAAGGGTACAAACTCATCGTACGTGATGTATCATATCTTATGCTTGATCGTAATCACAGTGGTGGGCGAGCTACCAGTGCCAAGGGATAAAGTCGCTGAACACTGGTAGTATGACCTGGGATCTTACGTAAGCGTCTTCCTGCTTTCTCTCATGTGTATTGTGATAGCGAGCTGATTTCCCTTAGAAAACCCCCCATGAAGGTATTCCTTCCCTTAAGCATACAGCCCTCACGATGTTTATCGGGATCAAACAAACTATATCAAATCAAATTTTAGTGGGGGCACTAAGTATTTGTTTTCATAATTTTTAGCTACCAATAAAAATCACTCTGCTAGTCTATACTGTAATAATGAGAATGAGATCTTTCAGAGCAGCGCTGTGATGAGTACGTACACATAGAAGGAGAAAAACAGAAAAGTTTTCTGTATTTTCAGTATCATCAAATAAAGCGATGCATGTAGTTTTCCAGAAGATTTGAAAACTTTTTAAATTTATATCATAGGAAACATATTTTGTTGATCATCTGAATTAAAAATGTATTATTAAGTATTTCTTTAACTTCCCCTCCGAATTTGGCTTAATTCATCCAGTCTAGTGGTTCCCAATAACTGACTGGCATAATGAAGATCCCGTTGATTACAAAAAAGTTACTAATACTGTAAAAGTGATAATTAATTTTTCATTGATATAAAGCTACATCATGTAGTAAGGAAGAAATCATATGAAATAAATATAAAGGAAAAATACACAAAAATTACTGAATATGTTTTGAAGATCAATAATTTTTAAAACAATAGTTTAAAAAAAATCAATATTTAAGAAAAAAAAATTTTGTACATTTTTTATGTAAAAAGTGAAATGTAAAACAGTAAAATGCAGGAATATAAGGAAATGCGACCCAGAAAAGCGCAAAACTTCCTCAGATGATATATCGTTGCATAAAAGGGGCTTACGAATTTTTTTTTTTAAGTCCGATGTGTGGATTGACACTGATGACTTACTTCCTTGTACGGAATATAAAATTGCATGCATTTTTTCTTGCATTTCTTGCATTTTCCCCGGGGGAGGACGGGTCCGAGGGTCTTCCACCCCTGCTTGAAAGGGGTTCCACCAAACACATGAGAGGACTTCCGGCTTGTCGCATATTTAAAGTGCCGCCATGCCGCACCGACACACATTTACAAACATCCATGCCTTCTCAGAGATTCGAATTCGGACCCTTCGGCACGACAGTCAGTGACGCTAACCACTATACCAATTGGGCGGCTCTATTCAAATACTATAATAAATCTAGAACGATGTTTAAAAGAAATTAAACAAAAGAAAAAGTTTTACACAGACTATGCAGTATTTCTCATTTAATTAATTCAGTTCACACTTCCCAACAAGGCAAAAACACAAAATCTATCAAAATATCTATATTAAAAATTGAGAATTAAATCTCAAACACATATTTCTTCGAATAAATCCAGAATGCTTTAAGCATGATTTAATTCGCAATAACAAAAGAAGGCGTTATCTTTGCAGTTGCGCAGCTTAGTTTTTCTAAATTGGCAACAAATCCACTATTCTGTTAAGCTTCAAATGCAAATAAATACGGCTGCCATGGTAAAAATAATAAGCAACTTTTAAATTCAAAATCGCTGAAACAACCTTGTATTTGGCGTACATTTACACTCAATCGATTTCGAGATTTTTTGTTCTCTTGATGAGGAGGGACCTGTAGCTGCCCTGGAAATCGATTGATTGTTGTAGTAAATGTACGCCAAATACAAGGTTGTTTCAGCGATTTTGATTGTCACATGGACGTGTTTCTCTTCTCTTCTAACTTTTAAATTGTTGATAATGCCCCAAATATTGCATGCGGATTTCTTAAAGGCATAAAAACCTTAACCGAAAGATAAGAACAACATAATTCAATTATTTTTAAAGCAAAAGATACGCAATTTACCTACATATAAGAATAAAAAAACTGACCCACTGAGTCGAGTAACAGAGTTTGTACGAGGGTAAGTTGAAAAATAAGTTTCCCCTGTCGACTGTGGTCAGAGTTGTGTATGAAAGTCAAAAAATAGAATGAGACATTAAAGATGTGACATATCTTTATTTTATTATTTTCGTACGAGTACGTTGAGACATTTGTCATATCGCTTGATAAGCTTCAAAAAGTCCTCCAAGAAAAATTCAGGGCTTTGCATATGGAAGAAGCATTGAACGGCTATGGGCGAAAGGCGACACAGCAGGAAAACACGCAAGTCACCGAGACACATTGGATAGAGGTCGCTGCAAATCAAGCAGATGGCGCTGTTGCAGTACCTGCACAAAGCGGAGACCAGCCTCTCATTTGAGCCCCGGTAGGTATGGAGAGAAGGAGGAAGTGAAGTCAAAGGAGGAAGTGAGAGCGGTTATCCGCTATGAATGGGCACGTGGAGTATCAGGAACAGAAATTCATAACCGCCTCGTGGAAGTCTATGGGCCAGGTGTGATGTCAAAGCAAATGGTGCGGAGATGGTGTCTCACATTCAATGATGGACGTCAGCAAGTGGAAGACATACCGAGAGCTGGACGGACGCGCACGGCCACTACAGATGCAAATGTCAGGAAGGTGGATGACATGATTAGAGCGAACCGGCGTATCACCATCGATGAAGTAGCGGAAGAACTTGGAATCTCACATGAGCGAGCTCAAAACATCATCCACGACATTCTTCGATACAGAAAAGTGTCAGCACGATGGGTGCCCCGACAATTGACCTCGACGCACAAGGAACAACGCATGGGGAAGGCGCTTTGAATGCAATACTGAAGTGAAACAAGCCGTTCAACGTTTCTTCCCTATGCAAAGCCCTGATTTTTTCCTGTAGGGCTTTTTGAAGCTTATCAAGTGATATGACAAATGTCTCAATGTACTTGGTACCTATGTGGAAAAATAAAGGTATGTCATATCTTTAATGTCTCATTCTATTTTTTGACTTTCATACACAACTCTGACCACAGTCGACAGGGAAAACTTATTTTTCAACTTACCCTCGTATATAGCATATATTTATATACTTTTGGTGTGGCCGATTGCAAACAAAAAGGGAGCTGCACATCTACCTACTACTTATAGCTGTCCTATATACAAAATTTCAACGTTCTGAGGCTACTCGTTTTTGAGTTACGTAAGATACATACAGACATACGTATGTACGTACGTACAGACACTACGAAAAAATCTCTTTTGAATCCATTTTAAGTCAGTTTTATAATTCATTTGGGGAAATGAAGTCCTTTATTCTACCCTTACGTTCAGATGTCACGAAAAAACATCGTTAAATTGCATTCGATAACGGTCAAATGGAAATTTTCGCTGGAATATGGTACCTGGAATCTTTCGTGATTACAGTACTTCCTTTACTTCGTACAAGGAAGTAAAAAGAGAGATCTTAATGCTTACTTTCAAGACATTTAAAATTTGAATATGACAGCATAGCTCATAGAACTGCGATATATTTTATCTTGGTATCAAATTGCAAGAAAAGTTCATTGAAGGAGAATGTTCAAGCACGAGTTTTATTCAAAACAGAGGGGTACGCTAAGTTTTGGAATATAAAATCACGCGAGAGAAACATCCCAAAATAAAAGTTTTTACCAAACCAACACTGTTGACATTTCCTTCTTCTTACCGTCTAGGAAGAAGGCTTTACTCAAGTGAATAACTTATTAATGTTAACAAGAAGGTTTTTGGAAGGAGAGGATTTAAGAATTAAGTTAAAGAATTTTACGACAAATATTAAAAAACTTACATCAATACATTAAGCTCTGCCAATCCCATTAATTAATGAAGGCTCAATAAAATCAGATTTTTGCGAAATTGGAATTTGTGATTTTGTTGGTGGAAACATGTTTACATTTTTCTGCAATTTAAAAAATAAAAAATAACAATTTAAAACGTGATTCGCCGTATATAATGAAGCAAAGCAAAATGTCAAAACCAAAATTAATAGCCCTTTCTGGCCAAATTGCCCCTTTGGACTAATAAAGTAAAAAAATCTGAAAGCTTTCAGATTTTTCATTACTCCCAAAGGGTGTTTTTTTAATGTTTCGTGTGTTACCTTCATTTATTAAATATTATGTTCCTCCTACTTCAAATATAAAATTCAATTCAACAGCAATATCGCAAAATAATTTTAAAACGAGCATTTAGAATTCCCGATACACAGTCTCGCGCGCTGGAGATAACACTGTTTTTTTCCCTCTTCGTACAGTGCAACCATTGCTTGCTTTAAAATCTTTGAGTTTGTTAATCAAAAATTCGTTAAAGTGTTACAAAATATGAAATATATAATAAAATAATTTCCAAACTCCAAATTATTGCTTCCAGATGCCCATATTCGGTGGAGGATTACGTTATTCAAAATTTGATAGTGTACCGTTGTTCTATCCCAATGCGAGAAATATACATACATTTATACAGATTCTTCATTATTTAATTTCTTTAAATATAATACAGAGCTCTAATGTTTGGTGGCAACAATTTCAAAAGTGATTCGCCGTTTAGAATGTATCAGCGCAAAATGCCAAAACGAAATTAGTAGTCCTTCTGGGCAAATTGCTCCTTTGGACTAATAATAAAATATAAATCTACTTAACCCTTTTTTTTCAGAACTTTTGTTCATATTCTTAGTCTAATTGTTACCTTTAAGTTATTTATATGAAGTTATTTGTATAATAATTATGTTGTATGCTGTATATTATAGAGAAAAATGTAAGAGGCCGATAAAAAAACCATTCTTTTAGAAGCGGTCGCCCAAGAAAAGGTTGAAAATTCTTGATCTAAGTCTGCACGTAAATAGTAAATGATATCTTATTATGATATTAGTTTGACTGCTATTTCCTCTAATAGGCAGATCTCCTAGACATCAATAAGAGCTATGACAGTAAGTTGAGTTAGTATTTCTCTTGAATTACTGATTAACAAAACGGAATTTCACGGCCAAACAGAAGGTATTCTTGGCGCTCTTGCCGTATGAAACCGACTCATTAAATTTTGGACTCAATTTGTGCCCATAAAACCTCATATCAAAAGTAGTCTCCTGTGGTGTTCTAGATAATCCTCATTTGAAGCAGCAAATCTGCTTTATTAATTGATTATGTGACGTGTAATTATGTAAATGGGTAATAGTGGTTTTCTTATAACGAAGTAAAAAGTAAGTATTGCAATCCTGAAAAATTTCGAGTACTCCAACATTGTTCTCTAACATTCTTATGTTTCCCATACACTCTAACACTCTTCAGTCCCTGGACCAAAGTCAGCAGCAAACAGCAGACGAGTATATGCCCAACCCACTCTGTTACTCGGCTCAGTGAGCTAAGCTTTTTTATTCTTATATGTTGGTTTTTTGTGCCCTTTTTTTGCTTTAAAAATGATTGAATTATGTTGTTCTTATCTCCCAGTTAAAGTTTTTATGCCTTTAGTAAATCTCCATGCAAGATTCGTAGAATTATCAGCAATTTAAAAGTTGTTTAAGTGCGGCTAAGCCTAATCATTTTCCCATGGCAGCCATATTTGTTTACATTAGAAACTTAGGAGAATAGTGGATTTGTTGCCAATTTAGAAAAACTAAGCTTCGCAACAAGAAAAATAACGCCTTCTTTTATTGTTGCGAATTAAATCATGCTTAATCCATTCTGGAATTTATTCGAAGAAATAAATGTTTAAGATTTACTTCGTAATTTTTAATACAGATATTTTGAGTTTTTATGTATTTTTGGCTTGTCGCTAAGGGAGAACTGAATTAATTGAATGAGAAACACTGAATCGCCTGTTAAAAATATTTTCTTTTCTTTTTTTTTTTTGTGTGTGTGTGTTTAATTTCTCTCATACATCGTTTTAGATTTATTATAGTATCTGAGCAGAACATGTGGCAACGATGAGATAATTCTTCAGATGATATACATAATTTTTTGTGGAATATGAGTTGTAAAATGAATGAGATGAAACGTTGTTAAGTGAACCTAGCGCCAGAATGTCGCTTTGATAAAAAAATATAGCGAATTTTAAAGAGTGCATTTCTTCACTTGTGGTTTATGCGCTATCAACGAAGTAGATTTAATTCTATCTAATAAGTTTAAAGGAAATGCAGATGCGTAAAATTTAATATTCCCGTGCAATGAAGTCATGTAGTGTACACATCAGATTTTTTTTATAATTTCACAGTGAAGCTTGGAGATGTTATGATGGGAAATTTCAGCCTTAAGTGAAGGCTGAAAATTGTACAATATTACTTTGAAAATCAACATTGTATTATTTGACTCGAAAGACCAATTTCTTTAGTAATGGAACAAGTCTAGCACTCCTGTAATTTATCGATGGCTTAAGAATTTGATCTTCAAATACTGACTCTCTTTCGAGGGAAATTTTTCGCACTTGCATCATTTCCAGATTTTCGAATTTTAGCTGGCCAATGCAATCTCCAGGTTGAACGATTACAGATTTTTTTTTCTGTAGAGCTACTTACTTGAAATACTAATAGCTTGAAACCAGTATTTGACGAACGATTACAGAATTAAAAACTGAAATTCTAACCGAAGTTTGGAAGAATTTTCCCCATAAAGCATTTCGAGTCAAAACAATAATAAGGCCGCCATTTGCTAGATATTAGTTTTCAAACATAACGTAAAAAAATATACAATAAATTCTATTTAATGTTAAAAACGTAAAAATACGTAACGTTATAATGAAAAATGTTATTTATTATTTAAATTATAACACCATATAAAATATTTATTTTTGCAAATTTCATTTCAAATTACTTTCTCGAAAGTTCACGGCAAATAAGACTCTTAGTGGAAGTGGAAAAAAAGGAAGAAGAACGTCAGCCCTCGAAAGTATGAAAAGAAACATAGCTCTAAAATTGCTCATTTCCTCCTTCAATTTCTCAAACCCGAAGAAATATAAAATGTTTCTTGACACTTCCTATTCGTTGTTTTAAGACCTAAATTTATTCACTTTTCCCCTCTAGATGAAAGTGTAACATCCGTAGAAAATCCACATCATGGTCTGATCGTCTGTTCGTTGTCGGGTTTCTTTCACAAAGCAGACGACATGCGCTGAAGATCCGGGTCCTAATCTAGGTCGCATCCACAAAAGCAAGCGAAAAGTAAAAGAATAAAATCCCCCCCTCGCTCTTGTTGCAAAGAGACGATTTCATTTAAATATAGATATCGATTTCATTTTCCACTTTCCCTCTTTGTAAGATAGCAGAAGGAAGAGGTTCGTGACGAGCGTTACAGAGGGAAAAAAGTAACTCCTCTGAATTATTAATGTTCGATTTTATTTTATTTATTTGTTTTTGGAGTGGGGAGATGAAAAGTACTCAAACCACGGACGAGTCGTGTTAAGTTCAGTGGATGATACAGTTTCTTTACTTTTTTCTCCCTCCGGAACTCGTTGCAAAGCCCTTTGTTGTTAATCACATTTTGTCCGAAGGCATTAAATCGAAAATAACGTTTTCCTCAAATAATAGAACCAGAATGAGAAATTATTTTCGTCGCTTTTGCAGCAAATGAACTCTAATTCATTTGAAAAAGTAAAATATATTTGTATTTCTACCTCTTCTAGAAATCTGATATTATTCTCAATAAACTCATTCACTAGTGTTTCTAATTTTGCTCGGAAAGTGTTAACCGAGATAATACCGTCAAAATACCGATTTCGAGACAAGTCAAGAAAATGCAGAACATCTGTCTTGCATGTTTATACTATAATTAAAAGGCAAATAACCCATATTATAATTAACTGGAAAATACTATTAGCAATTTATCCATATTTTCAAGTAGTTTAATTTGGGAAACAAGTTCGTCTGAATCAGACGAAGTTATTTTCCAGATTAAACTTACTTGTAAGTGTTTTTCTCAGGTTCTATGCATAGATCCTTTTGACAAATGTTTAAGTAGCAGTTAAGCGACTTTCAGAAATAAGATGGAGTGCTCACCACGAAGTTGTTAAGCCTATGTTCTTAAGTGCATTAAGGAGATTGTCGATGCCACTGAGGAAATGCGTGTTGCTTCGAAAACGATTGAAACCCGAGGAGCAGCTCAAACTTAGCTGTCTGCAATGTGAAATTTCTTGTTTTTCTTCTTTTTGTGTTTATGGAATAATGTCTTAGAAAAAGCTCTTTTTAAAAGACAAAAGAAATTACCTTTTTGAGAAAGCATTGCAATTTGCGAAAGACACATGTGAAGAGATGGGCAAGCTTGTAGAAAAAGGAATCGTCAGGAAGAAGAAAATTAAACTCGGAGAGAAGGCTGTAGACGAGCTGCTGACTTTGGTCCAGGAACTGAAGAGTGTTAGAGTGTATGAAAAACTTGTTAGAGAACGATGTTAGAGTACATTGACGGGTTTCAACAAGAAATCAATATACGTCGCGAAGGCATGGAATGTATATCAGATCGGTTTGCAGTCTTCTAGCAATCAGACCTCGGAAACCGAACTTCCCAAGTTTGTACAAAGTTTAGTTGAACCCTACAATGAGCTTCTTGAATATTCTTACAGAAATTCCATCCCTAAGAATATTTCTAAAGGCCGCCAAAATTCAAAAAGAGGAGTCTGTTGGCTGGGCATCCTTAAGATTCTTAGATTTGTGGCTAAACATGAACTTTTCGATTTTGTTCCCAACCTCAGTTTAGGATTAAGATTTTTTTTTTTAACTTCACATGTTACATCATGTGACAGGAGTTTTCGAAACTCAAGAATTATCTCAGATCTATTTTCAGATTACTATAATCTATTACCAGATTACCATTATGTATTATCTCAGATCAGATTAAACTAATTAAGAATTACCTCAGATCCACTATGAACCAACTGCGAATCAATCTCTGGTTTAGTCATTTTAACAATTTTAAGAACTGTAACTAAAGAAACGATATTCATGACACGGTTTTAAAATTTGCAGACAAAAAGCTGAAAAGAAGAAATTCTGAGTATCATCATAAAGTGCAGTTTGTTGAGTTGGAGCCTAAGGAACGCCTAGAATTCAGTTTCCATTAAATTGTATTATAATAATAGTAAAGCTATGTACTAAGCAATACCACTATGAAAAATCATTTCATACATTGTACATTTAACTAGCTTACTAATTATAAAGCATTTCTTTGTGCTTTATCTGATAAAAATTGTTTAAAAATAGCTAATTTTACGCTATTTTTATACTTAATCAACTAAATGAAAATATTCCTCAATAAATTTAATTTTATATTTTGGTGGGCATGAGGTCACAAGTTAAAACCTGGTGTTATCAGATCTTTTTATGATTATGAGATATAGGGGCATATCACTAGATCTTATGCCACTACGTCTGATTACAACGTCTAAATTAAATCAATATTCAAGACAAAAAATCATAGTGTAGTTAGAAGAAAAACAAGCGTAATTAGAAACGAAGGAAATAAATTTTAAATAACTTTTCAAAAACAATGTTTACAACAAAATATAACCAATGCCATATTGAACTCCAACGCACTTAAACCTCAGTTAAAACTTTCTTTTTTCATTGCACAATCTGGATATGTATTCCGATCATGTACAATTAGCTTAGCACTGCGAGTAAAAACCGCTCCTAAATACTGCGCCATCATTCGCAGTCGCTGCTGCTAACCCAAGCATCCTAGCAATAGCTTTTTTTTTTTTCACGTTTACGGCTAGAGATGTATTTTTTACACCGTTTTGCAATAAGAAAAATTCAGCATTAAAAAAAATATGTATGTATCTAACCCGTTTAAGCCACACCTTGGTTAATCCGTACCCCCCATATCGAGACTTCACTGCAGTAGAGTTCGTAAATATTGTTACGGATTTCATATTTATTTGGCTATTTATTTAGAATTGTAATTAAAGTTGGTTTATTTTTCCAACGTAGCTTTCTCTTCAAAAATCGTCTGCGTTGCACGGAAAAATAAACCAACTTTAATTATATTTCTAAATAAATAGCCAAATAAATATGAAATCCGTATTCTTACAATATCACAATATCTCAAAGGTTTAGCAAAACTCAATTCATAAACAGAGAAATTAATTCTATCACAGCGAATTCGCTACAATCACAGCATTAAGTAAACAAACAGTTCGCTTAAAACAGCTACAGCTACAACTGAGATGAGGTGTTTCAATTCGGCTTTTATAAGCTTTTTAATTACCACTAGTACAATCTCGATTTTTCTGGATGGCAACAGTAATTACGAGATATTTTTTATTAAACATTAAATGCACGCGCTCTTTTATTTTTATTTTTCCGACTTAGCTTTCTCTTCAAAAATCGTCTGCGTTGCACGGGAAAATAAACCAACTTTAATTACAATTCTAAATAAATCCGTACAACTATAAACATAAATTTCTTACCTACGTACTTTCTGCTGCAAAACTCTGAGTGTGAATGTGTTCTGAAAGCAACGGCTCGATTTGCTGTTCCAGCATCCTTAATAACTCAGTACGGAAAATCGCCATTTTTTTTTCATATGGCTTTCATCCTCTTATACTGCAACTAGTTTTGTTCAAATGATGTAATTGGAGTTATAAAATGAACTGCTAATTTGTTTCTTGCATGAGCTCATCATATTATCTTACACTTGCGTGATTTTATCTCTCTACGTTTTGCCTCATGTTCTATAAAAACAGGAAATACAAAACGTTCTTTTTGATGTTTACAAAATAAATAGTTATTCTATGCATCGTTGAAAAGTTGAAGACCATTCTGAAGCACTGGGAGTAATGTTTAAGTCTAAGAATCTGATTACAAAGCAACGTAGATCACACACACACAAACACACAAAAAAAAATCCAAAAGACCCGTTCTAATAAAAAACACAAGAGAAATACTTTATCCAAGAATAGAAATAATTCAGTTTCAGTTCGGAGTTGATTTCAAGTAAAGCATTTCAGTATATTTCGAAGTCTTTCAGAACCGGCAATAAAAAAATAACGGCACTTTTAAAAATACAATTTTAAATCCGAAATTTAGACCTATGAGATAAAAAAATATGTAATGGGCTAACAATCTGAAGATTTAAACGTGGAAAGAATCCCTCCAATGTGTCAAACTTCATCCAACTAAAGGACAAAGGAATTATCTGGAATGCAAAAATGGACGACAGTTTCCTTTTTAAGCGTCGATGTATAAAATTTAAACACAGTGTCCCTGATTTCCAAAACAAATTAATATTAAAATGCGACATATTTAATTAGCTTCTTTAGAACGATATAAAGAACGTTATTTTATGTCGTTGTTAGCGTAAATTGTGACTTATGAGGTGCTCATAGATGACAGATCGAGTGGCGAAGATTTTCTTGGTTAGAAACAAGTTCGGCGGGCGTGGTGAACATCTTGGATTCATATTTACATGTCGGGAAACGTTAGTAAAAAGAAAGTGAAGAGGAGATGCAGGTATTAGTAGATTTCTGTTTCCGTCACACTCTCTCTAGATAAAGACGAAATAATCAGAAATGTATTGGGAAAGGAGAAATATAGGGAGGTAGGAAAGGATGAAAACAACTCACAGAGCAAGTAAGTTACTCGGAAGGAAGCTGATGCAAAATTGCAAGATTTCATAAAATCTGCCGAGAAATGTCAAAGCATCGATATTACGAAGCTTCATTGTATGTATACACAGACAGTTTTAAAAGTGTAGCGACAATCTTGCAAGCGGACAGATTTTTGAAATGATATACTATCATAATAAGAAAAATTTCGTAACTCTTCCGTGATAATAAATATGGCAATGTAAAAAATGATGTTCAATTTTATTTTCCCGAAATGCAAAATCATAATAAAAAACACAACCTACAAACTTCGCATGCTGTAATTTCTACAGAAGGCTTCACAAAATATGCTGCCGGTTAAGGAGGATTCCACTGTATATAAATAAATGATGTGAAAAATATACTATGTACATATAATATATTTAAGCCCACTATATGTGTAGGAAAAATAAAGAATATATAAAAGATTAAAATTAACAACGTAAATTTACCTTCTCAATTCTAAAAATAGTAACCTCTCTCTGCACTGCGTCATTTCTAGATTAATCTATGTCATAGGACTCTTACATAATTCTGGGGATGTAAATGTAACTAAAACTCGAACAGCCAATAGTAATTTTATAGCAATATTAACTATCCAATCAAAACGCATTGAGAACCAAAACTAACTCAGTCTGAACTAAGTTTTCCCTCTGAACATAATAAACTTGCCCGCTATTCTTCAGCCTAGTTGGGCTACTGTCTGCTGCTTTCTTCTTGCTGCAAAGTTATCAAAAATGTAAACCTCTTGAAATAGGCACAAATAATGTGCCAAATCGTTTGTGGCCGAAAGATGTTTACTGAAAATAAAATGAAGATTTAATCTGCCTCGACTGCCAAACTCCTTGTTCAGCATGGATCAGCATTTCAGCATTCTACG
>KK112187.1:940064-1002843 GCA_000611955.2 Stegodyphus mimosarum
TGTTTCTTTTTGCAACGGTAAATTGTTTAATTACTTTATTAGGATAATTAACATTTGTATCAAGGGATATTGCTTATTTCATTGTAATATTATGTTTTAATTATATATAATTTTAATTATAAAACAGTTTTGCATGTTATTTTTTAATCTGTTTACGTTCTTAATCTGTTTATACCATTTGAGTTAAGATTTTGCAAAGGGAAGTTGGTTAATTTATTTATTAGGATAAGTAATATTTGTATTAAGGGATATTGCTTATTTCGTTGTATGCTTTTTATATGTAATGCATTTTTAACTGAATTTTTTTTCCGTTGTTATTTGTTTCTTTTTCGATAAAATTGTTCTGCAGAGTAAAATTCTGTGCAGTTTTCAAATTTAATGTTTGGTGTTCTTTTTAGGCATTTTTCTGGTACACTTAAAAGCCAGACGAAGGCTGGCCGCGCAGCGGCTAGTATATATATATAATACACACTGATAGCTACAATAACCAGTAACAATATTTATAAATTATAACGAAAGTTTAAATTCATACATATTCAACTTCGTGCTAAGACACATTAAACATTATTTTTGCTAAAAAATGATTTCTTAACAGCTATACTTCAAATTCTTTTACACAAGTGAACATGTTAGGGTTAAATGATTCCAGTTATTCGAAAACTAATGTATTTATTTTTGTTCGTAGGTTTCTACATAGTTTATTCAATTCAGTTAATTTATTGGAATTATTAATTATTTGATATAACTTGATTTTAATATTTACTGAGATTTTTGTTCTATAAACACCTGTTTTAGGACCTGTTAGCTTGATTGCTATAGATTACAATTTTTACTATCTTTACAATTGTTAGTATTTTTAATATTATTGTTTAATGAATTATTTTACTTGACTCGATTTGCATTACAATTTTGTATATCAAATGAATGCTTTAGGTACTTTTTACAATTTTAATTTATTAAAATTTTCCAATTTTATGATTTTGGATTGTAACGGACTATGTTTTGTATGAATTTGGGCAAAGATACCTTTCTCATTCCAGTTGATAAACCCTATGACAGAAGACAGAAATTGTTTTGTAGTTAATTGGAGTTTTAAATTTAGTAAATTTGTGTCATTTTGAGTTCAGAAGTAAGCTGATTCATCTACGTCTCTCGATACATTAGCATGAAGAAGATATCTTCTTTTCAAGGAGAAGAAGATATTTTCATTAATTAACCTTGCACTTGTTGTTTATTGAATTTCAAAACTGGACTCAGTTTCTTATTTTCTTACACATTGGTTTATTGCTTTCTCGGAAAAAATAATTTAATAATTATTAACTTTTTATTTCAAGCTGAATTTGTATTGAATTTAAATGTTCGTTCTTATAAGATAAAAAATTTGTAAATCAGTATACTAACATTAATTTAGAATAATAATTTCGTTTAATAACTTCTCATCTTAATTTCATTATTCTCTTTTCGTATTAAAAATAGTAATTTTTTATCATAAACCTCTCTTAACTGTGTCATTTCAAAATGAATCAATGTGTTCTTTTATTCTTACATACCGCTAAAGGAGTGGTTAATTTCGCAAACTGAATCTTAAAGTGCCAATCAAAACGAACTGAAAATCAATCTTTACCAGAATTTCATTTTAGTACGTTACATCTACTTTTCTTGTTATCTAATTTCTACTCCGTCTATCTTTGAATATCTGTTCAAAATTATATAATGTACCAATTTAGTTCTTCGAGAACAGACGCTTATTGCGCCACTTTATCTATGTTGGCTACAGAAGATTTGTCAATGAAATTAAAAAGAAATATTAAAATAGAATGATTGCAAGCTTCTTTATTTATCCACACTCCATTATCAGTTTCTAAATTATTTCATTAAACGATTTTTAACATTAAAGGTTTTATCCTTGACATTTATTTTCATTAAAAGTTATTTAACATTTTTTATCCACTAGTTTCCGTCACTTGGTAAATCATATTCTCGATTTGTCATCAGCTCCTAAATTATCATAAATATATATTTATATATAGCAAGTTAAGCAAATTCTTATAATGTTAAAATGGCAGATTTTTCTTTTAAGTTTTTGATTGCAATCTCAAGCTTTTGGTTTTCAATAATTGATTTTGCTTTTAAATAATATCCCTTGTTAAATTCGCTTTCGAAGACAGCTTTCTTAATTTAATATTTTGTCATCAGTCTTCAGAACGATTTCTCTAGATCTGAATGTATATCGTTTTCAGTTAAAGAACTTTTAAACGATTTCCTTTGTTTCTCTCTCACTCTCCCCAATCCAAACAGGGAAGTATTCGAAAGCAATATCTTATTAAATGTAGATTTTTATCACCTCTATCGTATCTCAACATTCATTGTGCGTAATACACTAAGATGGAATACAAGTTCCTTAACGGGTCGACAACTTCCTTTCTGAATCGGAAGTCTTATGATAAACTTCCGATGTGTCAACTTGTTGTTTTGAGTGTCACTTTCTCGTTGCAGGTGTAGAAACCTAAGAAAAACGCAGCGCTGTCTATTTTTTCTCCTTTGTTGCTGGCAATGATGGGTGCGGGAATGGATGGCAGGATCGAAAACAAAAGAAAGGGGAACATTCTAAATTTGTCACGGTTATGAAAGAATCATATATCCATTGATATATTAAGGATGTTTATAATCGATATAATCTCTTCCGTAAGAACGAAGAATGAATAACAAGGAAGCTCTGGTACTATATTTCAGGCAATACCTTTTTATGTTTAGATAGTAGGGAATGACTTCGTAAGTTTTGTAAAGGCTTGATCCAAAACAGCCGAGAAATAATGACATAAAAAAATTAACTCCCGATTAATTGCAGCAATATCGAGAACGATGTCAAAGGTTAATCTAAAACCACGTTTAATCTATGAGCAGTTAAAAAGACAAATGAAGCAGAAATAGCGCTTATTAATATTAGGCCAAAGGGCGTTAGTGCAGAAGGGCTATTAATTTCGTTTTGGCATTTTGCGTCGGTTCCCTTTTCAAATTGTTGCCACCAAATATTAGAGCGGTGCATTATATTTAGAGAAATTAAATAATGAAGAATCGGCATGAATGCATGTATGTTTCTCTCACTGTGAAAAAACAACGGTACCTACAGACATCAAATTTTAGATAACGTAATCCTCCATTCGAATATGGGCATCTGGAAGCCCAAATTTGGAACTTGTAATTTGTTTTATTATCTATTTCATATTTTGTCAAACTTTAACAAATTTTTGATTAACAAACTCAACGATTTCAAAGCGAGCAATAGCAACACTATCCAAAAAAAAAAAAAAAAAAAAAAAAATCGGGAGGAGGTGTATTGGAAATTCTAAAGATATGCTCTTTTAAATATTTTGTGATGTTACTGTTTTGTGTTTATTTTGTGATGTACCCAAGAAGATGAACTATGGGCTCTACTCATCTGGTCAGCGCGATTTAAAATGGATCAAAAAACAAAATAAAGATACAATTTTATCTAACTGAAAAGAATATAATTGAGAAGACTTATCTTTCGTTTTAACTTCGGTATCATGTCTTGCCAATATTAACTTACTTCTCAATTAAGACACAATAACACGCCGAACGAAACTAATTCAGAAGTCAAAACAACAAAAATCAGCGTAATATTCTCAATATTTTCACAGGACTAGTTTCGATGGTTTTTACCGAACCATCATCCTACAGCACAACCGAAACACGCAGCTGAGGATGATGGTTCGGTAAAAACCATCGAAACTAGTCCTGTGAAAATATTGAGAATATTACGCTGATTTTTGTTGTTTTGACTTCTGAATTAGTTACTTATCAATCATTTGTTTTATAAATTCATTTGACTTTGATGACATTTTAATTTATTACTAACATATTTATCATTGAGTTTAATTTAGTAAGATTTTTCTTTCTTTATATTTTTTTGTAAGGAACTCTTGCCTTCTTCCATGTATGCAGTCGAAGTGTAAATGAACAGCGTTGAAATTGAAAGCTCTGTGCTTCGAATCTCGGTAAAGGCACAGTTGATTTTTCATGTTTCTTAGCTTCGAAAACTATAATAGCCTTCTATATATAAAATGCTATTTAGTAATTATTTACTATTTTATTTGCTATTACTTTATTTGTCAATTTTTGGTCCACGGTTTCTGAAGGCCGTGTTTGTGAGGTCTCTAATACATCTGGTTTTATAGATTAATATCCGACTGAAAGAATATACCTTTCGTAGAAGAGATACTGACAGACTCTCTCTTATTTGCCAACTACTGAAGTTGAAAATTACACGAATTCTCTAAATCATTTTACTAGCATTTGGAAGAATAATATACAAACTTATTAGTTTTGTGTCATAGAAGAAATTTTCAATGAGATTAAAGCAAGAAGTTGAGGAGTGGAAGAATTATGACCGACAAAGCAAGATCTTAGAATTCAAATTAAAAGAAAATTATAATTTTTTTTTGATAAATTTTTTGACATCTTGCTGCACTTAAAATTTTTTGGTCAATAGAAGCTCTTTATTTTGCGTAAATGTAATTATATATTATTATTATGTTTAAGTTCCATAGTCACGTTTATATTCCTCCTTCTGTAGCGGTCAGTGAAATGGTTGCCATGTCGTTCGGTCCGGGTTGCGATGACACGAATTGTTTTTGCAGTTTGTACTTCCCTTTTTGCTGATGTACATTGACAACTGCGCATCCTGAGCCATGCTGTCGGTAACAATACAGCAATGACCAGGAAATCTGACCGTTTCTCATGAAAACTTAAGAAGCTCGTATCCAGCCATTGGATCACACACACAAGTAGAGTTAAAAGAAAGTAATAGATGAACAAGTGACCTATTAGTCAAACATTTTGCGCATTGAGCTGCAAAATTAAGATCAAAGCCAAATAAAGGGAATAAAATTTTAATAGCAATCGCCTAAAAGTAAATGATAGACTTCTTCCTAGCAAAAAGAGAAAAATTCTAATGGCAATCGCCTAAAAGTAAATTTGATACCCATTAACTAAGGTAAAACATTTTAACAAATTAATTACTCAAAAGAATATCGTAAAAAAACAAATAACTAAATGCTGCTAATTAAGAAAATCAACTTTTAAAAAAATTGCGACACTTAAAAAAACACTAAAGCACAAACATTTAAAACTAAAATTCCATAAAAAATACAAAAATGGCAGTAAATAGCAATTTAGCCTACGTCGAGCTTTTAGTGGACTCGTCAGGAGAAAAGCACTATAGCTCGTACATAGGTAAACTCCATTACGCGTTTCGTCAAACGACAAAAATTAGGACAAAAACTAAAAAAAATTTAAACAGATAATAATAGATAATAATCTACATAATGCCGTAGGTCTCAATTCTTATCGTTTCTTTTCCTGACGCGCCTGCCATAAGACTTTAAAACAATAAGACTACAGAGTAACCTTTAAAAATTTTGGTAAAGCTAATGTGCAAATATACAAAAGTAGCCAATTAGGCACGAGTCAAAAATTACATAATTTAAGGGAGATCCCAATGAGCTAGAAAATTTAGACTTAGTAAACCAAAAAAGGAAAGTAAAACACAGTAAAATACAAGTGTCTTGTTAAGACCTACTGCAAAACAAAGCAAAAGAAATTGAACATACCTGTACCCAAAGGCAGCAGAAAAAAATTTTAAGAGCGTAAAAGATTGAAAAGTGGTTGCTAGAATAAGAATTCTAAAATAGGGAGCAATCAGAAAAAAATTTGAAAAACATCAATAAGGTGCAAGTTGAAAGAGGAGGGTTAAAACGTCATAACGTGAACCAATGAAGCGTCACGGCCAATGCGGACATATATATATATATATGTATATATATATATATATGTAAGAAAGATATAACAAAATTCAATTGAGCTAAAAACGATTTAAGGAGCTCAAAATTAATTATTCTAAATTTGGTCTTCCCCCCCTCGATCTTTCTTCATTACATAACAACCTAAAATTAACCAATAGCAGTTTAGTTGTACTTGTGGACATACTTGGTACGAATACTCTTCTTAAGCAATTACATCATTCATTCCTTTTCCTACCTTCCACCATGCTGACAACCCTGCGTTGTTCTTCTTTTCTATCTAAGATGCCTATGTCATACCTTTAAAAACCAGTGTGCATAAAAATTACTGTATTTAGCTATAATTGGATAAATGCCTTGTTTACCAAAAAGTGATTTGATGCGAATTATGATAGAATAAAGTTGTGTTTAGAAATGATCACGTCTGGAAGTTACTGGTTTCTGCATCTATCTCTCTAACTAAGCAACTAAAATACTACAGATATACATATATATATATATATATATATATATATACAGGGTGTCCATAATTAAACTTGAAATTTGCGAGCAGTTTATAATTGTTGGGTGCGTACTGGTTCGTAATAGAGTGGATGCACGCAGTTTTCATAACAGATTGATAAAATTTATTTTATCAAAAGAAATACTTCAGAGATCTGGAAATTTCCACAAAAACAGTCATACAACTCTTCACAATATCACAGAGTTCAATCAGTAGTTACACTTTAAACTAATATGAACATTAAACACAACGTAATGCAATGCGCATCTAAAGAGGGAAGCTAACTCGGAGCTACTATTTCAATAATCCGACTCACCCTGAACTAACAACCTGCGACTACAACAACTGAGGAACTGATGCTGTCTCCGGTCTTATATAGTTTTCACTCCGCTGCCAAACTTTTTCTAGAACTTTCTGTTTCTCGAAATTACTGGAAGGGCCGAATACAGTTACAGCTAGTATAGTGATCAATTATATTTATTTAATTACAATACGTGTTACGGTGATAGAGGGATCGGACCAAAATGTCGCCAATTTTGGCGACTTAACGCCAAATTTGGTGTCTAAAATTGGTCGCAACAACTGTTGCCAGCTTGGCAGTATCTCGCCAATTTAGCGAGCTAGCCATTTACACAATCTTAAATAGACTTGCCCTTCTATTTTTACTTTTCCAGCAAGCTTCGCTTAGATTTTCATGTTACATTATACAAAATAAAATAAAGTAAAATAAAAAAATTCACGTACAATTGGACTGAAATCTATATACAAAATTCGTAACAATATATATGAGACAGGTAAAATTCTAATTACGAAATTTCTGTTAGTGTGCAGGTAGAGTAACAGATTGAAATTGAGGTTAAAGACATGTAAGTGGATTAACAATGCTCTGAAAGTAAATTAGTTTCTACAATAAAAAAAAAACTTTTTTGTTTTGAAATTAGCGAAGAAATTGGAAAGATGAAATAGAAATGGTATTATTCCTACTAAATATTTCGGGATTTTTTTAATGCCTATAAACTGTTGTAGGTTTAAAAAAAATGCACTCAGTTTGTAGACGTTATCAAAACGGTATAAGAAAATTCTTATACAGTAAATATACCGTAAATTCTTATATCGTAAATTCTTATACCGTATTCTTATACCGAAATTCAGTATATTCATTAAAAAATTAAATGATTTCTTTGTATTTTAAAGCAAGGAAGAAGACGAATAGTTAGATTACAAGCACATAATCAGAAAACTGCTAAAAAAATGCAATAAGAATTTAGAAAATGTTTTGAAAATTGATTACTCTAGGCCTAGAGCCTAGGGTGTACTCGTATGTAATAAAAGTTACAGGGCAATAAACTACCATAATAAGCTGCATGAAGCATATAAAAGTGTAAAGCATCTAGAAAGTTAAAAATTATGTTTAAAAATAGCACAGCGTCTAGACAGTTTACAGGTGTGAGGGAAGATTAAATAGGTGAATACAGTAATCAAACGTGAGCTACATACTACGCAGAAAATTTCACAGAAGTAAGAAAAAAGGAGTATAAGATAAAATCAGAAATCTTAACCAGAATCTCAGACAGCAGTTTAAAAAACTTTTCAAGTAAGATGACCACAGCTTTTAAGTCAAAACAGGCTCTGAAGAAATAAGTATATAAAAAAAAACGAAGAAGAAGAAGAAGATAACGCATACATCAGTTCAAAATAAATAACCACAAAGGAAACAACTTGTGTCTGCTGCAATAAATTTATTTCACAGATACAAATGTAACATGAAATTGTAACTTTCCTGCTTTCATTTGTCAACACCGAAGAGCTCACGTTCTGAAATGCTACCTAGAAGTGCAAAAAGTTACAGAGTTTGATTCTGAAAAGTGCTGCAAAATGAAGTTTAGGAATTTACTCTTTTATACCTGTATCTGTGAAATAAGTTCACTGCCGACATTATGTTTTTTTAATGCTCTATTGTAGTGTTTGAAGATTAAAGTTAAATTAATCTGATAAATATATTTTTCAAATCCGTTCATTTTCTTTCTAAACTAAAGTACTTATTAAAAATAAAACTATGTAAATTTAGGAAGCCAGTATGTACAAGGTCTTCACTAGTTTTCTGGAATTTCGATATGGACAGGGGCCAGGACGAGATTTTTTTCCAACCAGTGCAGTCCATGTGGTACCTAAATTCTCCGCTAAGTGCCTCCATAAATTCTAAAACTCTACTGCCTCTAATTAGCACCCCCGGCGCGGCACCACAGCTTGTACCGGATGTGGCGCCGGCCCTGGATATCAAACAAGAAAGCTTTGAAAGTGCAATGCAATGTGTACGCCTTTTCATAATGCAGCCTATTTAACAGTGAATTTGCTGTAACACTGCCAGCTCAATCTCGGGTAGTTTGTTCTTCAGGTTCTTGCCACAAACAGAACTTGCGACGCAAAACATATTTATGAACTCCAATTTCTTCTGAATTCTATTATTGCCAGATCTATGGCGTTACAGCTAGAGTAGAGGAAAATAAGGGTAGAAAGCTTCTGCCCAAGGAACGTATGGTTATTGTCCAGAACCAGGAATTTTGTTATTGACAAACGGGGAATTATTTTTATTCATGATATGAGTTCCTGTTACAAATATTACGCTAGTTCTTGTTGCATTATACCACCAATAACTATATTCATCACATCGTTAAGCTAGGGCAAAGGTTTGGCAATGTCTCTTGGACAAGGGACATGCTATCGCGAATTCTGTTTGAGCTGCAGCTGTGGCAGCGTCGATCTATCTTGTATTTGGACGTGATTGTCTTTAATGCTCCTCTATTTTACGCCAGAGTTAAGATTTCACAGTGTGCTTTCTTTGTGACGTAGAAGATTTAAACACTCAGAGTTGCAGTGAATTCTGCTTCTGCACTGAAAAGTTTTAATTCTGTAACTCGAAAAATTAGGAAGACAAGATGGCTTATGTGTTAAAAAATAGCATTTGTAAAATAAATGATATGCAAATAAGTCTAAAATTTATCTTCTAAACATTTGTGGGTATGACTCACAGACCTGATGAGTGCAAGTAAACTGCTATGGATCTGAATTTAATTAAACATGTATACCTATATCATTTATCTATTAACTAAATACTGCGTGAACAGTGAGACAGAAATCCAAAATTTGACCACTTGAAAATGTATCTGTGGTTTGTACGTTTCAAAACTTGCAAACAGGCCGCCCAAACGATACAGTGGTTAAGCGAGCCAACTGTAACACCAAAGTGCCTGGGTTCGAATCTCGTAGAAGGCACTGCTGTAAAATTGCCTGTCATCTTGTAAGAGGTAACGGTGGCCACTTATTAAGTATTTCCATAATAAAATGACCACACTTCTGGCCTTAGTAGTGGCGAATGCCTAAAAATGACTCGTGCCCTCTATGAAAAAAAAATGGAAAACGGAACCAATGTTTTGATGACTATAAATGAAATACAAATATGTTTTTAAGAGGTCTCATAATTTTTAAACCTTCACGAAGTTAATTATTTGTAAAAATAATATACATGTTATAGTTTGAAAATGTTTAAATTCGGGCATGAAAATATTCATATAATTTAGGAGATATCATTGAAAATCACTAGTGATGCGACATGAAAATTAAAAATACTTTGTACAGTACTTGAGTGATACTTTGTGCATCGATAAAAGTTTGAAACTTTCAGTTAAGAAACTTCTGCATTCCTTTCTTCTTAAATATGCATTGTTTTGCAATAACTTCATTCAAAAAGTCTGGAAAAAGCTTCAGCTATATGGTGTATACCAAATGAAATGCATTACTATCAAAAAATGATGAATTTCATTTTGAGGAATACTTTAAGCAACTCTATCTCAAAGAATAATGTTATTTTATCATGTTTTGTGAAGAATATTTCAAAAGCACTTCAAATTATCTTGATAAAATCTGAATCAAAATGTCGTCATGTTCCATTAAACAAGTTGGAATAAAATTATTGTATTTTATTACTGTTTTATATTTTTATAGTGCAAATATGCATCAAAATGTGAGAAAATTTTAAAATTTAGTATATGTTTCATCAAAAAAGTTGAAAATGCACGAATTACTCAATACATATAGCTTAATTCTGTTCTCAAGTATTATCAGTGCACAATTAAAAAAAAATAAAAAATAAAAAGTAATAAAATAAAAAAATTGTAAAAAAGATTTTGATGTGAAGCGTTTTTTGTAAGTGCGTGCGCAATGAAATACGGTTTAGTGATGTGAAAAAAAATCTTATAGTCTGACATTTTTATTTCATTTATATAGATTCAATAAAACTTAATTAAATTTCAATAATATTTTACCAAAATGTAAAGTTAATTAAAAGTAAAATACCGAATATTTTTTACTAAGTATTAAAAAAGCTGTACAGGTTGCAAAAAAAAAAAGGCAGAAGGACTGATTTCAAATCCCAAAATAATATACACAGAAAAAAACAATGATAATAATTTATCAACAATTAGAAGATCGAATTTTCATTGTTCGGACCAGTATCATACATATTTTAGAACTTTGTTCTAGTAAGATACCGTTGTAAATAAATTTGATTCTAGACAGCTTCTTCTAAATATCTGCTATACAGATTCTGTTCGAAACTGATTTGTTCTAGACTGTTTCTTTGTGACTTAAATAGCCTTTCAGTATGAATATTTCATTTAAGTTTTCACTACTCTGTGATCGTATTGTGCTGTGAATTATTTCATTTGTCTGACAGTAATATCGGAAGAAGCCCACTGAATTCATCATGGCAATGAGAGCAATATTGCCCCTGTCACGAGTCATGAGCACCATACAACTGGCGTACGACTTCGCTCAGTTCCGCCCCCAATTTTGAAGGAGAGCAGCGGCGGGACGGGTCCGAGAGTGTCCCACCTCGTCTTCTCCTACCACAACCTTTCAAGATGACTTTCGACTCGCCGCATATGCCCCTATGCCGAACAGACACTATACATTTACAAACATCCATGCCTTCTCCGGGACGCGAACCCGAGTTCTTCGGTGTCACAGTAAGCTCTCCTAACCACTATACCGTCTGGGCAGCAGTCTGTGATCGTACATATCAGCACTCATTTCGTCAGTTTCAAAGGAGTGTTAAGTTCAAGTCTAAGGAACCTAAAGAAATTTCTTAACTACAAGCGAAATGTCACATCTCGAAAGAAAGAACCAAATTCGTATAAGAGGTCATTCGTCCTATACGCAGGCCTTTTTATAACTGAATGAATAAAAGAAAGAAACATTCGTGATTACTTTTGTGGTTTTCCTTGTGTTTGAGATAAATGCAGAAAACAGTTCGCATAGAAAATATACTTCACTGGGATACAAGACAAATCTACTTCGGAAGCATCTCAGAATTTTATTATAGCTTCTAGATGTTTTGGATATCAAACGGTAGCCAAATCACATTTAATAAGTAACTAATAAATCTCTGCATGTAGTGGTAAAGGTAGAGTTTGTGGGCATCCTATAATTGGGTATAGAAAACATCCAGTTCAGGATTGAAATACATCCCAAAAATAATAACATATTTTGTTTCAAATAATACCGGGTGTTTCGAAAGTTGCTGACATCAGACTTTCAAAAATTGGGGAGATTTCAAGAGGATATTAATGGTAGATTCTTTTAACGGATGACAGCCCTACACTTTTATAATTTTTTTTATAAGTAATATAGCACTTGCAATTTCATTCGCAATTTATGGCGGTGTTTTAACTCGTTTCTTGGTGCAAGATATAGAAGAGTTTTTCCTAAGCATGACTTTTATGACTTAATATTTATGATTAGCATTTATGAATACTTATGATTGACCAATACTTCGCAACACATTTTTATGGAAAAGTTTTAAGTGTTTAAAAAGGCCTTCCCAGATATTCCTAAGCCGAACAAGGGAATGATTTTTCTGCTTGGCAACTTAATGTCGAGACACTGGAAGCGTTGATCAGAAGAAGGGAATTGGCAGCCCCTCTCTTCTAAATTCATTTTATTCCTGGCCAAAAAAATGGACGAAGTCATAAATAAAATGTTGCAATCACCAATAAAGCGTTGGAGTAATATGACATCGCAATCAGATTTATGCGTTGCGAAATAATGCCCAATCAAATAAATTCGTTTTGACCGGGAGAAAACACACCTCTATCTTGCACCAAACAAGCGATTTTTAAAGGTAACAGCATAAACTGTAGTGAAAATTTCAAGTAATATATTTATTACTCGTAACTACGTACGGGTATCATGCATTCAAACAATTTGTCATTAATATCCATTTTGGGATTTCCACAATTTTTGGAAGCTTGATCTGCGCCAGTAATTCAAGCTTAAGTTATACATACAGAGCTCGAGAGACGAACTCCTGGTCTGATTAAATGATCCTTTCAGGAATTTGGGACCATCCAAGCGGGCAAAGCCCAGGGGGCACAGGTGCCCCCTGGGCTTTATATAAAGCATGGGACCAAAGAACGCTATGACGAGTAAAACTCGAAGACACCTGTGCCCCAGGCTCCACTCAGGGAGCAACAACTATATTCATGTGGGTGGTCCATACTATTGTCAGCCCCCTCGAAGGGACCGAATGAGAAGACAGTACCAGTATGGTCCCCTCAATCCTCTCCAAAATGAACTATACTCTACTGAATTTGCTTTTCCTTCGAAATAACTAATATAAGCAATTGAACATGTGCATTCACATCATACATACTTCATTAAAATCAAGCACTTGCATAAACACAACAACGAAATCAAGGATTAGCTTTGATAATCGTAACATCAATTCAATAACTGTAAAATTTCACATTTGGATTTTTAATAATGTAAACAGACAAGCAAGCCTTTTATCCGGGATTTGCCCGGAACAATACTTCTCATTTTCACTTGGAATTCGTTAAAAAATGCCTGCCTAAATCATTAAAATTTTAAGTTAAGTAAATAAGTTTGTCTCATAATTTTTCATTGTATTTAAAAAATACGCTATCAAATTATATCTGCTTTCCTTTTGGTTTTTTTAGTTTAGTTCTGTAACAGATATTTTTATTTCTATTAGCTCATAGTTTCCTAACATGCGCATTAATGCTCTGTGGGGAAAGAGAGGAACTCTGAGAAGTTATAAGGGGTGTTGTTGATTCGAAGATCAGTAAGAGGACATTAAACCAAATAGTTAGCAAGAAGAGGTTTGGAAAATTTGATTGCCTTCAATCTTTTTGTTTTCTGGTTCATTTTCATTTTTATTCATGGATATTGTTCGGAGAACAGCCTTGACGCCAAAAAGGGAGAAACAGTTTATTGTGGTATGGCAGGCAATGGTAGTCATTCGATGACGTACTTCCTATAGGGAGATGCAAACGGAAAGTATCGTTGTGTTTTCTGTTTATTTATCAAAGCAGCAGCGAAGAGTATTAAATTAAAAATAGCACATAATTGAATAAAATATAATTATAGGTATTATTATTGATAATTTATATTAGCGCTTATTCCTCACATTATGTTTACTTCCGTTGGCATGATGAAATGTCGCCCATACCCTTAAAGAAGCCAAGTTGGCGCAACCAAGGCTGTTCTCCGAACAATATCCTTTTCATCTTGTCCTATACATTTTCCAACATCACCATCAGTAACTTCTTCGCAGCCTGGAATTTTCAGAAGTCAACTATTTCACACTTTTCTGTCTCATCTCTGTTTTTGTGAAATTCATTTCCTTGAATGGTGCAGCAACATTCTCCAGGAACGAACGAGGTTTATCTGCCCGATTTCACTCCAAGAACGAGCTATCCATCCAACAACATCCAAGATATCTGTATTCTTCAGTTTCTAGATCATATAACACCCTTCCTCCACGGTTAGGACAAGAGATGAAAGAAGTTTACGTCTGTATGTTTCCTTCAATGTTTCCAGAACTTCAATGTCTTCAATATCTCAAAAACGCTCTGGTCCATCGGCTGGCACAATGAAGTTACATTAGAAGGGAGAAACATGGCTTTTATATCTTCGTCTCGTAACTGTTCTGCATCAGGATGGGATGAGGCATTGTTTAGAATGAGAATTGCCTTTATTGGTAATTTTTTTTATTTTGTAACCTTTTCCACCGATGAAACGAACTGCTGATGAAACCAATCATTAAATATTGCTCCATTCATCCATGCGTTTGACTGATTCCAGTACCAAACAGGAAGATCACTGTTGGGTTCGGTCCCATTAGTGTACTTTTTTAAGATTTTAAACGCCCGGGGAATTTTTTTTTTATTTGCCTATAAGAGCTAGTTTGAACTTATTGCTGCCTGTTGCATTGGAGCATACCAAAATTGTGACTCTCTTCTTGCTTCTTTTGTAGCCAGGTGCCAATTTTTCTTCCCTAGATTCCAGCGTTTTCGAAGATAGCATTCGAAATTTCAGACCGGTTTCATCACAATAAATTCGATCTCTAGATATACTCTCCTTTTCAATTAGTTTGTGGAAATTATACTTGAATGTTGCAGCATTTTCCAACTTAAAGCTTTTCCAAGCAAACGTTTAACTGCCTGATGCCGCCCGCTTTTTCTATCTGTCGAGCCAGCTAGCACTAGCAGTAAATCCAGGCTTTCCTTCTTGAAATTCATCATAAAATTTTAGGACTTTCTCTTGTAAAATTGGTCCTGAAATGGGTATCCCCTGTTCACTTTGCTGCCTGAATAACAAATAAATTGCCTCGCTCACTTTTTCGTATTCATCAGCTTTCATACATTGTCTTTTATTTAAACTATCCGTACATGCTCTTTAGGTCCTCTTCCTCCCTATAGTCCGTCCAACACCCGCCGCTTTGTCTCTGTAAGGCATCTAGTTTCATTTCCATTGTCACGCTAGTTTGTTTTCTTTTCTTTTCGAACGACATTTGCACTTAACAGAATATCAAAAGTTCTCAAAAATATGTTAACGCTTATACGCCTCGAATTGAGGAACGATACAGTGTGAGTTTAGTTTGCAATAAGATGCAGTTACAAAACTTCAGACAAGTCTTCTAACGTTTCACAACAACAGAAAGGAATGTGATCCAAAGGCCAGCTGTTACCTGACTTACTTCGTATCCTCGAAAGAAGCAAATTGCGTTGCCAAATACGTATCTAGAAACAACAACAACTACAACGTATCTAGAAATTTGTTAGATAGCTCCAAAAATTAATAGCACAATGCAAAAATTACAGAAAAATAACACTTAAATCTTTGAACAGAATACGAAAGACCTACGCATAAATAATAATTATATGTACTGTATGTAATATTTGTTATGTTTGGCCTAAAGATACCTTAAAAAAGTTCCTAAAAAGTTGTCGAGCTATACGAAATGTCCAGATATCAAGAGTAGAGTTTGCGGGACTGAAATGCATTTGTGATAAAGCAATTTTGATATTCTAGGTGGTGCTGCCATCTAGTAGTGAAACTGTAAACTTTATGTTTTTATTTTCACTTTGAATAGTTCTCCTATTCCTCAAATAAGTATTAGCTTGTTTTATTTACACAAAAATTGATTATGCTCAGACTATTTTCTCATCGGAGGGAAGTCGACAATTTTCACTTGATTAAGGCTAATTTAGGTAGCAACAACGAATGATGCAATATGAAATCAATTCAGAAAGTGTTTGTAGTTTGCAAGGAAAATTATTATTACGAAATTAAATTAAACGTTAGAAAATTTTCTGGTTTAGATATACAGCAAAGCACGCTTACGATGTTTTCTTAGGCCTGAAATAAATAATTTCTTAGGCCTTAAATAAGAAAACTTCTTTAAAAAAATTCCCAAACGTTTTTATATATTTCATGATTGTTTCGATAATAAACCAGTTTTTTATTTTTAATTGAATATAAATAGTAAACATTAAATTTAATTTTCTGTTCAATTACTATTTCAAAACTTAATTATTTCAATTTTTTTAGGTAACTTATTT
Source organism: Stegodyphus mimosarum (assembly GCA_000611955.2). NCBI lineage: Eukaryota > Metazoa > Arthropoda > Arachnida > Araneae > Eresidae > Stegodyphus > Stegodyphus mimosarum. The sequence continues at coordinate 956,312 of KK112187.1, forward strand.
CGAATGTAGTTCATTAAAATTTTATTTAAATGTGCAAAACAAAACAAAATTACTTGCATTTTTTATTGAATTTTAACATGTTTTTCTTCAAATATTTTATAAATTAAAATTTTCATTTATTATTTAAAAAAATTATGGATAGTTCGCTCATAGATCTTGCTAACCGTTTAGATAATAATAAATTATGTACAGCCAGGCGAGAAGCGTTGGAACAGAAAAAAGGAAGTTACCGCTATAAAAAACAAGATTGATGACTTCCGTTTCTAATTCAATTTGGAGAATTAAGTTCTTTCAGTAAGAATTTCTTTTAAAAAAGAATCAAAACAAAATATTTTCTGAAGCAATTTCTTGAAAAGTCAGTGCGAATTTCTTAAGTTGGAAAATCTTTCACGATAAAACATTTTATACGAGAAAACTTAACAGGTAAGTATTCGAATCTTAGTGAAAGAACTCTCTCAAGCAGGAAAAATTTAAACCTTTTTCATAAGCTTCTTCTTTTATTTATTTTTACCATGAGCATTAAATATGAAATAGTAAGCACACTGAATATAGGAGAGACTCGAACGACATGCTCAGTATTTTCCTAAAATCGAAGTTTAATTTCTAGAATTAGAAATTAAGTATTCCAGAGGGAAAACTGAACAAAAATAAATATGAATAAAATGAATTAAATCATTAAAATTGAATAGAGAAGTAAACAAAAATTTTATAATTTAAGTTAAGTTAATGGTAAGTAGATAAATAATAAATATCGGGTTTGGTATCTCATCTTACATGGAAATTCCCAGTTTTAAAGTAAAATTAAGATTTCATTCAAAATTTGAGAAATGTTAGATTAATAGTCTCGTGTGCTTCGTCTTAATTTAAATGCTACTCGCTGCTTAAACTATCAAAAAGACGAAATGAAAGGGGGACGTGCAGGTTTTACCCATGAGGTCCCTTCTCTGTTTTCGGCAGTGTCTATGCACATGTATGTTTTGTAATAGAGATTTATGTGTATCATCTAGAATAAAAAAGCGAATGAAAGGAACAATCCAAAGGAATCATCTAGAATAAAAAAGCGAAAACAGAATGAAAGGGTTTGAGTAATCAGTTTTCGTATTCAAAAGTGTTTTAAAATGTGTACGAAAGTATAATTTTAGTAGATAATTTATTACCAAACCTTCCTCTGGATATTTGAAATCAGGGATTCTCAACGAGGGGGGGGGGCAGAATTACTCTCTGGAGGGGTTTCATAGTTTCAAAGGGGGAATGGAGTTAGCCTTTTATGCAGCTGTTACGTATTTAATTAACGAAATATGGGAAAATACTTTTATTCAGGTTTGGGAATTTATGAACATTTTCTTTAATTTTTGTTATTTGATTTAGACAACGCAGTTAAAAATAATTATTACGTTAAAAAATAATTATAACGTTAAAATTAATTTAAATCCAAATAAATGCGTATGCATTTTTCAGGTTTTGGAAAGAAGTGGGGAGAACGATCTCTTAGCAATGGTGAAAGGGGTGCATCGAGCAAAGCAGGGTGAGAATCACTGTATTAAATCGAAAATAAAATAAAGTTTAACTCGTGATATTTTGCTTAAATTAAAGCAATCCAGTCAAATTATTGTGAAAATAATGTGTTTAGGTTATCTAATTATTTTTAAAATAATATAAAAAGGTTAATTGTTAGTAAGAAAGTTATAAGCTACTAGGAAGGAATATAGAAAATAATTAATAGTTAAGCAGAAACTAATTAATAGTTAAAAGTTTAATTATTGGTTAGGTTATTTGAATATGGAGTAAAGTACACAAGGGCTATTTACCTACGGAATAATGCCTTCACGGAAAACTTTCTAAAAACATTTAGCTTTAAAAAATTCTCTCTCTTACAGACGGGGAAAACTACGAGAACAACCATACAACCACCCCATTCACCCGGGTTCAAACCCAGCGAATGAACTACTGTTAGTAGTCGTCAAGTAAGTAGCCCTCTAAATTTGTAAAACGTTGCGTTTACTTATTTAAAAATTACAATGAAAATATTGGTGTGGTTAATTATTAATTAAAAACAATTATTCAATTCGTTAAGGTTAAAATTTATTAAGCTAGGTATTTAAGTATTAGAGCAATCCTTTTAATAGGAACCACGAAATTTTCAAAACGTGTCAAACTTTTACATCCATATGCAAACTCCAGTTTTAAAATGCAACGTCACCATTTTAGTATGAGTTCTTTTTTGTGATCCAAGTTCCAACGGTTGTATAAATAAGAGGGATATCTTTTTTCTTAACCTCAGTTTTAAAATATGGGCTTGTGAGGTTTATCTGCAATATAACAATTTGCTGCGAAATTTCTGCTGAGAGTTTCGCGATTTAAACACAAAATTGGTACAGAAGATAATTACTATGAATCCGGGCTTAAAGAGTCTCCGTGAAATTTCTAATTAAAGCAACAACAATAAATAAATAAATAAATAAACAGATAAACAACTAAATCTGAAGATTACGCCCAAATGGGCGTTTTTTTTCATTTACACACACATACACGTTTCGAGAGAATTTGGGCTAACGCCAGTTTGGGATAAATATTTAAAAACAGCATATCTTTAAAATTTCCAATAGACAATCTCGCGCTGGAGATAAAAGTGCTTTTCTTCCGTACAGTGTTGCCATTGCTCGCTTTGAAATTGTTAAAATAGTTACTAAAAAATTCGTTAAAGTTTTACAAAGCATGAAAGAAAAAATAAAATAAATTCCAACTTCGGGGTTCCAGGTGCTCATATTGGGGTGGAGGGTTACGTTATTCAAAATTTGATGGCTCTAAGTATTGTTTCTTCACAATACAAGAAACATAGACACATTCATGCAGATTTTTCGTTATTTAATTTCTTTAAATATAATACAGGGCGATAATATTTGGTGGCAACAATTTGAAAAGTGAAACGGACCTTTGAATAGTGAACGGTCGCAAAATGTCGTTTCGAGAGTAATAGCCCTTCTGGGCTAATGCCCCTCTGGACTAATAAAAATAAAAATCCGTTGGTAACTATATGTCTATCTATCTATCTATATATAGACATACATAGATTTTCGTGGTTAAAACGCAAACTGTGTTTATGGTAATTTTTTTTTAGTCCAAAGGGGCAATTTGCCCAGAAGAACTATTAATTTGGTTTTAGCATTTTGCGTTGATTCACTAGAAGCCTTGATTCACTTTTCAAATTGTTTTCACCAAATATTATGGCCCTGTATTATATTTAAAGAAATTAAGTAATAAAAAATCCGCATAAATGTATGTATGTTTCTCGCATTGTGATAAAACGACGGAGTTGGAGCCATCCAATTTTGAATACCGTAATCCTCCTGCGAATATGGGCATCTGGAAAGCCAAATTTGAAATTTGGAATTTGCTTTATTATCGATTTCATATTTTGTAAACTTTAAAACTTTAACGAATTTTTGATTAAGGAACTCAACAATTTCAAAGCTAGCAGTGGCAACACTGTACGAAAAAAAAAAATTCATCTCCAGCACGCGAGATTGTGAATCGGAAATTCTAAAGATATGCTCATTTTAAAATTATTTTGCGATATTGTTCTTGAACTGAATTTTATGGTTTAAGTGCGAAGAACGTGATATTTAATAAATAAAGGTAGCACACAAAATGTTAAAAAAGCACCTCTTTGACCATAATTTAAAATCTGGAACCTTTCAGATTTTTTTTTTCGAATAAAAGTCATCATTCTGTAAAATATCACTAAACAGCACCATGGTAGTTGCGTTAATACGTAAGTATTTAATAGAATTAATATTATGTTTAAAAGACTATTTGAATTATTTTAACAATGTATGTGAAGTTTTCACTTTTATTCTTCATACTTTATTAATTTAACAGCTTAGATAATCAAATTGGAATAAATTTTCTTGCAAATTCTAGTTTCATATTTGCAGTTTTAAGTTGTGCAGGATATTGAAATTGCTAACTTATCACTAAAACAGAAAGAGAATTTTTTTTATTACTATTTCCTTTTTGATTTCGAAACGGAAAAATTGGGAACTTTCCATTCATTTCCTTTCCTTTCCGCATATTTAATTCTAACTCAAAGTAACTTCTTATAAATACCTCTTACCAATCCATTTGAATAATTGTCCCTTTTATTTCATGCTACGGCAAAAATGTTTCATGAAGTGAAACATTTCATTCCGATGACCTGAAAAACTAAATTTCGAGCAGTTCCAAGAAAAACTTAATGATCTCAAATTGGAGCCGAACTGGCAGAAAGTGAAGTCTAAATTACTGAGGTTTTCCTAATGTTGCATGTGAAATCTTTTGGCTTCGTTTCGACAGGAGATGTATTTAAAAAAAGTTTTTTTAGAAAAAAACATAATGTTTCAGTTGCGGTTTAGAAATAGTTAGTTCATTTTTGCATTATTAATAGTATAAATTTAAAAGAGAATTTCACCGAAGTTTGTCTTATAACATAATGATAGTAAATGATCATTAGTGTTAATGTTTTTAGCTTACCATGTTGGAAACAATGAAAATCATTCAAATGCAATAAAAATGGTTAATTTTCTTGGATAATTTTGCTGAAATCCGTTTCTTTTTCACCTGGTTCTTAAAAGTTTGAAATTTCTCATTGTTTTCGTTTTTTTATATGTATATGCAAAAATGGTTCTTTAAACTATACAACTTTTATAAAAACTTACGTAATACCTAAGTGTAACTTTAAAATACTTTCTCAATAAACGTTAATTTTTTAACAGTTTATAGTAAAAAACTGTATATCTTTATTCAAAAGTGAAGTATAATTTTCATAAAATAGTTGTGTTTTATTGTATTGAAAAAGAAAGAACTACTACTCTACTGCTGGTAAGATTTATGCTGTATGAGAATAAAACCCTCTTTCTGATGACAAGCACTATTCGAAGGTGGTTTGAAAATTTAAGCACGGAAATTTCAGCCTCGAAAATGATGCCTGCTCTGGACCATCATCCTGTGTAACTAAGGGCCTATTAAAAGAACTTATCTCTGAAAATCCACATTATATAGTCAGAAACTATTACAAAGACTGAAAATTCTAAAAAAAAAAATTCTATACATGATCATTTGAAGAAGACTGGATTTGTAAGCTGCTAAGATGTTAGGTAACTCATACCTTTAACACAGCAGAATATATCAGCTGGCTCGGAATTTGACTCCTTGCTGAAGCTCCTCTTTTGAGGCAGCTCATTACTGAAGATGAGAAGTGGATACCACAGAATGTTATTGCAAAAGTTTCATGGAATAAGCCAAATGGATCTCTTTTAGTAACATCGAAAGGGGGCCTGCGTACTAAAAACGCAATGCTTTGTGCATGGAGGAATTACAAAGAAGTCGCAAATTATGAATTTTTGCAACCAAATCACACAATAGATTTGGAAAAATGCTGTTTCCAAATGGCAGTTTTAAAGGCAAAATTTGAAGCAAAGCACCCAAACCTCACTAACAGCCAAGGTGTTCTCTTCCACCATTAAAATGATAAGCCCCACATTTCAGTTAATGTCAGACGAAGACTTACTGAATATGATTGGGATGCTTTGTGTCACTCCCTATTCCTATATTAATGAGGCTTTGCCCAATCAGACTCATCTCTTCAGGTTACTTTAAAATTCTTTGAAAGGCCTGTAGCTTATTTTTTTTTTTTTTTTGGAAACTGTCAGGCATCAACTCGATAATTTCCTAACAAATAAGCCTAATGATTTTCTTCAGGAATTTTTCACCTGCCGGAAAATAAAAAAAAGTCATAGAGCAAAACGGTGCTCACTGCTTCATTTGTATTTATCTTCCAATACCGCAGAGCTTTCTTGTCCGGAGTCCACAAGTGGCAGAGCGGTAAAGTCACTGAACACATGTAGTTCGGTTCGGGGTTTGAATCCGGGCTGGCTGCATGGACGCTTTTGTCGTTTCTCTCCATTACAAAGTGTTTAAGAGCCAGTTTTCCTTAGAAAGTCCTCCATGAAGGCATCTCTCTCTTTAAGCAGATAGCCTTGATGTGTTTTGCCGTAATCAAATAAACCAAACCAAACTAAGCTCTCCTGTCCAGATGATCCAATAAATGTAAAAGAAATCTAAATCCAATAGTTGCATTTTTAGTCCATTTAAAAGGGTAGCTATAAAAACTTGATTATACGGTAATGTAAGGAATGCTACTCCGAATAAATATAACTGTGATGATGAATATTGTGTTTTTGCTAATCCTCTAACCATGGATCAGATTCTAGACGATGTCGTTGAATTTATTGTGACCAAATTTGGATTGGGCATGGTCAGTGGAAATTTACCTTGCGAAATGATACAGTAGCATCTTTCACTGATGAGGACTTTGACGCAAATGGGATGAGTTTTTGTATACCAAAGAAACATTTTGTAGCTATCAACTTCAGGATTCCTAACACATTCAAAAGTTTTGATAAATGCAGTCATTATTATCTGTGACTTAAATGAGACTCGACTGTCAAAAATTTGTCAAGAAAATGGGCAGGAAAATAATTTAGGATAAATCTCTTTTAAATCTGAAGCAAATTTTCACTAAATAATTACATGGAACTGAAGATAAAGTAACCAGTTATAACAAATTACTAAAATTTTCAATTTGCAAATATCGAATGATGTCCTTGGGGGATTGGCTCCCCTTGGTCAACATTGAGGGACAGTCATTGTCTAACTATGTGACTTTGTTCTATTACGGTAGATGCATTGCCGTCCCCCTATGCTTGCGTGCTTTTAATGGGCTATGTAAAATATTTAAGTCCCTCTGAGTTGACCGAGGAGGGTGACGCCTCTTCAGATAGCCTCCAGGGATTGGGACGATATAACCCTGTTATGGCTACCTTGAGCATACCAGATCAGGAAGCCCCTTCCTTCTGGTGCACTGTATTAAGGTAACTGGAGAGTTTTTTTTAATTTCCCTGCTTGAGAAAAAAAGAGAATGCAAAACGGCGCACATTCATAAGGGTTTCCTTGCGCAAACGTACCGCTGTTATATCAGTAACCTTTCTAAGGGTACCTTGATAAAAAGGATTGAGCTCAAACTGAGGATCAATGTAATTTGAAAAAGAGATTTTCATAAAGGTGCACGCACCCTTATGCAAGTCTAATTTGGGTTTCAGTTTCTAATTAATTAATTTAGCAGGAGATAAAATAAATCTTCGGTACCTTTATGAAAAATAGAGAATTTAACTAAGGGTGTTCGCGACTTTATGGAAAGAGCGGAATTCTTATAAATCTGCCCTCACATTTATGAAAAGCGTCGGATGGGCCTAAGCTAGCCGCAGTTTCTGTCAACCAAAACAACTTTTCAGGTTGTGCTTCTGAGAAGAGCTCAGGTAACTCATTAAATTAAACCTTATTTTCATCGAAATAACAAATTACTATACACATAACTGGGTAAAAAAAGTGCATACGGGTGGTTTTGTTGGTTTCTCTTTCTTTCTTATTTTATTCACTTATATATTTATATTATTTTTATATAATTTTTAGCGGGGATCTGGGAAGAATATAGATCGCCAATTAATAAAACGTCATATACTATATATTGTATATTCTTTCAGATATTCATTTTCTGTGCAATCTATTTTATAATTTAAATAGCTTTTTTGATTTTCTCTCATCGTCAATGCACATGTCGATTTAAAATGTAAAACAACATTTTTATTCTTAGTAGTGAAATGGATCACCTCTCCCCAATTTATTTTTTTCCGCTTTACTAGTGAGCATCGTAACCTGCGATTGGGATTGTTATTTTGTTTTTAAACATCATTTATTCATAACGTGATTTGCCATTTCTTTTACAAGAAACGCTTGGGCTTTCTTCCGACAATTCAGTACATTTTATATGATTTTTTCATTCTGATTATAGATACTGATTTTTTGAATAGTTTCTTGAGTCGTTTCTCTTATTCTGTTACTAAAAACAGAATTTTGCGCTATTATTATTAGCACCATTTTGAAGGCATGAAAATAATTCTGATCACGATCTTTGAATTTTTGCCTGTTTTTCCATTTTAGTTTAATTTCAGCAGACAGGCGACAGGTGGCAAAGGGCGAGGACACTTGGCATCTAACAAAAGTAAACAGTTTCAGCACATCGAAAGAAAACCTTTGATTTAGATTACAGGTATTAAAAATCCTGAAATTTAAATAATTTTTATGGCATTAAGATAGGCTTGCCTAATTTAGGGTAATTATTAATTAATCAATCAGCTATTGGAACTTAACTCGGACTTTCATAAGACTGTCCTAACTTTTATGAAAATCGCCGCACTAGCATAAAGGTTCCGGCGATGAATTTCAAGCTAGAAAAGGATTTTGAGTTTAACCTAATAATTTCTGTAAGCTATTGCTCAAATACTTTTTTGTCAAACTGTATTGAGAAAATGAAATTAGAAATGTATGAATTTTAATTACAGACTTTATGCACTAAATTTCATTTATGTTGCTTTTATAAATATAGACATACTTTACAAACTGTACCCATAATTGTTTTTACTTCCTTGTACGAAGTAAAGTAAGTATTTTAAACGCGAAAAATTTCCAGTATCATATTTCAACAAAATATCCATTTTGAAACTCTAGTCCATTTGAATGATACTTTCGCGTGATATCTGAACATATGGGCAGAATAAAGAACTCAGTTACGTAAAACGGATTTAAAATTGGCTCAGAAGAGATTTCTTCGTGATATATACGTACGTACGTACGTACATATTTTGTACAACTCAAAAACAAGTAGCCTCAGAACGTTGAAATTTTGTATTGGAAACTGCTATAACATGTAATTGAGCACCCACTTTTTTTTTTTTTAGTCCAAAGGGATTTAGTCCCGAAGGACTATTACTTTCGTTTTGCGATTTTGCGTCGATTCACTCTGAATGCCCGTTTCACTTTTCAAATTGTTGCCACTAAATGTTATCGCTCTGCATTAAATTTTAAAAAATTAAAAATCTGCATAAATGTATGCATGTTTCTCGCATTGTGATAAAACCTAGAGCCATCGAATTTTGAATGACGTAATCCTACTGCGAATATGGGCATCTGGAAGCCCTAATTTTGAATTTGAAATTTGCTTTATTATCGATTTTATGTTTTGTAACATTTCAACGAATTTCTGATTAACAAACTAAATGATTTCAAAGCGAGAATGGCAACACTGTACGAAAAAAAAAAAACATTTTTATCTCCAGCGCACGAGACTTACGGAAATTCTAAAGATGTGTTCATTTTAAAATGATTTTGCGATATTGATTTTGAACTGAATTTTATGGTTTGAGTACGTAATACATGATATTTAATAAAAAAAAGGTAGCACACGAAACGTTAAAAAAACGCGCCTTTGGACGTAATTTAAAATCTGAAATCTTTCAGGTTTTTTTTTTTTTAAACTTATTTTTTTTTTATATCGACAGCACCAGAAGTATTTAAATACATATACCCACTTTGTTACCCGGTGAGCTCAGTTTTTTAATTCTTATTCGTTTGCAAATTGTACATTTTTTCATTTAAAAGTGATTGAATTTTCTTGTTCTTATGTTCCGGTTAAGGTTTTTTATGCCTTTAATTAATCTGCAGAATCATCAACAATTTAAAAGTTGTTTTAGTGCAATAAGCCTAATAAAGACGCCATTTGTTTAAACTCTTAATAGAATAGTGAATTAAATTAGTTTTTGCCCCAACTTCAGTGTTTTTTTGCCGAATGTGGCAAAAAGTAAACCTTCAGTTTTGTGCACCAAAAAATCTGTCTTTCTGCCTGCTGGACAACTTGTTTGTTTTTGCGTAGAAACTGTAATTTTAATTATAAAAAAATTAACTGTTTTTAACTGTATTTGGTGTTTTGTGGGTTTTTTTTCAATATTACAATTTGATTTACAATTTTTAATGAAGATGTTTTGAGTTTTTATGAATTTTGCCTTCCCGCAACGTGAAAATTGAATTGTTTGAATGAGGAATATATCTCTAATGAAATTCGAGGAAATAGGTTTTAATGAAATGCGGCAAAAAAATGTGTATAATTTAATAGGCCGTACAAGGAAGTCATGTAGTGTACTTATCATATTTTGTTTTCATTAAACGCAAATTTTTAATTTTGGTTCAGCTATGAACTTTTAACATTTATTTTTCTTCTTTTTCCCTTTATTTTATTTCTCTTAAAGGAAGGATTCGAAAAGAATAAGTAAATAACATTCTTGTCCAGTATATGGTTTTCTGAAAATTATTTCAAACTTTTGTATCAAATATTTTTATTTTATTCTAAAATTCGATAAGAATAAGTAAAGAAATATTCGTTAAGTTTCTATAAGAATAATCAAAGATATAATACCATAAGACAAGATTCGACTGATTCCAGAAAATGTAAGATTCATGTGTCTCGTTTAAACAAATTTTGTATTTGCAAATACTTCTGTTACAGAAGGTCAGTACTTCTAAGTTCAAATTTGTAGATTAGTTACGGGTGTTTAAACCCGGAATAATACCACTGGAAAACAGGTAAAGCCGATGAAAGCAGAAGATTATGTTTTCAGCATCATTTAGTTTTCGTCATTATTAAAGTAAAGGTTTTTTATTTGCTTCTTTACTGGAAGAAGTTTAAAGATTTCTAAATCGTTGTTACCTCTCCACAGATTATTCCCCTGATTAAGGTTTTGCCAAGTTAACCATAAAAGATTGATTTAAAAACTATTTAAATCAAGACTCTGCTCCCCAGACGATTTTAATAATTTTCCGCTTCCTCTTACGAATCCTTATGTTAATTTCGATTAAAATAAGATTTACGTAACCTGTAAGATTCTGACTTCAAACAGACTAGATAAAATAGTTGCATACATTACGTACATACTTATATGTCACCTACAATGTCAAATCAATAAAATGGTGAAGGCACCCAAATCACTGAGAACGAAAAAAATAATAAGGAGCAACTTGGATATGCATCAATAGTTCATTCAGTAAAACATCTGGGAGAATTCCTTGCCAAAGAAAAAACAAAGTTATATCTTATTATATTTTACCAGAATGTATCATGATTACACTTATAAGGTCAATTTTTTTATGTCCAATGAAATGACTTCAGAATTTGAATACTGAACATTAGTGACACATCATTATTTAAATTAATTGTATTATAGATGTGTTTCTCAACCACCAACCTCCTGAACTTCGCGATGACCTTAGAAATAAGATTACAATTTGCTGCAGCCTTGTTAGGATTTTTTAAAATAAAAACGGAAGATAATTAGTTAAATTTCTATTGAATTAAATTCTTAATCCTACGTTAATTTTATTCATTTATTGAGCGATAATATATTAGTGTCCCAAACTGTAGAAAGCTTTTGGAAAAGTGCATCTTTGAGGGAGCTAAAACCATTCTGTTTTGCAGTGCTAAAAAAGCATATATATATATATGGAAAAATAATTTACTCAACATAATGCTTCATCGTTTATTCAATTGTATGTATTCTATCAAATGTTATAGCCAAGTAATCAGTACACCAAATTCTTAGAAGCAATCTAGGTAGGCACTGGTAAACTCAGGGGGATAAAACCGGACAACCTAGGAAGACAAAACCTGGGGGACAACAACCCCCGGTCAACCCAGGAAGACAAAACTGCACACAGTCAAAGTTTAATGCACACAAGTCAGTGGCGACACTCAATAGCGGTCAACTACAAGGAGAATGAAGTCAGGTCAAAGATGGTTCCCTAATGTTGACCAAGGAGAGCCAAACTCCCAAGGACAACCTTCGATATCTAAAAATGTAACGTTCCCACAACTAAGGGACAGATAAAACAGTATGTTATGTTATGTTATGTAGAAGTGAGGGGGCCACCTAATATTTACCCTAAGTGAGTAGGTATTAGTCCACACACTAACTAGAAAACAAACAACATTCTGGCATCATTCTTCGAGTGGAGATGGGAATTGTGACTCGAGCGAGCTCAAGTACTGCCACCGGCCGCGGCATCAACGATACTCTTACCTTTCAGCATTAAATTTGCTCAAAGATAAAACAGTACCAGTACAGTCCCTGCCGACTCTGAACCTACCATCGAAGAATCGATGGTTTTAATCACCGTAAAGACTGATTCTGTACCCCAGTAGCTCTGTCTAGATACAGGTCTTAGACAGAACGCCGAGGACTGCACCCCCCGTCGACCCCAGGCGGAAGGCCAAATAATCAGAAAAGGGAAGCAAGATTTACTTGGGTTCATGTGAAATCGATTTGTTCCATTTTAATGTAGCTGAAGAGCCGGAATGTTTAGAGAGTCAAGTTGCTATCACCTTGCTTTGACAATGAGTCAATAAAATCTCGATAGTATTTAGCTAATGATGTCATGTACTAGAGCTAAGAGGAAAACATTCGTCTCTATACTGTAAGATTTCTATCAACATGATTAATTTTTGGGGTTCTTTAATTAATTAATTCATTTCATTCATTGTTTTTTTGATTTTAAAACGTTACAGTGTGAAAAAAATTACTCAAAGTTTTGACTGTTACATAGAAAGTGACGTCAAGCTACTGAAGCTAGTACTATTAGCTTCAGTTGTAAAGAAATTAGAAAGAAAATTAGTACTATAAGTGGTATTTCTAAATTTTTAAAGAGGTATAAGAACAGTTAGTCACTAAAAAGGAAACTGGTAAAAGCAGAAAAATACCAAGTGATGACAAGCACGTATTGTTCCCATATATTAGCTATCTAAAAACACTTTCAGAGTTCCTTTCAGAGTTCTAGATAATCTCTAGAGTCCACCAAAGGTAAACTCTTAATCCATTCTATCCCGTTGATCCTGTCATCGCCGGCGCCTCGCTTGCAATCGCATCCTTTATTCCGGGTGCTTTGTTGATATCTTGATATATTTTTGCTCAGATTTACATTTATCAGTGTATACATAATATTGTTGCATTTTTACAAGATCTAGTTCAAAATTTTCTTGGCACTTCACATTGCAATAATCTTACTATACTTTACATATATAACATACATTTTACATAATTACTACATTTTTAAATTTAATTCGGTATTTATATTATACTCATGTCCAAAATTATCTTTACATACTTAAAAATGATGATATTCAATGAAATATCGAATCAATGTGATCCGTATTTGCAGGGAATGTGTGAAAACCAAGCCTAATTAGCATTATCCAATCAAAAGTAATCAAACGGTTTGTGATATGCAAATCTAGGCGTTATGTCATCCATGGGTGAATCAAGCGCTTTGCGCAAACTGAATGTTTGAGTGAATTTCTGCAACAAAGCGTTTGATTTCAGTGTGTAGGGACTCAAAGCGGTTTGTTATGGAGTATGATTTGGAATCTGTAAAGGGGCGAATTATCGGCCGTTTAGAAGCAGGGCAGTCAATCATGGAAACAGCCACATGTCTGAATATTTCAAGACAGACAGTCTCTAAGCTATTGAAACAGTTTCAAAATGATGGAAGTGTTGTAAGGAGGCCTGGACAAGGTCGGAAACGAATGACAACTGCTTCTGAAGATCGGTATCTGGCATTAACTGCCCGTCGTAACAGAAAGGCTACTGCTCGCCATTTAAGTTCAGAGCTTGCAGCCGCCACTGGAACTGTTGCATCACGGCAAACAATATACAAAAAGCTTAATAAAAAAGGCCTTTATGCCAGAAAGCCAAGGGTATGTGTTTTACTGTCATCAAAGAAAAAGAGGGATCGCTTTAATTGGTGTAAAGAACATCAAAACTGGACTGAACATCAATGGTCCCATGTTCTCTTTACTGATGAGTCGCGGTTTAGTTTAACTGGTGATTCTAAACGTGTTTACATCTGGAGGGAGTCAGGAACACGAAATGATCCCTCGAACATTGTGGAACGTGACCGTTTCGGTAGTGGAGGTGTGATGGTATGGGGTGGAATAATGATCGATGGACGTACGCCCCTACACGTGTTCAGCAGCGGATCTGTGACAGGCCAGATATATCGGGATGAGGTCTTAGATCCTTATGTAAGACTTTTCAGGGGTGCATATGGACCTGACTTTTTATTTATGGATGATAATGCCCGTCCACATCGAGCAAACCTCGTTGATGAATTCCTTGAAAGTGAAGACATTAAGCGAATACCTTGGCCACCAAACTCTCCTGACCTTAACCCGATAGAGAACTTATGGGACTACCTTGGAAGAGAAATTGCACGTATACAACCTCTTCCTAGAGATGTAAATGCTCTGAAGACGGCATTGCTGGAAGAGTGGAGATTAATTCCCCAAACTGTGGTTAACAACGTTATTTCCAGCCTTAAAACACGTTGTGATATGTGTGTACAAGTAAGGGGAGATCATATTCCATATTAAATTCATAGGACTTAATTCTTTTTCTGAATCATTCCTTTTTTTCTTAACTCTCTTTGTCACACTTTATTACCATTTTTATTGTTTCATGCTACAATTTTATATCATATAAAGTGATCTTCGATTTTTTCTTTTGCATTTATGTGTCATCATGTTATGTATGATTCCACGAAAATTCATTAAATTATTAGTCTCTAAGAAATCCGTGAATTTATGCATGTAAACATAATTTTGGACATGAGTGTAGTTTATAATTACACAATAATTATGCCCATTTTGCATTATGTAACTTAATTTTCATTAATTATTATATTTTACTTTAGTATCGAAATTTCTACTTAAATAAATTCGTTTGTAGTTAATAGTTCGTTTTATTTAGTATTTCACAAATAACTATAGGAACTGATAACTATATGATGAACTATTTGAACTGCAGTTCATATAGTTGATCAATAAAAGTTCAATGAAAGCATAGTGCATTGGAAAATTAATGGTTGTTTCATAGATCATGGTGAATAGAATAGTTCACAGTATTATATATTTTAATTAAAAGTAATTGTAGAGGGCATTTGTCATTTTCTATGATATGCTTTACTTTTATTAATACAAGTATGTTGCGCATAATTCTTCTCCTTTCTAATTCTAATTCTCTTCTCCTTTCTACTATTCTAAAGTTTTAAACTATTTTTTGAATTTTCTTAAGTAATAACTTTTATTGCATATTTTAGGAAGTTTTTCTGTACTTTGATTTGGTTTTTTTAAGTGGAGTAATTCTGTTGCTGGGCAGTCAAAAGAGTTACATTCAAAGTCGCCTCTTTCCCCATATATGTAGGGGTCTGATTGAGAGATATTTCTTTCATAAAAATATGTGGGTAAAAAAACATGTTCCGTTATATACCAGTTTATATAAGGATTTGTGTTAATTTCATCTTTTCGGAGTTTTTGCATAAAATTTGAATATTCTCCTCTGTCGTATGATGTTTTGCCACCATTTTTACCATTTTAGCAATCATTCTTGCTTTGAGGAGAATTTTAAGTATGATTTCGGGGCAAGGATGTTTATTTCTTGTGCATTTATATTGTTTGCAGCCTTTTTGGCGTTTAAATCAAATTCATTTTTAATAATATTACCAGTAGGTGTTTTAATTTGTTCTATTATTATTTTTCTTTATGGATTTTGGATTAATTATGTTATGATCATTTTTAAGTAGGGAGATTTGTGAGCTTTATTGGTTATTGCATGCATTGTAGAAAATGAGTCTGTTTGATTGTTATTGTTTACAAATTATTTTTATGCTGAATTTGGTAGCTTCTCTTATTGCAAATGCTTCTGCTTGAAATACTGAAATTTGGTCTTTTAGATGCGATTTTAATGCATTACATTGCTTATGTCTTTAATATATACTGTTTTTCATTAATTAAGGAAAAACCACCAAAACGTTACGTGTAGAATTTAATGAAACTGACACATGGTACACAACACATAGTAAGGTTTAAAATAACAGAAAAAAGAATAACCAGACAATTATGGTTTTATAGAAATTAGCATATGTATAAAATGAAGAAATCGGATGTGTCAGTTTGGTATAACGAAAATTAGCTTCAATATAGAGTGTGATCTCCCTTAGAATAAAAACTGCACATACAACGATGTATGATGCTGCCAATTATGTGGTCTATGAGTTCCGTAGGAAGTGAGAGCCATTGCTCTTGCAAAGCAGTTGCAAGTATGACAAGGATCTGAAGAAGAAGGCTGAGAGCAGCTATACGTCTTTCTAAGGCATCCCAAACTTGCTTGATAGGATTCAGTTCAGCGACCGAGCTGGCCACTCAATGCACTGAATTGTTGGCTGCTGAAGGTAACCATTCACGACACGAGGCATGTGCGGTTAGAGTTGTCGTCCTGTGGCAGGAAATTATCATAAATTATCGCATATTATTATCATAAATTAATTATCATAAATTATCACATAAGCATGAAGAATGTAATCTCTATAGACCTGAGCATTCATGATTCCATGTGTAAAGACATGAAGGTCTGTGCGTCCACCCAAAGGGATATCATCCCAAACACAGACACTGTCTACTCCGTATGCATCTCTTTCAGGGATATTTGATGGATGATAACGAGTTACAGGCTCTGTCCAATGCTTACTATTGCTTTTGAAGCTAAACTGGGACTCATCCGTAAAGGGAAAAGCCCTCCGCTGATCATTGTCCAGTGGACATGTTGACGTGTCAACCTCAAATGTTCTCTTCTATGACGTTCTAAGTGAGCGCAAGCAAATATCTGGTGGCCTCGCATACAGACTTCCTTCGAGACGCATTCTGCGCACGTTTGACGTTGACACCAACCTTCCAGTGACTGCAGCAGCGGAGGATCAGAGCTGAATGGGAATTGAAGTTCAATTCCTTTGTGCTCATAACAAGAAATAGCTGTCATCAGCCTTCATCGTAGCGGTTGGCTGTCTATCCTAGCCTAATTGAAGAGAAATTAGGAATTGTTAAGTTTATGAACTCACATTTAGCTCTCAGGACTCACATGTAACCATCTGATCTCAGAAGGACTCATATTTAGCCATCTAGCCACTTCTGTCTGACTTTGTCCTGCCTTTAACCTCCCAATTGCTCTCCATCGTATTTCTTCGGGCAAATGTTGCCAGGAAATCATTGCTACAAATTGGTTATCCCAGATTTGTCATCTTAGTGTCGCAACGAAACGCCCAGGCTTTATCTGAAGCATGCAATTTTATGCTCCTTGCAAATGACGTATATCGATTCGAATGCCAGTAATTTGCGTGATGTAATTGTTTCAACAACATATTTCAGTCTTATACCGGATTGTCTTATTTCTGAACTACTTATCGCTATTTTTATGTTTTTTTCCTTAATTTTTGGAAACCAGTGTATAATTGTTCCATTTTCTACTTTGTTATCATGTTTGGATCCATTTATATAAATTTCTGTCTCTTGTTCTTTTTCGTTTCTGTTTTCCGTTTTAAAATTAAGATATATGTGTGGATATTTGATGGACAAATTGGGTAGGGATTTTCTTGAAGTTCATAATCTGGTACCTGAATTTGTAGATTTTCAAATGTCGAATTTCTTTCACAAGAGGTGCACTTGATCTTTTATTGCTTTTTTTAACTGTGAAGAACATGAGTGGAATTCCTGTTAATGCATCTAAAGCTTCGTGTGATATACACAGTCCAGTCACATTAATGTGACCACCACGTACTTTTCATGTCAGAGTTAAATAACCAATCACAGAAAGCAGGTGGCAGCACAGTGCAGTTGAGCGTATATAAAGGGTGTGTGAGGGCTTCGGAAAACATTTCAATCGTTGGCGTAATGCAGAAACGAAGCGATTTATCCGACTTCCAAAAGGGCATGATCATTGGCTTTCGGGCCAAGGGTGGAAGCATTTCCGAAACGGCTGAGTTTGTGAACTGTTCGCGTGCCGCCGTAGTAAAAGTGTACCGTGCATGGCAAAATGGGACTGTCCAAAATCAGCGACGTGGCAAATGTGGTGCACCACGGGCCATAGATGACAGAGGCGAACGACGGTTGCGGAGATGCGTTCGGGCAGATAGACGGGCTACCGTTGAGCAACTGACCACCAAAATGAACCAAGGGGCTACCAAAAGTGTCTCCCAAAGTACTATTCAGCGAACATTGCTGCGTCTGGGCCTCCGAAGCAGACGCCTGGTTCGTGCACCTATGCTGACTGCTGTTCATCGACGGCGAAGGCTAGAATTTGCACGCCAGTACAGCAGCTGGACGTCCACTGAGTGGCGACAGGTTGCGTTTTCGGATGAATCGCGTTTTATGCTCCATCGGACAGATGGACGTTGGCGTATAAGGCGTGAAACCTCTGAAAGGAACCACCCTGCAACCATTGCCGGAACGGTCCAAGCTGGAGGCGGGAGCATTATGGTCTGGGGAATGTTTTCCTGGCATTCTCTAGGTTCACTGATCATTGTGGAAGGCACAATGGATCAATACAAGTACGCATCTGTCCTTGCGGACCATGTTCACCCCTACATGCGCATTGTTTTTCCTCAGGATGATGGCATCTTCCAGCAGGACAATGCGAGGTGCCATACAGCTGCCAGTGTACGTGCGTGGTTCGAAGAGCACCAGGATGAGTTTACCGTCCTCCCCTGGCCAGCAAACTCACCTGACTTAAACCCAATCGAGCATCTGTGGGACCATCTCGATCGAGTTGTTCGCGCCATGGATCCTCAACCGCGTAATCTAGCGCAGCTGGCCACGGCATTAGAGTCGGCATGGCTCAACATCCCAGAGAACACCTTCAGGGACCTATGTGACTCTCTTCCTGCACGTCTCGCAGCAGTCCGCTCTGCGAAAGGTGGTTATTCTGGCTTTTGACAGATGGTCACATTAATGTGACTGGACTGTGTAGTTTTGTATCCTCTAGTAGGGTTTAATATGAACGGTATGTAGATTGTTTGTAATTTTTAAAATTTTTTATTTAGTGGGACTACCCAGTTTGAACAGCCATAAAGGGCAATTTTCTCAATTGCTCTAATTTTCTGATTTCTTTAATAACTTTCTGAAGATGAGGGTTTAGTTAAGACCTTGCATTTTTCTTTCATTCTTTGAAATTATGGGAGTCTTTTGCTGTATGTATTGTAAATATTTCAACCAGTTTAATCTTTGGCCAATGATAATTCCAGTGAATTTCGTATGTTTTACAGTTTTAATTCTTTTTCCCTTTATTAAATATCTGAGAGCTCTCGTTATTTTTCGACCAGGTTAATTGAAGATTATAGCATGCAAGGTTTCAGTAGTTATGGTAAACTTCTGCTGTTTGTGTAAATTGTTAAATATCCTGAGGCTTTCCTTTACATTTTTTATCAGTATTTTCATTGATCTTCCATTAATAACGACTACAGTATCACCTGCAAATGTTATTGCTTTAGTATGGTTGAGACTATGTATTGAGACTATGTATGTTAGTATGGTTGAGACTATGTATTAAATCTTAGGTTCCATAGATCAACACTGAGACAAGATACCTGACGGCAGCCAACGCTTTTATTTTCACTCACGGATTCTAATGTTATATAGCACGAGATTTTTTTCTGTTGTCTAGGCAGTCCTAAAAATTTTGAAATATATTTCTGTGACATAGTTTCATTGAGGGCCTGCTTTCTGCAGGCCACGACAAGGCGTGAAACACTTACCACGATCGACAAGAGATGAATGTAATTTCTTCTTTTTATTATATTTGATTTGATTCAAGGTCTCGTTTATTGCATTGTTGTAGATTTGTTAGGTGAAATATCATAATGATTTTTTCTATATAAAACTTTAATTGAAAAAAGTGGTGCCTCAGACAGCTTGCCAGAGCTCTTTCGAGGATCTTTCACAGTATCGGAAGGAGACTAACTGGTCGGTACTCTCCAGGGCTTTCAGCATCTTGATCCTTCGCTGGTGTATCATTTACGCGGGAGTAGGCAGCTAGGCTGTGTAAGCTTCATCCTGGGTGGAACATGTTGAGGATAAGCATACCTTTTTGTAATAGCATAATAAAAGGTGCCGATGCGGGAAAGAAAAAATTCCGGGTGAAAAAGTTCATAATGATGGAGATTAACGAAGGTAGTAACTGGCTATTGTAGTGAGGGCTGTATGAGATAACAATTATAGTTGAATAATGGCATAATATGGCATAATAACTGAAGAGAAGTCGACGAGTGAAGAAGTGCGTACAGCTGGTGGAAAGTCCGTAGCTCAAATGACAGAGGTGGAGTTTGAAGCAGGAGTTCTATCAATCGTGGGAGTGGCCAGTGGTTCAGAGCATCAACATCTTGATCGGCATTACAGGATAACTTCTCCTTCTTTTACGCAGACAGAAAATGTGTTATATTTTAGACATTTATTCACAAAGGTTAATAAGGATGTAGAGTAATTAGGTTATTTTATAGCAGAAGATGGGAAAATATGCATTGCGTTCGTCGGGGCACGAACCCTGGGCCTGTCGAATATGCGTTGAGTATGCTTCAAATTACACCAGGAAGGCATGCGAAAAGGAGGGAGAAAATACCTTATAAGGAGCATGGGATACCTTTTAATAAGAAGCATGGGATATGTTGAATGATGGATTGCATTATTATTAACTGTGCATCGTTATTACTTTTTGAGAGATTTTCTCTTTGTGATGCTGGATTGAGGATTATGGGTAAATAGCTTCTGGTAAAAGCATAGCTTATGGGTAAATGCTTCTGGATGTGAGAAATCTTTGTTATTGGAATATCTGATACCATTATGGATTGTTATCGTACATGTGATTCTTTACAGCATTCGATGCTTACTGCCGCTTGTGAAGAAGATTCTTTTCAGTTTAGGAGTATAGATGCGTTTTTTATTTGTTGTGGGTTCACTGTAGCTGTGTCTTTTAATTTTGCTCAAATATTTGCATAATGTTTTATACATGTCTTTTGACAGTACATTTCCTTTTCTTCTTCTGAATTTCGTAGTTTCAGTGCACTTGTTGAATATCCATGTTACGTTTTTTAAATATTAGGATTCATTGTCCAATCCTTGAGAGTTAAGATCTTCAACTTTTTAAATAAATGTTACTTCTTCCGCGTTTTTTGAGTGTATAGTTGACAGAATTAACGTTTGACCAATATTCCATAATTCTTTTTTTTAATACCAAGGGATGCTAGAAGAATTTATATTCTCTTTCTGGGTAATAGAAGAAAATCAACTATGTGTACAAGAAGAAGTGTCGTAATTGAACATAAAGTTACTTCCAAGGACTTTTGCGTGCATACATTAGGATTTCGATCTAACTGATAGAATTCCACTACAAAGCCACTTTTACCTTTGAAACCAATGACTGAAAAATTAAACTGTGTTAAAAATTAATTGAGCAGTGTTATTTGCAACGACGGAGACCCAAATCTCTGTGGTTGGAAGTGATGGCATTAAGTGCGTAAGGATAAAAATCGGAGAACATTTGAATTCTGATTCCATTACACTACAGTGAACCAATTAACTGTAATGGTAGAGGGATGGTGCCCACATCCTCAGTTACTACTACTGCTACTTACGAAGCCTGTCTGATATAACTGGATGACATCATCATCGTCAAAAAAGTTTTAAAGAATATTTAGAAAATATCAGGAAGGTGCTTCAGAAATTGAAGAAAGTCAATCTAAAGTTGATTACAGCCAAATGCGAATTATTCAGACATGAAGTGAGTTACCTCAGACGACATCTCGAAAATGTCCATCAGCTGAGAATATTTCCCGGAGCTTTAAACCTATTATAAAAGATTTGGGAAGGATTTTATCCATCGCAAAACCGCTTCATAGACTGACAGAGAGCAAACAAAAAATTCTTGTGAACAATAGAACGTGACGATGAATTTTACAACTGAAGGAGGCTTTAACACCTACACCAATCTTTACCTCAGGTACAAACAAAGTTAATATTTGACATGGATTCGAGCAATGATTGTGTCGGCGTTGTTTTGTCCCAAGAAATAAACGGTCTGGAAATAAAAATAAAAATAAAACTGGAGCAAGTGTAAACCAGAGAAGAACTACCGTGTCTCCAGAAAAGAGCTCCTCATCATAGTTAAAGGTCTGAGAGATTTCCACCATTAACTCGATAGCAGAAAATTACTATTTCGCACAGATCATGCATCGTTGGCCTGTTTCTTAAATTTCAAGAATCGTGAAGCCTAAATATCCAGATGGATACAGAGACTGCAGAAGTACGAGTATGACACCACTTTCCGTCATTGGAAAGGATCGTCACCTCGAAATGCCGAAATCCTTTTTTAGAAAACTCTGCCCAGAAAGATGCCAAGTCAATATTGCTCCAGTGTCGTACCGAAATATAAACTAGTTAATCCGGTCGGAGTGTCCGGTTACTTCAACATTGCTTAACACAGACCCATGGAGTGACGAAGAAGTCAGGAAATACATGTTGGAGAAGGCGACATTAAAACCATAACTTAACTAATGGAGTCTTCAAATAAGAAACTTATCTAGGAAGGCATTTCGATTTACAATCCTACGATAAAACAGCATCGAGCTCTCTGGGACTCACTCCATATTCGAAGCGGCGTGTCATACCGGAAGTTCAAATCGGATGATGGAAGGCATTCCAATCGCAGTTGATACTTCCATGATCCAGGATACCGAACGTACTTAAAAAACTAGATAGCAGCCTAACAGGATGCCACTTTGGAATAATGAAGACTTTACATAGAGTTCGAGAGAGCTTCTACTTGTGTAATGCAAGGGCTGACTTGCAAAAGGGGTGCAAATGATGAACCGAAGGACCGAAGAAACGCAGACGAGGGAAGCTGCAAAGTATAGGTTTGGAGTACCTCTTGAGTTACATTCCGATCAAGGAAGAAATTTTATCTCTGTTGTAATAACGAGTTCTGCAAACTACTCGGCATAGACAAAACCCAGATGGCACCTTTACATCCACAGTCAGAGGGCGTGATAGAGAGATTTAATTGAACCATCCCTAACAACCTCTCGCTGATGGCTTCCTAAAGCCAGCAGGACTGGGATTAGAAGTTACTTCTGTTCTGACTGACCTATCGCAATGCTTTCTACGAGACTACGAGGTATTATCTATCCCAGACCATCTTCGGTAATGACCTTCGTCTGCCTTGTGCTTCGTCTGAGTGTTGTTTGGTCGGCATTCGGATGCACCTTCATCTCCTGAGGAGTATAGTCAAGATCTTCAGGCACGGTTTGAAGTGATGCACAGCTTCCCAATAGAACGATTCAGATAGGCGGCGGAGAAGATGAAGATCTGGTGCGACACCAGTGCTACAGCATATCGATTCAACGAAGGTGACAAGGTGGGATTTTGGAATTTGATTCGACAGAAAAGATTTTATCTACAATCACCCTAGAACGGTCATCACGTAGTCCTAAGCAGGCTGAACGAGGTCGTAGTTCGAATATGTAAGTCATCAAATGTAAATTGTAATATTTCTCATATAATGTAACATTAAAGGTCTCAAATAAGCGAAGCTTTGCCAGAAAAATAAGGTTACAGGGGCAAGTCCATTTAACATTGAGGTTCCTCAATTCTTTAAATCCAGTTTTATGACTCGTTTGCGGAAAAAGAGTCCTTTATTCTGTCCTTATGTACAGATGTCACTTAAAAACATTGTTAAATTGCATTCGATAGCGGCCAAAATGGATATTTTCGTTGAAATACGGTACACGGAATTTTTTTGATTACAATACTTCCTTTACTTCGTACAAGGAAGTAAAAAAGAAATTTGAACAAAATGAAACGCTATCGAAAGTATAAATTTAGAGAATATGTCTTGAATAATAAAAGTTTTTTTGGAATTACATTAAAGTTAACACTTTTAAAATGACGTCTTCTGAGTTTCACGAATCGAAGTAAATCGTAGAAAAACACAGTTGGGCTATTCCTTTCAAAGTCATGCTAAATGAAAATTATAGCTACAAAAAAGTGTAGAATATTCGTATAGTAGTTTTAATGCGATTATGTGTCAGACATGCTGTCTAAAGCCTTAGTTCTTAAAATTCTTTGAAATTTGTGGTCTTATAAATTCAGTATGAAAAAATTCCTCAATTCTTTAAATTTGTAAGGAGCATCGGAAAATTTTAAGAGGATTTTGATATATTTGTACTGAAACCCTCATTTATAAAAGCGAAGACCCAGGGTCAAATCCGCTTGGCAGGACCTACTTCTATATTTTTTTCAACTCATTAAATGCCATTGTAGCAGATGCCATATTTAATAAATAAAACAAAAGAAACTCCTCTCTCTCTCTTTCTCTTTTGAACGAAATCTAAGCTAATACATTAAAGCAGAATCATATTCTTTCTAAAAGAAACTAAAGGAAGAGCTTAAAGTATTGTTATTGATTTTTTTACGAAGCTTAAATAAGCAATAGAGACGTGACAAAATTATCACAGTTATATAGTTATCAATGCAGTAATGAAGTGTATAAATGAAGCGTAGAATTTAAAATTCTTCTTTCTTTTCAACTTGAAAGATATTACTTCTCGTGAACGGTTTTGTTTCTAATTTCATGTATTAAAGCCTAGAATTGAAAAATAAAACTTTACTTGTTTTAAATACAACAGGACACCATCTTAAAAGTGGAAAGCGGGGTTCGACACCGTTTGCTCCTACTTATACTAAAGGTACATTCAAAACAGGATATATTGTTGCTGTGGTTGCCTGTTTCTAATCCATCAGCCTGCAAGAAAATATGTTGTTGTTGCTTATGCTCACTTGTCTGACGAAGTCAGCCCAAGCCCACGAAATTCCTCGTGGCAAGGAGCGCAAGATTACTCCTATCGTTGGTAACAGCATCTAACAGGTGGCAGTGAGATTTGGTTCAGATCCGCCCCCAATTTTGATGGAGAGCTGCACGGGAGTCCGAGGGTTTCCCGAGGGTCTCCCATCCCTCTCTTCCTCCACCAAACCACAAAACAGGACTTTCAGCTTGCCGCATATTTAGTGTGCCGTCAAGTCGCACCGACACTATACATTTACAAACATCCATGCCTTCTCCGGGATTCGGACACGGGCCTTTTGGCACCGCAGTCAACGACGCTAACCACTATACCGGTTGGACGGCGCAAGGAAATATGGACTACAGTATTGGGCGCATCTGTGGTTGATCACAAATATCAATCACCAGTGGTGTCAGTATAACATTTTTTTTCAACACCGCCCCAGTACCGGATAAAACACTGCAGGGAATGATAGCTGAATATCTCTTGCTTTTCTTTTCCTGCCACAACATTTAAACAGACAATTATCTGAGTTTCTCTTTGGGTATGAATGACCGAAACAACTCTACTGGAAATTGCAAGAAGATAGAATAGAATAGAATTAGGCAAAATATGAAAAATAAATAAAAAAGCTAAAATAAACAGGAAAAAAAACAGAACATAGCATAAGTGGAACTGAAATAGAATTAGAATAAATATAGTACAATATAACTGGAAAATAGAATAAAAATAATTGATATAAACTAAGAATAAATAGAATAGAATAGAATTAGAAATTAGAATAAAAACAGTTGTGAGAGAGCATTGAATATATAAAATTTAAATAAAATGAGAATGAATAGATTAGAATGGAATTGGAAATATAAGCAAAATAAATTAGATAGTAAATAGAATAGAATTAGAAAATAGAATAGATTGAATAGAATTAGAAAACAAAGTACATAAAACGGAATTAGACAACAGAATAAATGGAGTACAAATAAATTTTCGAACCCAAATGGAAAATAAAATAGAGAATTAGAAAGCATAAATAAACAGAGTAAATAGTATAGAATTAAAAAATATAATAAATAAGTAGAGTAAAAATAATTAGAAAGAATAAATAAATCGAATACAATTAGAAAACAGAATAAATAAATTAGAAAGTAAAAATAAACAGAATACAATTAGAAAATTAGTATAACTGAAATAGAATTAGAATAAAAATTCGTATAATTGCATCTAGTTATAAACACTTAATTTATTAGTCCAAAAGGGCAGTTTGTCCAGAAGGACTATTAATTTCGGTTCGGCATTTTCCGTCGATTCACTATAAACGCTGATTCACTTTTCAAGTTGTTGCCACCAAATATTAGAGCCCTGTATTATATTTAAAGAAATTAAATAATGAAGAATCTGCATAACAAATGTAGGTATGTTTCTCACATTGCGATAAAACAACGGTACCTAGAGCCGTCAAATTTTGAATAAAGTACATTTCACCCGAATATGGGCATCTGGAAGCCCAAATTTTGAATTTTGAAGTTGTTTTATTATCTATTTCATATTTTGTAAAACTTTAACGAATTTTTTTATTAACAAACTCAACGATTTCAAAGCGAACAATGGCAACAGTGTACGAAAAGAAAACATTTTTATCTTTAGCGCGTAGCGCGTGAGACTGTGTATCGGATAAATAAAGGTAACACACAAAACGTTAAAAAAAAACTTTGGGCGTAGTGTAAAATCTGAAAGTTTTCAGTTTCTATCATTTATTTTTTTCATTCAAAATTCGCTTTATTATCTTTAGTGTTAAAGAATAAGTTGGAACTTTACAATTATAAATAAACATATACTAAGCAAATGAATAGATTTCATTTAAACCGTTCAAATAGAGTACCAAAAAAGAGATTTACGAGAGAATATTCAGCTTGAAATGATTTATGATTGATCTTAATTTCTAAAAAAAAAAGAGCTAAAATGTGATAGAAACCGGACACTAGCTTTACCTCTTTCAATATCCAGAATAGCATTTCAAAAAAGCGAAATAATATTTCATTTATGTATGAGTTGAATTCTTAATGACTCGAAGAATCTGCATGCTTAACTAGATTATAACGTTAATATTATGCAATAAGTGTTTTCACTTTCCCATATGATCAGATAATTAAGATTAAAAGTAACCAAGAACCCTCATTACAGCCTCATGTGAGCTTCATGTTCTCATTACCGTTACGCGTACCGTTTTCTGTATTGGATGCACCGTTCCGTTACAATTGTTTTCTGCCTCGAAGCTTCTATCCATTGTTTTCATATGCGACACAGTTCCTTTTTTTTTTTTGAGATCTCAAATTTTTCTTTCTTGCCGGCTTTCTTCTTTCCTCTCCCCATTTTGCTTGACGCAATCTGGAGCACTAGATCTTTCCGCATTCATACATATGCTCGGATCCGGTTGCAGTTGCAGCTGATGTTGGAAATAGCTTCGGAGACTGAAGTCTAAGATCTTTTTGATAAGCGGTTTTGCATAAAAATTGAGAATAGTAAATCATGAGAATTGCATTAAAATTCAAAAGCCCGTTTAAATTCGGAATTAGCTTCATTATCTGTTGTAGCGAAAATGATTTAACAGAGCACGTGAAAAATTATACTTATAAATATTTCTTTATTATTTAAGTAAAAGCAAAAATGCACAAAATTTAAATAACATTAGAAAAGGGAATAAACTGAACTGAAATAAAAAAAAATAAATCGAATCGAATGGAACAGAAATAGTAGAAATAAATAGAATAGAATTTAAAGTAAATTAAAGAGAATTGAAATAAAACTATAATAGATAAAATGGAATAGAATTAGAAAATAGAACCGAAAAACTGAAATGAAATTTAATGTAATAGATTAAATGTAATAGAATACAATTAGAGATTGCAATAAGAAGAACTGAAACAAAATTAAAATTAATATAAAAGAATAAGATTCCACAAAATAATTAGAATAAATTTTAAAAAATAGAATAAATAAAAACGAATTAGAAAATAGAATGATGAGAATTAAAATAAAAGGACACAAATGGAATGAGAATACAGAATAAATAAAATTTAAAAAAAAACTACAATTAATGGTACAAAATAGAATTAAAAAATAAGTAGTGTAAATAAGAAAATAAAATAAATAAATGGAGTGCAATTATCAAGTATAAATAAACAAATAGGATTAGAAAATAGAATGTTAAGAATTTAAATAGAGTCTGAACCTATTAGAACTTGCTCTAATTTATATAAGCGAAGTTCCCTACAACTGAACAGATACCGAAAAAAAATCATTACAGATCGTTGCCTCAAAGGCCATTCAGAATCGTAACGGCATATCATTATCGCCTTGCATGCATGGAAAAAACTTATTTCATAAAAATCTTGGTTTAATTAATTATATAGCTTAATTTCCAATAAAATTTATTTGTTCTGACATCAAATCAACGCCGAGGATAACTGTTGTTTTTACTTTGAAATAAAATTTACTTTGAGATAAAATTGTGTTTGCCATTTTCTTGCCGATCAATGAACCTTCTTCCTTTTATTTTCATAATCTTTCTATATTTATTATTCGTTTTGTTTTATTCCCTTTATTTATCAATGAACCTTCTTCCTTTTTATTATTACCATATCTTCCTTTTATTTTTAATATTATTTAATTAACGTGCTTTGATGAATATATAAGGAAATTAATCATTTAAATTTCATTTTATCTGGATACAAAGCAAGCCTCTTTATACGTTTCTTTTTTTATAATATTATTTGAATGATTATTTTATTTTTTAGTATTTCGATTTATTTTACAATTTTACATTGGAAACCGAAATGCGAAAGCAAACGAAACTTCTAAAACTTAAATACTTTTTATTCAACTTTAATGCTGTTTAATGCCAAAGATTTACTGGTGTAAAATGTCAGTTGCAGATATTATTTAAAAAGAGAAGCGAAATATATTTGTATTCTCTCTTGTGTGATTCAGTTTTGAAATTTTTTTACGGTAATTCTTGTATTATATATTGCATTACGTATTGTTTTCAAATTTCAGTTTTTTTCTTCCTGTTCGACTGGTTGAAGTTTTCTTGAAACAGGAAATTTTTTTTTACCTTTAGAGGGCATGCCAATAAGACCTTTTTGTGTTTGGATCTTAAATTACATGAAAATGATTCGCATTTTTTTTATTCCAAAAGACTATTAGTCTCGAAACATGATTTTGCGTTTTTCACTTTTCATTAGAATCTTTTGCTATTCGAAAACATGAGATCTTATACTTGTATATTTAATCTGTCTGTCATTAATTAACAAACTAAACTATTTAAAAGCATTATATACAGTTCTTAGGAATACAGTTTTAAATTTTTGATATGATTGATTTAAATAAAAATGTATAAAAGAAAAATCAGAAAGGTTTCATATTTTAAATTACATCTAAAAAGGCATTTTTTAAACATTTTGTGTGTTACCTTTATTTGTTAAATATCATGTTCTTCGCATTTAAACCATAAAATTCAGTTCAAGAACAGCAAAAACAAAGTAATTTTGAACTGAGCATATCTTTAGAATTTCCATAAACGGCTTTAGGTACCGTTGTTTTATCACAATTCGAGAAACATATATACATTAATACAGATTATTCACCATTTAATTTCTTTAAATATAATACAGGGCTATAATATTTGGTGGCAACAATCTGAAAAGTGAAACAACGCAAAATGCCAAAACGAAATTAATAGTCCTTCTGGGCAAATTGCCCCTTTGGACTAAAAACTTGCTACGAACTGTTGCTTTTTTTTTCAAAGAAAATATTTTGTGCTCATTATTGTTTAATATTTACCTCTTATAGTTAAAATATTACCTGTATATGTTAAGAGTGAAATTATTGAAATGAACAATTTCTTGGTGGGCGGAGCCAGTGATTCGACGATCTATCTCGCTGTTTATAAAATTCATTTACTTTTCCGAAAATATACTGAAATTTTGCAATGTTGAGCTGTTATATTATGCATGGTTATTAAAGGTGCGTCAAATTCCAAACTTTATTTTAATCTTTTATAATTCATATAATCTGCAAATTTTAAAATGTGTTAGTCTGCATTTACATCAAAAACTGTTAATGTTTTTCACTCGCTTTTATTTTAGTAATATCTGGGCTATTTATATAGGGACATTTTTATAGATTTCTACATGCGAAAATGTTTTAAAATTTGCGCGGATTCTTGAAAAATTCGTGACTACATATCACTAATCTCTCGAATAGAAAATTCCAATAACATAACAAAACTCAGATATATAAGAATAAACTTTATTACAAAATACATCATTGAAGAAACATTTTAAATAAATTCCATTGAAAAATTACAAATGAATTGACAAAATATGTATGTAATATATCCATTATTGAGGAACAAAACTGTGAA
Organism: Stegodyphus mimosarum; assembly: GCA_000611955.2. Classification (NCBI taxonomy): domain Eukaryota; kingdom Metazoa; phylum Arthropoda; class Arachnida; order Araneae; family Eresidae; genus Stegodyphus; species Stegodyphus mimosarum. Next base: position 986,361 of record KK112187.1, read on the forward strand.
CATTTAAACATATATTTGAAAATTTAAACTTTTAAATGTGAACTTTTAAATATACATCTGAAAATCTAAAACGTATTCAGTTTCAAATTATCTGTGGATTCCTATTACTATTTAAAATGACTTCTATATCTAAGCTCTAAAATATTTTATTCACACTGGCTGATACTTCCGATTTTTCTAAAATCAAATTCTACTCAAAATTTGAAAAGAATTAAATTTGAATATATTTAAAAGCATCTACGGATTCTTATTAAAATAGCTTTAATATTTAGGCTGTAAACAATTTCATTGACACTGACAGTAAATATAGAGTTTTGATACTCCACTTAAATACCATTACTAAGTTAAAAGTAAAATTTCATAAAGCTAATAATTTACTATCACAAAGAAATATATTTTAAGACATACTGAGGATGCAATAGAGAATCGAAAAGGCAGTTAGAAACCAGCTTTGATCCTATGTCAGTATCGATTTTATGCTACTGTCGATCACACATATGGGCCTAAAATATTATAACATAATCAACTTCTTTCTTTCTTGATTATGCCTCGTTATAAATCTTACCTATGCTATGCCAATGTCGATGCTAATTGCACAGCCATGTTTGCACTATGCCAGTGCCAGTTGCAAGCGAGAATCGGATGTATCCCTTATTATATAAAATCCTAGAAATAAATATCAAGCAATTTTGCAACTATGATAAGAGCAACCTCTTCGAATTAAAGAATATTATAATTCTAAAAAATGTTTATTAAATATTTTCCACAAAATACTTATTTGTTGGATTTATTTTAGTATTTATTTTAATTGTTTGATCTTAGTGAAGTCAACGTGCATTTTCTTCTTAACGATAGTAAAATTAAGAGCTTCATCTTAAATCTATAGTATCTTTGAACAAAAATATTTAGAAATAACATTCTAAAAACGTATATTAAAGAATTTTGCAAGCGTTACATGAATAGCACCTTAGATTCAAAGAATATGGTAAACGAATTCTTAAAGTGTGTATTAAACAGTTTTGCGCAGTAAATTCTGTGTTAAGCACACTACAGCATTTATTTTACTTATTTAATTTTCGTAGAATCAATGTTTGTTTCTTTGTTACTGACGCTGAAATAAAGAGTTGCATCTTACATCGACAATGTCTTAGTAAAAAGAAAATATGGCAATAAAATTCTAAAAATATTTATTGAACATCAGTGCAATAATCAGCATTCAAGAATCCAAGATGTATTGTAATAAAATTCTAAAACTTCACACTAAACAATTGGGCAATTGTTACACGAACAGAGTCTTAGAATCGAAGAAATATGATAATAAAATTCTAAAATTGCATATTAAGCGATTTTGCGAATAAAATGATCTGTTTGGTGTATTCTAAAATTTATTTCATTTTAGTAAAATTTCTGTTTATTTTTCTCTTGAAATTAAAGGTTGCACGTTGCAATCTACAGTGTTTTAGAATTCAAAGAAAGGCCATAAAATTATAAAAATGTATATCAAGGAATTTTGAACAATAAAACATTGTAACATTAGGAGACAACGTTTAACAATTATTTTATTTATTCAATTTTACCAGAATTCAATTATTAAAATTGAATACATGATAGTCTACTGAAACTGAAGTTCAAAGTTGTAGCTTACGTTCGGTAAATTCTTAGAATAGCCAATATATAATAGTAAAATTCTAAAAAACGTATACTATAATTACACGAAAAGCATCTTAAAATCAAATAAATGTAGTAATAAAATTATATATATATAGGGAAGCACAAAAGTATCTTTACGAATTTTAATTTCAATTATTCTTTTTCAAATTAATATTTATTGAGTTTCTCTTTTTTAGGTTCAAATAAATACTTGTGAGTTTTGATGTGGAGCGATACACGCCTGCAAAAAGGATAAAGATCGTAACTTTTTTAATTGGAAAATAGAAGAAGCATTAGTTCTACTCAGCGAAATTTTCGACGATATTTTAAGGTCAGATATGCTCATTCTAACCATCCGATATACCAACTTGTAGCCAAATTTGAACAGACAGGAGGCAAGGAGAAGACGCAGGGAAGATGCAAGAAGGCCAGGAAGACCGGGAAGATGGAAGATGTGCTAAAAAGAACTCACAATTTGTCATTCGGAAAGGGAACATCATTTGCTAGACATCATTTTTCGTAAATAAAATCTTCAAGACACACGGTTTATATTATGAGCTTTAAAATATAAATTTACTGAACTTTCCATATACTTTTTTTAAAATTTAAAATCATGGAGATACTTTTGCGCCATCCTGTATACATTAAAGAATTTTGCAATCCTTGCGGGAACAGTATCTTAGAATCAAAGAAACATGGTAATACAATTCTGAAAAGGTATATAGAAGAACTTTTCGATCGCTATATGAACAATATCCTAGAATCAAAGAAATATGGGAAGTAAACTAAAAAAATGTGCATTAAAGAATAGTATAATTTATATGTAAAACAGATTTCGAAAGATGGCATATTGCATTGAAATTAAATCGTGAATTGACAGTTTTTGGCAGCTATTTCCGTATACCAGATACGCATAGATATTTCCATGTCCGTTTGTAAAATGAACGAAAAACACGAATACGAAAACGATAATAATAATAATAATAATAATAATAATAATAATAATTTTTCTTATGTTTTCATTGCACACAACTAAATGAAGCAAAGGAAAAGACGTGGCTTTAAGATAAAATCTTTACGTTTTCTGTGCTTGAACGAAATTACCTTTCTTACCTGATTTTTAAAAAAGTAAATAAAAAAGTAATATTGGCAGAGATCGGCAATACTGAAGCAGCGTTGGTCTAGAAGCACGTCTTCATGCTTAGCGTGTTTAACAGTAACTCTTATGGTTTAGAACCACTCCTTTATATATAGTTTGTCTCGTAATAATTCTTTTTGTGCTCTTTCTCAGACTAATTTCTCCACCTTCATTTTTAAATTAATATCACCAGCAATATAAAAGAAGGAACATCGCTCAAAATAATAGAACAAGAAATATAATTATTTTAAAATACTTTCTGAACAGTGACAATGACAAGCAGTTCACATATCTGTTAAAGAAGCAATTAAATACTGCTACGCAGTTTGGAAACAATACCTGCGAAACGCTATTTATGTGCAACTAAATCTGTGCCAATTCCACAACCATTGTCAGTGTAATTATTCGAGTATTTTACATTGAATTATTGAATTTAAAACTATGATTTACTCGATAATTACTCGTATGCTCATATCTCCGCTTCAGTTTTATATATCTTTAATATTTCATATTATGATAAAGAATATTTTCATAAACAAACATCTTTGTGTTCTTTAAGTTACATTAGCTGAAATATTCACAAATTTCGGTTGCAGTTTCATTTTCCTCCAATCAAAATTAGATATGAGATTCTTATGGCAGCTCTGCTGTTTCCTGTAAGTATTTCCAAGTCTGAACCAAAACTGCTTCAAATAAAATAACGGTAATTTTCTGAAGAAAAATAATTGTTTTAAGTATTTGCCATGTCTGAACCAATTAATAAGTACGTAGGTCAGCTTCTCACCCTATAGAAAGTCCTCCACCTCTACCGACCTCCACACCTAGGAAGACTTTTGAATTGAGTCCAAGCTGAGGTCTTGGCAAGAACGTTGAGACAATATTCTTCGCAATTCCCAAAGCACTTAGTGGAAGTAGGCCACCCAAACCACCACCTCCACCTCCACCTCCAATTTGAAGAGTTATTCCTCTAGGAGCTCCGAATCCAATTCCAATGGAGCCCAACCTGTCGGCATCGGTACTTCTGCCGACATCAGACAAGTTGACGTCGCCTATGGGATCCGAGTTAGAAGGGCTTGGTTCATGATGATGGTGATGATGGTGATGGTGATGCAACCCATCATCTGCTGTATCGACAGAACTTTGTGCCACTTTTTCATAAGTGGTTGGAGAAAATTTATTCGCAGGCTGATCATAGCTCACCTTAGTGTGGAATGTTTGAGGTGGAGGTGCAAAATACTGCGGAGCTCCACTACCCATTTGAGTGTTATCTATTGAATACGAATTCTGGGGATACTGGGGAGGATTTTGGAAACCTGGTGGTTGAGAACCTTGATTAGGAGTATTTGGAGGTGGCATGACTTTCTGTCCTTGTAACGATCCTGCTTGATAGGGTGGCATTCGTTTATTAGGTCCAGAATACTGGGACTCTATGAATTGTGGTGATTGTGCAGAATTTGGAAGGGGACTGCTGTCTTGTTGATTTGGAAAAGACTGAAATGGTTGATGCTTCATATTTGGGTTAGAATTTCTCATCGGCTCATTTGGGTATAGTTGAGGATTTCTAAATGTCTGATCCATGCTCATTTTGCTCTCTTCTGGCCTGTGAAAGCCTTTATTATTGGCTGGAATTGTGTTAGGAAAACCAGAATTAGGACGTACATTTGGGTTTAATTTTGGTTGCGAAGGGACGCTGTTTCTGTTGGATATTGCTTTCGCTGGAGATTTATCGTTTTTCGGAAATGCAACATAGTAATCGCCTCTATTTTGTCTTTTGATGAGGTGTGGGGGACTTCTTGAGTCTGTAGGATTAAGCGGTTTCTGACGTTGGGCCATACCTGAAGCCTGCTTCCCTGCGGATTTGTGAGGTATTTTGCTTTCTTTGGAAGATTTGATTTTTCTGTTGTATGGAATCTTTCCTTCAGCAGTATCTTGAGAAATATCTTCTGAATACACACTTTCTTCAGCAATTAGGTCATCATTGTCCTGAACAACCATTTTATCATCTAGTCGTCGACCCTTACGGTCATTCTTACTGTCTTCTGTGTCGGCCACTGGCGCAAACACTACGAAGTTTTTGGGATGCTTAGGAATGGGCATATCAGAAATAAGCTTGGACAATATATCGGACGCTTTTGGACTAGAGCCCATCTGAGTAGTCATCATCAGAGTGGTTGCCGACCCTGGTACTTTTGTTGTCGTATTCTCTTGTTGACTTGATGGAAGAGAAGACTGCGTGGAGGAAACAGCGTTCAACAAGAAGACGTCCACATCTAGATCACTTCTGGATTGTATGGAGTCTATCTATTAAAAGTAAAGAAGAAGAAAGGAATTAGTTAATCTCGTTATTGATGAAATATATATAAAAATTCTTCAGCTGTTTAGGTATAAAAACCTCCACTAGGGTGCAGAAAAAGGCCATATTTTGTATTTCAAACTCAATCAAAACGAAGCAAAAAAAGCACACAATCAAAAGATATTATAATAAGAATACAGTTGCATATTTATACTGAATTTTAGTAAAAGATATTAGTGAATAATGTTTCATGGAGAAAAGGCATTAAATGCACAGTAGAGCTCCGTTTATTAAGATTTCAGAAAACTGGAATGACTATTATTCAAATTAGTTGTTCTTCTTTTTAAACCGCGTAAAAATAGCGCATGAGTTTTAAAGAATCTTATACTAATTTAAGCGAATGTGCGCGACATATGCATTGAATTACAGAATTCCTCACTTTGACAGAAAAACAGAAGACCTCTTTTTTTAAAAATTTTTTATTAAAATCTTAAATTTATTACAAACTCTACAGGAATACATTTGTATTTCACAGAATGCATTATATTAATTTATTACTAATTTTATTCATTTAGGTAAATTAATAAATAATGATTTTGTTTTAATTTTAGTTGTGTTATGTAGGTAAAATAATTTTTAAAAAAATTTTAGAACAGTTATATTATAATTAAAATAAAAGTGAATCAAAAACGTACAACGGAAAACTTCAAATAGCAACAGCATAACTGCTCGGAGAGGAGTCTGATATTAAATTTTTCAAATATTAAAATGTCTAAAAATGTAAAAAAATTGCAAACATTACTTTTCTTTTCTTGATTTAAAATGATATTATTACTTTTAATTCACGAAACTAAAACCTTAATATTGAATAGCATTAAAAGTCCAAATCAAAAATATTCCCAGTTTCAAAACCTCTGACGTTTCTTGGGCATTTCTGTTTGAATGTAAAATAATATCAGCATAGAATTATCAGACTAAATATTAAAAACATAAATATAAAAAAAATCTGAAAGCTTGTAAGGATTTTAAGTTCACTAACGTTTATTTTATTTTAAAACTTTATTATCATCTCTTATTTTCCACTTCCGACCAGAATTAACGCGTGAATATGTTTATGCAAATTGTGCTTGCTAACGCTTAAGTATTTAAGTTGTGGCTTTTTGATAAGTAGAAGGAAGGAGAGAGAGCTTTCTTGCTACGAGTCTTCACTCGAGCTTGCCATCAGTTACTGTCACCCTTTAAGGCCAGAGGTTAATCCTCTTGAAAGTTAAAGACGTATTGAAGTTTTCCGCAGTTTGCGTACCACAAACGTAGTAATTTAAAAGGCCAGTTTTAGTGCTAGTCATCTGTGTAAGCTATTTGAAAGTTAGCTCTCATTTAAATTTTAGTGAGTTTAGTAGTCTTATATTCTTTTACGTTCAGACCACAAGTGGTTGGTCTTTGTATCCCGAAGTACGGGAACGTATGTAAAATCAATAAGCAAAATAAAGGATAATTTGCAACCTCTTTACCTTTGTTGTATCTTCTACACACGCACGAACATAACTTTTAGTAAGCTCCCTGTTCCTACTCAGGACTATAGTTATGTTTCCGAAATCAACTAGAATCTACAGAAGTCCTGATAGTGGCCCTCGAAGGATAAGACCCATGGCCGACGTTCAAGAGGAAGCGGTGGATAACTTTTTGGAAAAATTATATGACCATTTTATGCTCTATCCAGTCCACGAGTTCCAGAAAGTCACCCGAATGAGTCGAAGTGGAGCCGTGAAACGGTAGAGGGTGCTACAGATGAAAGCGTTTTGTCTGCGTAAACTGTAATTCCCTGACTGGATTTGGAGGGATACGCATCTCTAACGTAGAGCTCTCCGATATGCATTTCATCTGTGAAGCTGGAGATGGAAACAGAGCAGCTGCTTAAACAATGCACTCAGAATGATTCTTGAGCAGACAGCTGTCGAATCGCCAGTTTCTCGAGCGTATTATCAAGATTTGCACAAAAGTGAATCATTCTGTGCTTGTAGACGAGAACTGGAATAAAAATACCCGCTCAGTTGCAGCATTAGTGCCAAGAAGACAAAATAAAAACTCTCTTTAATTTTAAAACATTTGAGCGAGGAATATCGTTCTTCTAAAATATGCAGTTATTTCCATTCACCTCTGAAATGAGCACATCATCTTTTTTTACCCTTCCACATTTTGTCTTCCCTGATATATTGTTTAAGGTAAACATATTCCTCATATTTTTCAATTTCCAATAATTTACGGTCTGGTATTATATTATTAATCAGCGAAAAGGCTGTTTTAACTTGACTCCAAGAAGGGATTTCATTTAGTATGATCCAGCGCTTAAAATTTTCGTGAATGGATCTTGCCGTTATTTCCATCTCCTGAAATACTTTATTGTCTATTTTTGCAAATAAATAAGAGCAGTCTGATAAAATGAACCAATAGCTTCTTGGAATTCAACAACTTCGTACTGCGACACGTCTCCATTCTCTACAAGTTTTTATAGTTTTTTTTTTTAATTTATTGGAATAAAGTTATTCTCTATCTTGCTCAATACTAAAGCTTTCAGAGCATCCGCTGAAGTAATTACATCAAATACAGATGCAGTTTGAATATCAGGTGTTGTGATAATTTTACGAAATATTGAAGTCTGAGTGTTAATAAAGTATAGCCTAGCTTCTGCCACTGGACTTTCAAGGAATTTTGAAATAAGCCTGCGACACTTTTCTTGAGACTTAAGATAAAACTTCAGTGGTAGCAATATTTGAAGAACTCTTTCAATGGAGGAAATAATGCTAAACATCTTGTTCGTGAGTACCCTAGTGTCACTGAGAAATCGGTTTCTTTAAAGTTGCAGATATTTTTCAATGTTTTTATTGTAACAGTATAAGATTCAAAGTATATCTTAGAAATAATCATTTCTATATCAACTATCAGTTGATATTCTTATATTGTTATGGATAATACGCATTTCACATTCGACTCCAATTAAACCGAGATTAAGGTTTCGTTTCAGTTTAATAAAAAGATTAATTTCTTTACATCCTCCGAATTTAGAATTTGAACTATCGGCACAAAGACCAATAAATGTTTCTTTTAAATTATTTTCTTCAAGACAAGTAGTTAAATAGTTGCTGGCAACATCGGATGTTTCACCAGGTAAGGATTTAAATTCTAAAATTTTACTCTAACTCCATAATCCAATCTAACAAATATCGGAAAAAGTTTTACTTTCTTGTGATTGGACACATCAGTTAAAATTGATAAAATGAACATTTTTTTCGAATCGCTGTGAAAAGTTCTTAAAGCATAAGGCATGAAAACACATTTATTTTTATTGCTTCGGCCTTAGTTCGTGAACATGCTCAAACGCTACTTGAAGGAGCTTGGACGTACAATCCATAGACCTAAAGTTGTTGTGGCCTAACCTTGTTGTTGACTTAGCGTGCGTTGTGGCATATAGTATGATATGCAAAAGTACCTTCTGCAGCACTTAATTCTTCTTCCTTTTCACCTTTTTTCTCCTGTTTGAAGAAAGTTTTTAACGACGAAGTAGATGTAGCAGCAGAGTTTGATATTTTACGTTTATTACTATTTATATGAAGTTTAAAATCTGTACGTCCACCATGGCTTATTGAAAAATCTTAAAGAAGATATTCACATCAAAATATTGAACAGTACATCGGAATCGCTTATAATTTTTTTCAAATTCCTTCTGTAGGTCTTCTTTAAATGTACACTTTCTTTATTTTTAAATCCCATTACTAAAACAAATCAATGGTAATAAAAATAATAATTTGAATTAAACTGCAGTAAGTTACACCCTTAACACTCACGTAATGCACCGTTGATAAACCAAAAACATATGTCGTTGCCAAATAGGAAACTTCATTACACGTTATAGATCATACGCCAGATTTTGTAAAATTTTTTTAACCTTTATGCAAAATCAAAAGGACGGCAGGAAAAAAATTTTACGATCTAAACGTGACAAAAGAAAGATGATTTTAGATGGCTATATCTACAATGAAATTTCAGCAAATAACAAAAGAATTATATTTAGATGCGATGTAACGCGCTAGCGTTATGATCGTTAATCATCACACACCGTTGATAATTAATAATAAATGTATATATTATAAATTCAAATCATAACCGAATTACTATATAAATTAAAAACTGTAACTGAAAGTCTGAACTGCAACTGTGAGTTGTGAGCAAAAGTTGCGTGTATGTTGCGGGGGAGGGAGGTTAGGGAGAAAAATTTAGGAATGAGAAATAGAACTCCCTCACTGCATTTTTTCGAAGGTAAAGGCTAGATGGGGAATCCCCTGTTTATGCAGCCGGTATGTCGTGCATCTCTTAACTTACGCTTGTATTCTCAATTTGTAATCTACACTACTTAAATAAATATATGCATTTAAGCTTTTATGTTCTCCCACTGTTGTTTTTCGGGACAATTCGGGACAAATGCTATAAATTTGTGACTAAAAAACGAGTTGTAAAAATCAAAATCAGGTCAGAGACGAAAATTCGGGACGTGTAGTCACCTCACTTATAAACACAATTTTCATAAGTTGCAAAGATCAAGTTACATGAATGCAAGTGAAAAGATGACACGAGGAAAATGGCGCAGAGTTCTGCTCTTTTCCTTCATAAGTCTGTGATCTTTTATTTATTTAAATAAATTAAACTCCCTTAGCATAGGCGAGCACACTTGTTATATTACTGCGTGTTGCTCGTGCAGCTCGCGAAGATACCAGTTAAACTGATAAGGGAATTAAAAAGAAATAGAAAATGAGCACAGAACACTTTCTGCACGGATCATCGATTCCGTTCCGCCCCCAAAAAGTGCGGCGTCCCAGATAGGAGTGTCGAACTGAACTTCTGGAATCACGAAAAGATCTCGTCTATCCCCACCCATACAGTAAAAGTGAAAAACAACTCTTAGCGTTGTGACATCGATATCGAACTTTCTTGAAACAGCCTGTTTCGGTTTGCAAGTGCCCTTCTTTTGGTTGTAAACATATACTGTTAAGTGTTTAGGCAAGTGGCCAGAGGAAATTACAGATTTTTTGCTTCCTTGAATCTATCGCTTTGAGGGAATAAAACACTGTTTATTTAGAATTCGAACATCTTTCGTTTTCACATTCGATAAAATCACTCCTGGTATAAACAGATGTTATTGTTAGTCGACGATGAATGAGATCTTTCATTTATCTCCAATCTTAAAGAAAGTCGTGAAAGTTTCTCTTAAAGAAAGTCGTTAAAGAAAGTCTTAAAAAAAATCTTAAAGAAAGTCGTGAAAAAATGTCTGTGAAGTGAGTCCCTGATTATGGTATTAAGTTAGTCAATTAAAATCGATTTTATCTGGAATTTTTGAGGAGTCATAAGATCCTTGAATTGTCAAAGGATTAATCTTCTTTTTTCGATCTTGTTCAATTTTTTTAAAAATTTTGCTAAAAGTATGAAATAGTTTTTCTTCATTAACTGAATATCTACATTTATATCAAATATTTTTGAATATATATAAATTTAAAATCCATTATTAATAATAGATGTTAAATCGTAAGACTTTTCTCATATCCGCTTAATCTATATTTGACTGACACTCACTTGCGAAAATATTTTTTACTTCCTGCAAAAATATTTCTCACTTCCTATTTTCGCATACAGAATAATGCTTAAAAATAAAAATGATATTCATAACATATATTTTTAATTTGTTTGCGAAATATATTCTGAATATGATGAGGTAACAGCTTTTATATTTGAGTAAATATTCGAAGCTATTTATAGAATATGATTTTTTTGAAGTTGGTTTAAAAAAATTCATGTTTGAAATTAATCTTTCTTGAGTTTAAGATCACGTATAACATATTTTTAATACATCACATTGTTTGTATGGAGTTCACCGAAAAACATTGCGGACAAAAACGTCGCGGAGAAAACAACACAAGGCAAAAACGTCGTAGTACAAAATATCGTGGGAGAAAAGAAAGCAAAGAGAAAACGTCGCAGTTGTAAAACATCGTGCTAACAAAATATCATCGATCAAAATAAAGAGGTTCAATAGCTTTGGAGTTTAAAACATCGTCGTCGAAAATATCGTAGTAAAAAATAAAGCACCTACAGATAATCGCAAAGATAATATCGCAGACATGCTTTTTCCAGTCTTTACAAGTTGTAAATGCATATTCGCATAATCATTTACGAGCGCAAGAAGGAAAGAGAAACATTTTTATTTTTATAGTTCATAATTTTGAATTATAAAATTTTTGCTGAAAAAGAAAGAAACAAACTTAAACTTTTAAAACTGAAAACGGGTGGAAAATTAATGCAACTTATGGCACTTAATAGAATTTTAAACTTACATAATTAACTAATAAAGGTCAGAAGTATCGCAAATTAATCTTTATTTATAAGGTCTTACTGATAAATTAACAAACGTGAAATAAATAATTTGATAATTAATTAAACAGTTCCTATGGATGTAATCTCATGCAGTTATTTATCTTCCGTTTTCTAAGCTTTTTCAGAATATAGTTTTCAAAAAAAATTATTAGTAAAACTTTATAAAAAAGATTAATTTATCTGTATCCTTTATTAGTTAACAACGTATCTTTAAAAGTCCTAGAAGTTGCATTAATTTTCTATTCATTTTCAGTTTTTAAACGCTTAAGTTATTTTTCAGCAAAAAATTATTAGTTTAATTCAAAATTATGAAATAATAAAAAATTATTATATTTAATTCAAAATTATGAACATAAAAATAAAAATGTTCCTTTTCCCTTCTTGCGCTTACAAATTATTACGCGAATATGTATTTACAACTTGTAAAGCCTAGAAAACTCATGTCTGCGATGTTATCGTCACGCAATAATTTGTAAGAGCTTTATTTTTTACCTCGATGTTTTTAAACTGCGAAGTTACTGAACTGCTTTATTTTCAACGACGATGTTTTGTACTTCGAAGTTTTAGAACTGCTATGTTTTCTCTCTGCATTCTTTTCTCCCACGAAGTTTTGTACCGCGACGTTTTCGCCTTGCGTTGTTTCGCCGCGACGTTTTCGTCTGCGATGTTTCTGCGGCGACATTTTAGATTGAAGTGTATGTACTGTGGTGCTCGAACAATAACCGGTCGCTATGATCGATTGCAGCACTTATTTGCAGCAAAACACCGCATGCCTTGTGGACACATTCCATTATTTATAAGGAAACACTGCCATCGAAGTAACTTGAATTTGGCATTAGAATGTGCCAGAGACGTAGTAAACTACATAAAAATTAAAGCGATGTAAGAAAAACTTTTCAAAAGGCTGTGCGAGGATGTGGTAGCAGAACACACGGCCTAGGCTGTGCTATAACAGTTCACGATGGCTTTTGCGTGGAGTCATCCTGCCTGGCAATTGTGAGCTGCATACTTTCTACAGATTAAACAGTTCCTATGGTTATTTCGAAGCAGGAGACATGAAAAATGAGCAAAGCCTTCGCCGGGATTCGAACCACGGACCTCTGGAATACGCGCTCAGCGTACTGACCACTATATAGCGAAGACATGCGAAGAAGAGGGAAGAAATGCTTTATAACTTTCCACACTTTTATACAAGAGAAAGGTCATATTTTCTTATCAATTGAACTTATTATACTTTTTTTTATTAAAATATTGCTTTCTTTTCTGTGCCTGATAAACATTATGAGAGAATTATTGTAACCAGGTAGCCATGAAAAAAAAATAGCAAAACTGTAAGTGCGCCATTAAAAGTTTGGAAACTCCTGGATTAGCACTTTCATACATGTCATCTCTTATTCGAAAAGACAGAAACCTTCACATGGGTGCCCAGGTATAAAGGTCGGCCAGTTTAATATCGAGATAACCTTATGAAGTCTTCTGCATTTTCGAACGTCTGTAAAGGTGCTGGGATCTTTATGAGGAACATCGTTTTGAAGTGATCATATTGTAAAACCTCTTCATAACGCGATATATGAAAGCTTACTTAAAATATGCCCTTCTGTCCCATTAGCAAAATGGGAATTCTTCCATGTTTCATAATTCTTCTGATAAGTTTCCCGGCCATTACACTGGTTGTGTTATAATTTTGAGGCTTTTCCATATGTAACGTGACTATAAGTTATATTTCTTAAAATTTCAATTCGAAGGAAGACATTTCTTACAAATTTTGCCACGATCAATTAATTAATCAATCAACGTACATCATCAAATTAACCGTAGAAATCATCTATATCTCTATCCAATATTTTATAAGGTCAGCTCCTGAAACTATGCATATGATTTTCCAATTCGGTTATACCAAGAGAGATTAAATAAACATTTTGTATTCTTATTTTGTAGTTGAGGTGCATCTGTGTCACATTTTCCGGTTGATGAATCTGTGTATTAGCTTATTATCTATAAAAATATTCAGCCATTGTTAATGGACGGGGAGCAATAATAGGCGGCCGAATATTCTACATTATATCACTATGAGTAGTTACGGATTTGTTAATTACTGCTCCTTCTATACAAAAGGATTTATTTTATATCATCTACAATAGACATTTATTGATTTATTGATTTATTGGCAGAGTTTTATAATTCAGAGAAGAGACAATGGGTAGGAGAATTTAGGGGCGGCAAAATTTTCAGAATTTGTGGAATGACGAAGAAGCAGAATTTAGGATTCGCAGAGATTGCGCAGGGCAGAATGCCTAGCACCAGCCTTTCGTTCTTAGTGTTGCTCAAACTTTTCTCAGCTTTGACGTAAAGATATAGTGTGCCGCGTGCCTTGGTTTACACCTTTTCTCGCTTTACAAGAAGAGACTTCACCCATGGGAAAAAGAAACATGCCTATAGCCTATGGAAATCATAAATTAATATACATTCAGAATCCACTGTGAGAATTTAATTTCAAGAGACTGCAGAAAAGGATTTCCAATACAGATCCTCTTATGAACCGTTAATATTTTAACTACATTTTCAATCGATGAAAAAACAAATGAATTAATGTTCACCGTTAGCTAATTCATAATTCATTAAAATTTTATAACGTAAATATTAAAAGCAATGAAAGCTCTAAAACTTTATAACATAAACATTAAAAGCAATGAAAGTTCTAAAATTTTATAACGTAAACATTAAAGGGAATGGAAGCTCTAAAACTTTACAATGTACACACTAAAAGCAATGAAAGCTCTAAAATTTTATAATGTAAACATTAAAGGCGGTAGAAGCTCTGTGATTGACAATAAGTTTAAAGGATTTTTAATATGTCATAAAGTTTTGACAGTAATGGAAATAATATAACATCATTTTAATAGTGTTATCTAGAGCAGTTATGATTTCAGTAGTAACAGTAGATTAATATGTGATTGAGCACGAAAGTGCGGGCTGTTTCTTTTTTTTTACCCAAAATTACTCTACGCCTGAAAGAATATTGGTGTTTGGTATCACGTGAAAGTTTTGAAATGTGGTATGTGTAATTGAGATATTAAGAATTATTTATTATATTAATTGTTTTGAAATGTGGTATGTGTAATTGAGATATTAAGAATTTCTTTTGCATGTTGTACGCTGTGTTCGTTTTATTTTCGACATTATAAATTGATACTTTGAAAGCGGAAAATGAACGCTAAAAATTGGGAACAGATTTAAAATATGTGTAAATTTAATATACATGTGGTTATTGTTGTTGTCTATTTGAAGCAATGAAAAAAACAACCTTACATTTTTTGTGTGGGCGGGACCTTTAATATTCCATTTGATTTTAATTTTATTGTCTCATTTTCTTTTAGAATAAAAATGATTTACTATGTTTATAGAGTTTTTTCCCATTTTCTGAGATAAATTGCTTATTACCTTATTATCTTATCATTATGTTAATTATCTTTTATCTTTAATATACATTAATATTTTTTCCGTATAAATAGTTCTTTTTTTAAAAAAAATCATTTGTTAAATTAATATTTTGAGACGTATTCTGAAGTTTTATTTTACAAGTTACGCATTTTCTTAATTTTCTGTTGATTCAATAGTTTAGTATTTCATTATTTTCACATCGTATATGGAATTTTAGAAAGTAGTCCACTTCATCTATGATTTTATTGCTATTATTACTTCTGTATTCAACAATCCATTCTAAACATGTTGAAAGAAACAACCTTGAAAATTAAATTCAAATTCCATCTTCGCACGTATTACACTGTACATAAGTACATGCATTACACATACTACATTATAACTTGCGCTTTAAATTTCCCATACCATTACTATATTATGAGTGGTAACAACCTCCCGTTCACGGCTTCCCTAATTTGCTGCACACCTATTCTCCAAAACAAAAACAGTAAATGTTTTAAATTATGAAGAAAGAGGAGGATTTCATCAACTTAGCCGCAATCTGATTCTTGGATTAATTAAAAAAGGAGGGTTGAAGGTATGGGAAGTTGTTTATTTGAAATATCGTACTGTGGTATGGACAGAATTCTTGCAGCTATGCCATTATTAATCTATATTTGTAGTGTATCATCATTCAGCGTTTGTGGTAAGATAACTAACGGTTTTAATGGCAACTGAACCATTCAGAGTCTGTGGTAGGATAACTAACGGTTGTAAATGGCAAGAAGCAGTATACTCCTCCTAGAGCCCAAATGCTCTGTCTGTTTAGCATCAATTACTAACAATTGTGTAACCATGAAATACAACAACAGATGGCAGAAGAAATGGTCCAAGAAAGCCATTTATTTTGTCTATTTCTGCAGCAACAACTATCTTTCCATGGAATTCGACAAATTACGAAATATCGTAGATCAAATGTTCCAGAAAAAGAAAAGCTATTCGGTTTGGTTATTTCTGCAACCATAGCCAAAACAAATGGCTGTTTCGGAAACATAAAAAATAGTTGACATATCTGAAACATTTTTTTTCATTATACCGCATAAAGCATAGAGAATGTAATTTAAAATCAGTTAGAATGGAAATTTAATTTAAATTTATTTAATTAAAGTAGAAATATAATTTCCAAAGCCTGTTCTTTCAGTTTACTCTATGTTGTTTGTAAAATAGGTAGTTGAATTTAGTAATAATAATAATAATAATAAATTAACACATGAAGTGAAATGTTTTTGAAGTTTTCTGAAGAACGTGAAACTAAAATAAAAATATTAAAGGGCATACTATAAATTATAAAGAAAAATAACTGAAATTCTTCTAAAATATTATGTACTCCAAAAGTGGGCATTCATTCATGGAATATGAAAACTGGCAGTTGTTTGGTTGTTTCTGGAGCATTTGAAACAGTTACTCGTTGCAGAAACAGTCGCTTTTCAATAAAACACGGACAAATACACTCACGTTTGTGAAAATTGCAACACCAAGAAGGAATCGTCATAATTGAATGC
>KK112190.1:9239-31607 GCA_000611955.2 Stegodyphus mimosarum
TCTTTCAAATTTAATCTATCTTTTATTGATAAACGAATTAAATTATTTAAAAAATAAATAAATAAATAAATAAAAATCTGAAAGCTTTCGAATTTTACATTGCGCCCAAAGGGGCGTTTTTTTAATGTTTTGTATGTTAGCTTTATTTATTAAATAGCATGTTCTTCGCACTTAAACCATAAAATTCAGTTCAACAGCAATATAATCTTAAAATGAGTCTATCTTTAGAATTTCCGATACACCGTCTCGCGCTCTGGAGATAAAAATGTTTTTCTTTTCCTGCAGTGTTGCCTTTCCACGCTTTGAAATTTTTCAAAGCGAGGAATGGCAGTTTGTTTTAATCAAAATCTCTTTAAAGTCTGACAAAATATGAAATAGATAATAAAACAAATTCCAAATTAGGGCTTTCAGGTGCCAATATTCGGTAGAGGATTATGTTATTCAAAATTTGTTGTCTCTAGGTACAGTTGTTTTATCACAATGCGAGAAATATGCATATATTTACGCAGATTCTTCATTATTTAATTTCTTTAAATATAATAATAATGTAATATTTGGTGGCAACAGTTTGAAAAATGAATCAAAGCAAAATGCCAAAACGAAATTCATAGCTTTTCTAGGCTAACCTCCTTTGGGCTAATGATAAATGCAGTTCTTCATCTTAGTTGTGTTTAATTACTAGTTGTTCTTATTAAAATAATTACATATATTCTTTACTGTAACTATTTTTTACGGCTGGCTACGCAAGTGACTACTGCTACGAAAGTGCAATATGATTTATAGCATGAAAATCTTTAATATCTATCACACTTTTCTAATTAAAGTACAATTCTGTCTAGAACTTGACTGAAGTGAGAACTTTTAATATAAGGCTTATATTCCTTTAACAAGAGTTTAGTATCTAAAGATTTCGTTAAGATTAAAAATAAGCTTAAACGCCATATATTTCGCTTTCCTTAAGGAGTAGTCAGACAGCTGTGAAATGTGAACTGCTTTATTGTAATCAGAATAAACATGAAAGAAATTTAGTATAGTTAATTAAAAAAGAGATCAAAGGAATGGAGAAAATTTCACGTTATGCTCATTTTAATCTACGAACATGTCATAAATTTTAATAAATGTTAAAATTCAGCCTTTGTTTAGTATTAAATTTAAATGAGATATATATTTCAAGAGATAAACGACGTATTACTTGATCCTTTCACATAAAATTAATTCCAAAACTGGAATTTTATAAATTAAGACACAACAAACTGGTATGCATATTTTTTTCTGTTATACCAGTTATGTAGGTAATACGTAGGTCTTTTCCAAAATTAAGCGTAACATCCATCTAGATTAACAGTTCTCATAGCATAATCAATGGTAGGCGAAATTTTTATCAGAATGGAGAAAAGGTTGAAATTTATTGTACGGTACCCTTTGGTTTCTGTCTGAAAAAATCGCCAAATGGTATCAGTTGTTCGTGAAATCTGGAAGCCCGCTGCGTGAAATAGGTTTTTCGGTAACCCTAATTTTGATAATGTTGGCGAAACTATTGAAAAATTTTTGGTTGATGGGAAAATTTTGGGTTTTTTTAGTTTTTGTTATTAAAAAGGGTTTTTTCTGCGAATATCGCCAAACGTGTTGCGATAAATTTAGATTTTGGCTATTTTTTGTAATAGTATCCCTTTCATATGAACCCGGGTTTTTGGTTGTTTGCATTCTTTTCAATTTCTGTGTTTGGTTGCACGATGGTATTGTATTTGAAATTGCTATTATTGTGAATTTGAGGTTTTTGTGTCGGTTGGATGATGGACGAAAGACGTTTGATTTTTGCACGAAAGCTGGTTTAATTGCTCATAGATACGAATGAGCCGAAACGGGGAAACATTTAATTGAATTGCTTACGTTGAGGATGCAGGAGATGGTGGTTGAAGCTTAAACGTATGGCCGTGAAAAAAAGGTATGTTATAAAATTGACGTTTCATTTATTTATTCGTCTCTGTGTGTTAGTTTTTGTTAAAAGATTTGCTGTTTAATGTTTTTAATGTTAGGAAATATATATATATTTTTTTGATTATTTATTCCTCTTTGTTTGTGTATTTTTGGTTATTTGTTCGCCTGTGTGTGTTAAGACAGCGGCGAATTTTTTCTGGTTAACATGTAATTTTAACTTTGTTTTAGCTTCCTGAGTTTGTTTAAGGGAAAATAGATCGATGTGTATATGGGAAAAGTTAAGGCACTGCGCAATGTCTAGTTTGTGCAATTCTCTGATTTTTTTTAAGTTAAAATACGTCGATGTGTACATGGACACCGAGTTTGTGTAAGTGTTTGACTTCTTGTTTTTATTTTGTGTAGCGGCTGGAAGGATCGGCATCACGGCGTCGAAAAAGAAACGAGGTACCGTAGAATAAATTTTAACCGGAGAGAATAACTGTTGTAATAAAATGCTGATAAAAAAGCAAAATAATCAGACAATTTAAATCTGATTTTGGATTGATTCCTATGTGAATGTTACTATTCGAAATGTGTTTGAAAGGATTGTAATAAGTTGTAGCTTGTCCCGCCGACACTTGTCATCTTACTCGATTCGTATACATCATATCTATAGCCGTTTTCTTCCTTGCTTTATCACAATCTGTCATCTACGGCGATTGTATTTCCAGCATTTACTGAATAGGTGTAGATGTATTTGATGAAGTCTCGAATGCTATATTTCTAAGGGAAGGGATGCCTTCGTGGAGGATTTTCTAAGGGAAAGTAGCTCGTATACACGTTACACTTGGGGAAAACCACGAAAGCGCCCATGTAGCCAGCCGTTCGCGGGATTCGAACTTCGGACCGAACTACCGTTGTTCAGCGACTTTACCGCTGGGCCTCTGGTGAGCCTGCATTTAATGAACAATCAAGTCAGTTATGTAGCTCTCTCTTTCAACTGTGATATGCAAATCAGTTTGAGTGTGGAGCTTTGTTTTAAATTCGTGTTTCTTTTGAAATCTCAAAGTGTAATGTGTTATTTATATAAAAATGGATAAATAAGTAGATATTTAAAATTATTCATTTAAGAAGTAGGTATCTACACAGAGCAGAAATTACTTAATTATCAAATAGTTCGGAGGTGGCTTCTGCGCCAAGCATGTTTTGGAAGACCCCTCAAATGAGCTTGAAAATGCACATTGATAAATGAATGCCTTTAGGGACTAGTATATACGATATTTTTTCAAAAGTAAGTAAACTGAGCTTAGGTTTACGAATGATTCCATAACTGTTTCAAAGCGGCTGACGAAACTATTTCTATGCTCAGTTTTCTGAAAAAGTTAAATTTCTGGAAATCATGCACTGGAAATAAAGCAGACCGAAATTTTCGAGACACTTTACTAATACTTGTCAGAAAAATAGCTGCAGTTCACAGATGAAGTCAAAGGGAGCATAAGAACGCACTTAAATGACCTCCAGGGGTCGCTCAAGTATTGCTTGCCCACACGAAGTGAGAGAGACAATTGGATTTTAGGTCTTATCAATGAAAATTCCTTTAGAGCAGCCTCAAAATTAAACACACTAATGAAAAATAACAACTTATACTTTTATGACTTTATTTAATGTAGTTTATTAATTTATTAAAATAGATGCATTGTCAGATACATTATGAGAATACTATAGAGGAATCGAAAGGCCATAGGTTCTTAAGGGAAAGGTCAGAGGTACTCTTACTTACATACCACCAGCTGAGTTGCTGTACCGCCTGTTATATGACTATCAGCATTTGTACTCAATTGGTGGAGCATTCTATTATCTCCAAAAATCTGTATAGAATATTAAAATTTGTAGCGGAATTTATAAAGTTACTTCGGAAGATGGATATTTGTGACCTGTGGTTATTAAAAAGACTCTGTCAAGACCTTGGCTGTGTGCTTTTAGATTTTCGCAGCTCATTGCCAGGTAGTCTATGAGAGTTTTAAGTTTGTTTCGTAGTAGCTTACTCTTTTGGAGTTGTTTCAGCCATACCTGGACATTTTCGGCTGAGTACGACCGGAAATGTAGGTCTTTGGTGATTTCACACTCGAACATATAGTGATCGATGGTACCTGTTGAGTCGCATATGCATGAGTCTAGGGGGTGCAATCCGAAGCGAAACAGATAGGCTGCAAAAAGACCATGCGCGTCAGGAAATATGTCATTGCTCTGTCTGTAGTCGTTAATTCACTTGAGGGCACCGGGAGGAAGTTAAATGTCCTCCTGCCTGTTAGCTCTTGTGTCCAGTTAGTTTTCCATAGGAACATAAGGTCTTGATTCAAAATGTGATAATGGAATTGGCAGAGATATGACTGGGGCAAGTTGTCCATTTGCACTATCTCTTGCCAGTTGGCCGGCTGCTTCAGTGCCCACTGTGCCCTCATAGGCACGTATCCAGTGAAGCTTGGGACGAATTTTCTCTGGGAAATAGGATATTAAGTATTGAATTTCCCTTACTAGTAGATTATTGCCTGTAAGCTTGAAACACTGTCAGAAATTATAACGCTTTTTTCTTGTTGTTTCCTGGCAAATTTCACAGTTTCTCTGACGGCTAACAGTTCAACTTGGAATACAGAATTTGTGCTGTTCAGTTTTCCTGCCATGTTTTAAAAAGCAAATTAATTCAGAACAGAAGGCACTTCCGACGCCCATTTTAGTTTTCGACCCGTCACTGTAGATTCGGATTGGGAAATAGTCTATTGGAGAATTCACTGTTTCGTTTTCTGTGTACAGATGGTTTGGATGTAGATCTAAATTGTGCTTATCTTCTCCGTAATCTGTTGGATGGTACATCGTATTACTTAATGTGCTGGTTTGGCGCAGAGTCAGGGGTACTCTATAATTACAGGGTCAGGTGCAGTCTGTCTCATGAAGGGGTATCCAAAATAATTTAAGTCTCATTAAGGGGAACGCGAAAGAAAAAAAGTTGAGAACCGCTGATCCAGATGGACACGTTGTAAAACAGTTTTATTAAACTGAACACTAAAAACAATTTTTTTTTATTAAGAGGGGGAAGGAATTTCACAATAAGGGTTTTCGGAAGTCCTTTAAAAGTTCTTAACTGTGTTTAATTTTAAAGCTGTTCATACATTCAGTTTGAAATACAATTACCATTAGTTTAACCACTATTAAATATGTTAGACAAAAGCAAGACTTGAATGTAAATATTTTAATGTCTAGTTCTTTAGTTATTCCTGACATTTAACCCGTGCCTAGCTAACTGTGCATATATTCAAAATGAATTACCTATTCATATGATGTTTTTTTCCCCCTATTTCTGCTGTCTCTGAATGTCAAATGGCCCCACCAGTGGGTGAGTGGTTAAGACCGCTGAATGCTGGGAGTTGGATCGCAGGCAAATGGTCCGCCGCATGATTGGTTTTAGTGTTTTCTCCATGTGTAACCTGAATGCGAGCCCTTTAAAAATTTCTTCAAGAAAGCACTTTTCCCCTTATATTACACATGCTGAAACATTTCGAAAATTACCACCAATGGCAAAGGAGGGATGGGTCCCGAGCGCATAATTTACAGGTGCACATCAGTATCGTCGCTGAGGGAGGGGTTTAAAAAATTGAACAATGAGGTTCTATTGCTTTTGTGATGCTAAATCTTTGAAACTGTGCAAATGAGCACATGTTCTTATTACGTTATATTTTGCATTTGTTTCGTAGTTATAAATGTATGGCTTATAAATGCTGCTATCATTTTAGTAGTAAATCACGTAGTGCTTTCATTGTAAAAGTTTAATTATCAACATTTCATTTTCGCGAAACTTATCACGCACTGATGTTCGGATTAATAATGGTGGCATATTATCACTCTTTATATCGAGAAAATATCTCAACGCAACTATTACCCTCGAATGTTATGCGTTTACTAACACCTGTGGATTAAGAGAATTCAAGCGTATAATTTTTTTCCTGAGCTGAGAATAAGTGGAAGTATTACAATGAAACCAGTATTTTCTTATCTCAATACTTGCATTCCTTTGATTTTGAATGAGCAAGACTCAAAATATATATCGTGAATGATCTAATTATACCTATTGTTAATACTAAAAGTTATATATGAATAAATTAAATATATTCGTTGTGGATAAATTCATTCTGTTTGAAGAGTACTTCTTGTACAGACAATACATTTAAGAATAAACAGTTATTAATTTGAAATTTAACAAATTAAATGTGTAGGAATGCAAATTAGGAATAAAGCTGTGCATTAGTTATTATTATAGAACATGTGTTTCATATAGACTGCAGAAAAAAAATACGAATACTTGCTATTATTTACGTACATAATTATGCTTATATTTGATCTAAATTCGCACTGAAAATTTTCACGAAAAATCCATGATGATTTAATTATTTTATGCAGGAAATTGTGTAGCATAACATTTTCAACAATCTTGCTTGACGTGGTCATGCGAGTGGTAAAGGTCATGTGAAATGACAGAAATATTATTGGAAGTCCATTGGTCCGTTCTAGAAGCCACTTCCTCTGGTGATACAGATGTGCACTTACGAAACATGCGTCCTGGTCTTCACTTTAAGGCTTCGTAAACCAAAAATGTAAATTATACAACCTAATAGTATATAAAATTTTCGTAGTTAAAATAATGTACTATGATGTGCTGGTCACTTTGAAAGTGATCAAAAGATGAAATTGTTTTCATCTGACACACGCATATCAGAAATATTTTGCGATATAAGTTCAACCACAGAACATGGTTTCCATTACTTATGAAAAACCAACATTGCTCAGTTGCAGTCATTAAAAGATCATGCTGTTCTTATAAAACTCTTTTATAAAAATTATATTCCTTATATGAAGCTGAAAGCTGAAAAATTTAAATTCTGGTCCAGAGTGTGCGAATGCTTTGAGTAAAATTATTTTAAAGTTTGAAAAAAAAACTGGCTTTTTAGGCATTAAATTTGGCAGGGCTATAACTATTATTTGGTTACCCAGTCGGTAGCCAAATAATAGTTATAGAGATAAGATAATAAGATAAAATAAGATAAGAATGGCTGGACAGGAGTTAAGCTACTGGCGCCATCTATTGAGCTATAGAGTTACAGAAGGTCTAATTTTAAATTTATCGCAGCATATGAAGACAAACATTGTTTTTGTACTCGCAACATATCGTGACAATTAAAACGTCGCTGCAGCTACAAAACGCGCTATATATGTAGGGTTGCAACCCGTCTTTTTTTTTTTTTTTTGGAAAGGACAATTCTATAATCAGCTTTATTATTATTATTATTTTATTTAAAAAAAAAGGCTAAATGTCCATTATTTCGAAATTAAAAACCTGTTGAAATTGAATGATCACATTTGGCATTGTAATTTGAACACTTGGCACAAGAGGATCCCGACTTTCCGCTGGCTTTTCGCAGTCAACAAGGGAGTTGGCTGCGATCTCTTTTGGTGACTCCCCATACCCAATGAAAGGTTGTCATGTGAAAAATTCTACGTTTTACAGATTGTCGATTTTAATTCTATTAAATAGCGTATTTCAATCACACCAGAAATTTGTTGAATATATTAAAAATTTGAAGTTGACAGAGCTGAATTTGAATATAAATGACCTTTTTAGTGGAATAACATTAATTCAAAACAATTGACTCTATTAGGAGTTCTGTACGTGTTATAGGATCCAAAATATCAAGTAGCAAATGGCATATGATTTTAAAAGGCGTTAATTATGAATATATGAGTAATTTCGTATTTCTTTTAAGTTTCTGCGTGTTATTCTGAACGAATTTTTAGTGTCATGTCAACTAAATGGAGATATGAATGAAATAGGAATTTGGCTGAACTTGTCAGAAATGAATTATTTATATATTTTAATTTGAAAGCAATTTGGTCAAAATTTGTCGAAAAAATAGAAAATGGTGCATATTTTCTCAAGTCTGTCAAAAATCAGAAGAAATATAATATTAAAAACTGAAAGTTCATTTAAATTTTAAAACGTTCTAATATTTTAATTTTTTTTGCATATTTGAATTAAAATTTTTTAATTAAATTCTAATGATTATAATAATAATGCATCTTTTGTGTTTAATGTGTTGATATATTATTGCCTAAATTATTGAAGTAAAACTTTTTTCGATTATTTTCGAAATTTAGAAATTTTCCTTCACAGGAACATAATTCTAAAACTGTATTCCAATAATAAAAAAAGTATAAATATATTTTATAGTGTCTTTTATTCTTCTTGCGGTAAACAGTAGGATACCCTGGAGACATAAAATATCTACACCGCCAAAACAATGACCTGCAGTGTCCTAGAACCTCCAGATTATCTCTTCATTCCCTAGTGGTCATTATTATGCTATGTATCTACGGCCGTTTCATTTTTGAGAATGTGCGTCTTCCCGCTGCTCCATCACCTGCTTCGTCAATGAACATCGATATGAATTACATTCACTACTTTATACCACCAACAAGGCAGTAGTAACAGTATATAGTATTGCTTTTAAGTACAGTCAAAGCATGACTGTCCGGTATTCAACCAATCAAAAAGCTTAAGTCACTGGAAAATTTTAAAATAACTAAGAGCTAAGCAAATGAGAAACTTCCAAAGCTACGATTATTCATCATTCCGTCATAAAGCTACGACTCTGAACAAACCAAAAACTGTCGCCAAACAGTGGGATTTAGTGCCAATAATGAATAAGCATGACATAACAATTTAGTCACGAGTCTTTGTTTTAGGTAAACTCAATTAATTCTCAACAATCTAGTTTTTGTGAAGAAGGGTTACAAGTAAACTGTTGTTATCTGTTTTCTCTCGCATTAAAAGGAAAAAAAATTATAAAACTTGGAATCTTCGCTAAGCAGAACAGCATGCAGTGGAGTATTTACAAAATTATGGGGTACTGCCATAAAAAAAAATGTGCGTTAATGGGCAGGATATGTGACTTTATTTGAAAACGGGTAAAGGATAAACAATGCCGAGCGATTTAAGCTTTTTATATGTTATACATATTTATCTAACTAAATAAAATGCATCTGATGATTGGCGCAAGTTTGGCGAAATCTTTGTCATATTACATGGTGGAACGGGATTTAAAAATCAGGTATGATGTTTTGCTTTCATATTTTTAAGATCTATCAAAATATGTCAGGTGTTATATCTGAAGTACACTTTTTATTTTATTTTATTTTTTTTTTTTGAAATCTTAGGTAATGTTAAATGAAGATTTTTCGATATCCAAGATGATGGTAAATAAGATGACTGATTTTTAAATTTTAGATTGGAAATTTTTTTCTTCTATTTATTTGGCTTTCTACTTTTCTTTCTTTCATTTTTAATGCCTTTTTTTAAGCGGCATTCCCGAACTTTCTGATCCTGCTGCTGCATATTTTTCTTCCTTCAATAAAACAATTAAACAAAATTTCACATCATCCTGATCTCTGGTCCTTATTTCAAATCATTCTGATTGTGAAATTTATAATCATCCTGCATTTATATCATTGTTCCAGTGTATAAATGGGCCCACTAACAATCAAGCGGTAAAGTCCCTGAACACCGGTAGTTCGAATCCCGCGGTATACGAGCCAGTTTCCCTTAGAATGTCCTCCACGAAGCGTCCTTCACCTTAGTCAGATAGCTCACGAGTGCTTTGCAATAATCCAATAAACCAAACCAAAATCACAGTCTTTTAGAGATAAAAGAATAATTAGCTACTATTTATCTGTAATGCGGGTGAATTCATATAATTTGAGGCTGAGGGAAAGAACTGCAAAAAGTACAGACTAAATAGAAATGAAAATTACGAGCACACATTGTGTTTCAGTATGTTCTTAAACAATCAGCTCTACTGTATGCTTACGCTAGTTTGCAATTTCATATCATGTCAATAAACGAGGAATGGCATGTTGAATATTTCTTTCATTTCTTGTAAAAGTTTATCACTTTTATGGCACTTTTCATCATAATTAAGCTTCTGACTTTTCGCCTTCTCTGCTAACATACAATGTACGAAATATTGTAGAGACTAGTAGTGAATTATCACTATGTCTTGCAAGTGCCACAGACACCGGGAAAGTGCATAAAGCACCCTTTTATTAGACTCAAATACAAGTTAATCACTCGTGCTTACAGAAGTCTACAGTTATGGCTTAAATCAAAGATAACGGAATAATTCAAACTAAGTACATTAACCTAGCAAGCTGCACAATTAGAATAACGCGCAAGCTGGCTTCGACCTAAGGTTGGCGTAACAAGCCTAATGGCATGGATAACGCAACGTCGCAGAATACTACTCCCAAGAGAGTCAATTTAGCAACGTGACCTTCAGCCAGAACACGCTTTCATTCTAACATCTAAAACCTTCCATTAAATACTTTAAGTATTTAATGTATTAAATAGTACTTAATACATTAAATATTTTCTTCTTTCCACCCCATTTTAATATCACGCAAGCTAGAAGTTTACATTCTGGAAGGAAAATTGATATGAGGAGGCTAGGAATGTTCACATAAAATAACTGGTTAAAAACTGAAAGAAGAACTTACAAGCTGTTGTAAATAACTCTCGTAACTCTGTAGTAACAAACAACTCTCTGGTTCAACTTCAGTAACTCTGCCGTATCAAATTTTTGATTCCCTCATCCACTACAAATGAAATTCCACTATTCCACGTAAAATTCATGTCATTCTAACTAGTTTCTTTTATTTCAGACAATTTTGAAATGTAAATTTTAATTATAATGACTTGTATTTAAGTCTGAATACAGAGCAGAATACTGTATTCTTTCAATTATCTTGTTTCTGAAAAGCTTTATTTATTTAGTTAACTCTTTAAATTTTTGATTCCCTCATCCATCATGAACGAAATTCCACTATTCCATGTAAATTCCATATTATTCTAACTAGTTGCTTTTATTTCAGACAATTCGGAAGTGTAAATTTTAATTATAATCACTTGCATTTAAATCTGAATACGGAGCAGAATACTGTATTCTTTCAATTATCTTGCTTCTGAAAGGCTTTATTTATTAACTCTTTAAATTTTTGATTCCCTCATCCATCATGAACGAAATGTAGTTGCTTTTATTTCAGAAATGTAAATTTTAATTATAATCACTTGCATTTAAATCTGAATACAGAGCAGAATACAGTATTCTTTCAATTATCTTACATCGAAAAGGCTTTACTTTTAAGTTAACTCTGTAGTAACAAATAACTCTCTAGTAACAACGCCATTAACTTCGTAGGAACAAATGTTTGATTCCCTCGTCCATTGTGAACGAAATTCCACTATTCCGCATAAAATTCATGTCATTCTCTAACCAGTTGCTTTTATTTCAGAGAAATTTGAAATGTAAATTTTAATTATAATCACTTGTATTTAAATCTGAATACTGAGCAGAATACAGTATTCTTTCAATTATCTTGCTTCTCAAAGGCTTTAGTTTTTTAGTTAACTGTCCAGTAATAACGTCAGTAACTTTGTAGTAACAAGTATTTGATTCCCTCACCTATTATGAACGAAATTCGACTATTCCGTGTAAAATTCATGTCATTTTAACTAGTTGCTTTTATTTCAGCCAATTGTGAAATGTAGATTTTAATTATAATCATTTGTATTTATGTCTTCAGTATAGAGTCGAATACACTTGCAATTAACTTGCTTCTAAAAGACTTTAGTTTTTTAGTTGCATTTAGTTTGGAAGTATTTAAAATTCTTTAAAAATGATAAGTACGTGTTTAAAAATGTATAAATGGGGTTTTGGATTAATTAAGTTATACCCATAAGAACAGAAAGAGGTTCTTGATATATCATGTTATGTTTTCTAGCATAGTTCCTTCAGCTGCTCATCAAGTGCAATTTATATTTGATTTCTAAATAATTTGTATAAACATTCACTTCTTTCAGTCTAGTTCTAAGTCGATCAGAAACTAAATTGCGTGTCTTCTTACTGAATGTAGGTTTTATCTATATTATATGAGCTCGTTTCTGAGTTCTGATTAAAGTATGCATTAACAATGGCATATTTTGTTTTTCTGTGTACCGTCATTTATTAAAGGATTAATGACATAGGAAGCGACTGCTAAAATTGTTATCTCAAATTAACGAACGGCCATAGTTACATCGCATTGGATCGCTTCTTTAAAGGGCTGTACACTACTCTCAGAACATACTGTCTAAATGTCGACTTTAATTAACAAGAAACAGTCTAATTAATCTTGAACAAAATGTGGCTATAGAATAATAACATGTTGAAACAAAATGATAATCTTCTGATGTTTATAGCTCACGTTCTTTGAATGAAATAAAATGACAATCTTCTGATGTATTATACATTTAATATTTTTTAGATTTATTTATTCTTTTTTTAATTCCACAGCTGTTTCATTTCTCGAATACTGGAAGAGAAAAAGTGCCAGTCTAGCTCATCATTGGGATTGCATGGATTTTGAAGAAGAAGAGGCGAGTGTCGATTCTTTTACTCGTATTTTAGTCTAATTGCAACATTATGATATCCTGAAGAAAAATTACAAACACATTAATCAGAAATTTGAAAAAA
Source organism: Stegodyphus mimosarum (assembly GCA_000611955.2). Lineage (NCBI taxonomy): Eukaryota > Metazoa > Arthropoda > Arachnida > Araneae > Eresidae > Stegodyphus > Stegodyphus mimosarum. Next base: position 21,770 of record KK112190.1, read on the forward strand.
AAAATAAAGATTTTCTGTAAAATGCCTTTATGTACATGTATGCGTGTACAAACTTTGGGAATATAGGTTCCTCAAAGATGAATTGGAATCAACAATGCACAGTCGAAAGCATCATCATCATGGGCAAGTGTGCAGAGAACATGAAAAGTAGAAGAACAACACGGAAGTGAAGAATATTATCTTATTTATCAAAATATAACAACTGCGATATTAAGAGAGGTCACAGAAGGCGTTCGAAGTTTCGGCTACCAGATGCAACAAATATCTGCCGTTTGTGCCATATGGGATCATGGGCATTTTGAAATATTCCCGTCGTCTCTCGAACTGTCCCGGCAGCTAAACAGATGCGTGCGGCAAGATCTTCCTCACTATCCGCCAAGTGCATCATATATCAGACCTCTTAAGTGATTCCTTTCAGAAAAAAAAAAAAAAAAAAATCCAGGAAAAATAGGTCGTGCACGTCAATGGATAGGACCATCAAGTCTACTCACTGTTGTCCAAGAGTCACATCTAAGTTCTCTGGAAAATCATGGTTGAAAGTCACTGTGGCCCTATCATACTGGAATCGCATATCACAAGGTAGCGACTGCTGGAATTGTTGTTCATTCAAAAGTCTGGGCAAGACTTTCTTCAAAAACTCTTAAAACTATCTTCGTCCAAATGAACAGACAAGAGATATAACTATTAAATGGTCCACTACAATGTCGGACCGAACCAATGTCGGAAGACTAGAGATTGCTTCTTAAAATGGAACAATCATTTCCATATGGAAGGCGTGTATAAGAAAGGGATAAACACCATAAAATTAATATTAGCCAAGAGCGGTAAACTAACAGGAAGATATAAATTAAAAACTATTGAAACAAAAATTTAGAAAACAAAAATTAAATAAAAATAAATTAATGCAAAAATACAGCAATAATCATTTAATATTAAGTAGCAATTAATAATTAATCAAGTTTTTTATAAATATATATGCAAAACATGGCTTAATATTGTAGATATATTCGTTTGAAAATACACGGCAAATTTAAAAAAATAATAATTTATATGTATTAGTTTAATTATCCTTATTCTTTAGTGAAGTCTTTTAAAAAGACAGAGTAAAAATATATATATTCAAAAATAGCTTTATTCTCTTCAGTCGTATAATATAATTTGAAAAAAGCAAATTCATACAGATGAGAAACAATTTACAGTGCAGTTTTAGAAACAGCTGCATGCAAATTACAGACTGGCGCCATCGTTCGGTGAAAATTGATAACTATTATAAAGTTAATATTTTTTACAAATAAACTTCTTTCCGTAACATTTGATATAGTTTATTTTTTATTAATCGAGGCCGATGAAAAAGTATGAAACCTAGGCACAGTATTCTTTCTGGAGTCTTCAACACCCTCCTTATTTCCATAAAAGAAAATCGGGCTTGTAGGGAATTACTGGATGATTTCATGTTCTTTAAAATCTGAGGACTTAGGTCTTGGTCTCATGGGTCTAGGCGATAGCCAGATACTGTTACTAACTCAAATTCTATATTAACGAATTTCTGCTTGACATAAAGATGGATTCTGTTTAAATACAAAAATATTCTGCGGAATATCCATTTATATGTTAAAATGTTAATCAAATTCTCTTTTATTTTGTAAAATCTTGCTGTCTAATTTATTATTTCGTGACTTATACAGATGAAAACAGCAATATCAAACATTATACGTGATAATATTCATGCAGGAATGAAATAATATTATGTGCTAGGATATCTGAGCCAAATATTGTTCAAAACACGGTAAGTTCAACACTCGTTGGTTCTATATCAAATTACTTTCACGTTATTAGGAGTTGATTCAAACAGAACAGCGCGCGTCTGAGAAGATCTGGAAATGCATTATTCTGATTTATCCAATGAGAGGGTAAAATCTGATTTTTTCTCTAGCATAACATTGAAATATTTTAATTTATACTTTCCTGTTTCTTGAACACTGCACAGTAAGCATTATTTAGCCATTTTTTAAATTATTCTAAATTTAGCCATTGTTTGTATTTAACTATTGTTGGGCCATTGCTTATACCATATTTAGCCATTATTTTAAATTACCCTTGTAATCATTTTCATAGGTAATACAAAAAACATTAAAATGCTGGATTATACAATTAAGAAATGTAGAATATATCATTGTAATTTTTCAAAAAAGTATTTACCAAAGGAAGTTTAATAAGTTAGCTATTTGAGTGTGAGTTTTTATACTTTTTTGTTGTTGCTGTTTATTTGGTTCTTAGGTTCCTGAACTTTTGCATTTTGCTTACCTAGACACGAAATTCATTACATTTTTTGTTTAGACAGTTGCAAGCGTTCGTAACACAGTTGCTGTGTTCAGCAATTATTTTTCTTTGAAAAGAAGTGTTTGCCATATGTGGTTATTATGGATTACCAGTAAAATATTACCATTAAAGTTCTGTATTAAACAATGTAATTGAGAGGGAGGTCATTAATGGGCCGTCCAGTGGAAGCTTACTCAAAGAAAATGTACAAAAATGTGCAGCGTGTGATTAAGAAAGATTTCATTGTGTGCAAGTGTACTATTTTTCCACCACAAGAACATCTGCAGCAGTTACCGTAAAAACGAGCGTAGTCCAATTTTTTGTAGAGATTTTTTGGATTCTTGAATTCTTATTAATGTGTTTAATAACGAATTGGCGATGTAGGCTTTTTAATTTTTTCTTTAGGTAAAATTCTCTTTATAACATTGTTTTTATTTTGTCTTTTTTATTTGTTTTTATTTGTAACATTATTTTTATTTCTTTATAGCAATATACAACAAAAACCAAATAAAAACGAAGCTTTTTACCCAACGCACCCCTATTTGAAATACATGCGGTCTGTTGCTATAGTGACCGCCTGGAGTTACACAAACGGTATATGAACTAGACGTTTCAATTAGCGCAATTTCTTCAATCATGCGCGAGTCAGAAATGAATTTTCGATGGGCATCTCGAATATTAAAAGGAGATCAGAAGCTATTTTGCTGCAATGTCTGCAAAGAGAATTTGGAGCTTCTTCCAGTAAATTTATATGCTTTTATTTTTTTCAAGGATTGCGGCTCATGTCGAGACATAGACTGAGCTAGTTTAACCCATTAAGCAGTATAAGCATATGCTTAGGGCATCAAGGAGGAATGGCACCACGGAGAGGTTTTTTTGGGATTCAAGGAAAGGGAGCTCCATAAAAATTTCCCATTACCAGTTTTAAGGTGCAATTAAACCAAGACCGAGAAACGAAATTTGGGAAAAACCAAGTATGGCGGCATCAAAATCTTTTAAACACTTAAGGTGTATAAACACTTAAGGTGTATAAAATTCCTAATTCGGCCATAGAAACAGCTAACCCAGGCACCAAACAGTACCCAATTCCCAAAACGTTTCGTATGTGACGATTGGCCATAAAAGATAATGGCAATAATTTTTTGGGACAGGAATCATGTTTTACTTCTTTAATTATGGCGATTACTGGAGAATCTAATTCTAACAGCATGAATTGACTAGGAAATGTCATCAAGAAATGACGTTGCGTATTCAGCCGGTGAGTTGTTTATATATGATAATGCATCTATGCAAAATCGCATACAGCACAGTCTGCTGTTAGAGAATGAAGTTTCATGGAGCTTAATCATTCTCCCTACAGTTCATATGCAGCTCCCAGTGACTATTTTATATTCAAACATGAAAAATCTCCTGTTCGAACAACGACTTCTTGCTGATGATGATAAGCCAGTGATGATCGACGATTCGAATCAATAGTCACTGACTAGCCTGATAATCAAGATAGTGTTTTTTATTCTGAAGGAATCCGTTAAAAAAGCAATTTGCACTCTGAGTTTTTTATTTTCATACTCAGGTAAATAATTTTTTGGCCACTTCCCATACATCCTCAAATTTAAAGGCTCTAAATATGAAGGAAGTAAGTTAGAACGCGACGCTTTCTCTTGCAAAGCGACAAATTCAGCAGTTTTCTTCTTTGAAGGAAAACACGCCAATGTGAAACTTAAAACTAGGTAAAACAGCAACCTTATTTTCGTGTAGATTTTGAATAAAGTTTTATCGATTCTGAGGACTATCAGACACAGGTTCCTCTCCCTCCAGAGGGGGAAAAAAATTCTGCCAAATTGGAGGAGCGACGATTGTATATTTATTAAAAAGAATGGGTGGAACAAAGCGAACATGAACGTAGCGCCATCTGTCTCTGAAACTAGTTACGAAACAAATCAAGATATTAGAATTTTAAAATCGTTAAGAAGGACTGAACTGGAATTAATGTCATTAACTAAAGAAAATAACTTTTTGTGAAAGTGAAAATGTTCGAAGAACTTCGAATCAATCACCATTTAAAAAAGCTTAATGAATAGCTTACAAAATTATGAATAAACTATAAATTGAATGTATTCCAAGAATATGAATTAAATCATAATATTCAAAATCTACGCCAAAATATGGTTGCTGTTTTGCCTAATTTTAACTTTTTTCTGTACTGTATCCGAAATCTGGAAGTGCTCTATATGATTGCACGTTGTTCATTCTAAGAAAAACTGCATGAAAATTTAGCTACATGAGTAAGTCTGTGGTCAACAACAGCTTTAAGTATTTTAAACCGTCCCATAGGCCACTGATTAGCTACTATGATAAATGATTTTATCAGATTTCGGGAAAGCTTGAAGTTGAATTAATTTCGCAGTTAAAAATCAAAATTAAAAATAAAGTTACTGTAATTTAACCATTTATTCTGTTTTTTCTATCAATTAGGAGAGACCAAGACCGGAATTCGCTGCCAAAGCACCGTGCGTTGAAAGGAATCCAATAACAGGTATCAAAGAACCATCGTTTCCTACAACCGTCAGATACAAGAGGATAGCCATAGGTTCTGGAGCCATCTTAGTTATGGTATTTAATCTTTTACTTTTTTGTTTTCGTCACTTCCCTGTTAAAATTTTATTCTGTCAGTAAGTGAAAAAGAAACTTGTTCATTAACTCGAAGATTATTTATTGATTTCTTTTCATTATCTTGAAAATCATTATATTAAAATTTACAAATTCGATTCCTAGTTATCGGAAACCGTCGTTAGGAAATCGCAAATAATTATTCTTAATTAAGAGCCATAAAATAAGATCAATTTCATATGATTACAATCCCCCTGACCAATTTTACTTTTTGTCAGCTACGAATTCTGCGTTTAGAAGCTAGCTAGATAAATATTTTAGCTAGTTATGGATTTATTGATATCTCTTTAGATAATTACTTCAGACTAAATAAATTAATAAGAATAAAGTCACATGTTATTATAAACAATAATGATGCACAATGAAATATAGACGGCTATGAGTTGCTCAAGAAGAACGAAGGTGTTAAACAAAGCTTCATGTAGTGCGCCAGAAATATCGTATCAAATTTCTGATATCACTCACACAGCAAATTCTAAATCGCAGCTCAACAACCTTTCTTCGAAACGCGAACACTCAGAGCTGATTAACAGCTAAAGTAATGTGATACTTGTTGTTGTTGTTACTTATGCTCACTTGTCTGACAGTAACATCAGCCCACACCACACAAGGCACCCATTTTTCGTGGCAAGGAACAAGATACGCCTGTCGTTATCAACAGCTTTGAGCATCACACAGGTGACAGTGCGATTTAGCTCAGTTCCATCCCCAATTTTCACGGAGAGCATCCCGGGGGGGGAGACGGGTCTGAGGATCTTCCACCCCTCTCCCGTTCCATCAAACCACACGAAAGGACTTTCAGCTCGCTGCATATTTAAAGTGCTGTCATACCACACCGACACTATATGTTTACAAACATTCATTCCTTCTCCGGGATTCGAATCCGGACCCTTTGGCACGGCAGTCAGCGACGCTAACTACTATACCGGTTGGGCGGCAGTTTTCCATACTCTTGCAAGTTATTGTGTGAGTCCCATTAGGGCCTGATCTGTGATGAGACAGAAATGAAAATTCTCCGTAAGAGATAAGTACCTGACGAGAGAGGAGAGAACAAATAGAAGCATTTTGCTTCTAAATTGCAGATTAAGAAGTCTGGTCGGTATCGATGCTGGTAGTCTCTCAGACTAATTACTCTGGGTCTCCGAGTCATATTTATATGGTGTGACGGGTTTCTGAAATCTTTGCGAAGTGAAAAGTTGTTCCAAAGCTTCGATATTGCGCTAAGCCAGATCTGCCAGGAAATCGGGAAGCTGACAGAAAATCGCCATTTTTCGCCAGTTTTGCGAAAACGTTTGACGCTTAAGGGTACTTAAAAGAATCTTTTCCCATACCTCGCATTCTTCTTAAAATATTTTTTTACAGTTTATACGTCGTTATTAAGAATTAAAAGATTTAGAATTCTATATAAGAAATATACATGTGGCTACAAATTCAATTGCAATCAAAGTAAACCCTGAAAGCACCAATTAAATTAATTAAACATTATGCAATATTACAACAATACACAAAAACAGCAATGCAGATGAAATGAATTTAAACGTTTACCGAAATTACAGCAATATTAGGTTTGGAATAATTATTTTCTGAAGAGTGGGACATCAGATATTTACTCTTTTACATTATTTTATTATTATAAGTTTATATATAATGTTTGTGCTCATTTGATTGTATTTTGATTTTTATATATTTTGTGGATTATGTATGTAAAAATGAAAAATACGATGACTTTGCTCTATGCGCACACGCAACCTCTAATTAACTTTCCTCAATTTCAGGATCTTCCCCCTAGACCAATACTTTCGAGATCTCTCTGGCCTGTTATGTAAACGTTACTAAATAGCTCTACGCGCTATTTTTCGTCAGATTGCTTCTGCCATTGGCTGCTATATGAACGCTTTGCTCTCTCTGTCCATCTTCCCTTTGTTAAAAATATTTATTACGTCGAGTTCTAAAATTAATAGTATTACTATTTAAATTATTATTTACTATGTGAACTTCGTCTAAAGAAAAGAGATGCTATTTTAATTTAATAAAGATGTGGAGTTTTTAAAGTGAAATTCTTCTGTGTCATTCGGCTGCGTTCCATTTCGCCAACGACAACATCCGGACTCTGACTGCTAAGCTTCGTCATTTCCAATGCCCATCGACTGCAAATATCACATGTATATTTCTAATTTTTTGTTTGTTACTTCGGTGCCTATTGTGTAATCAGTTTATTGTGTGGTGTATTTGTTTAATTAAATCTGTGTCCGCTTCAAGACGCAAAAGAATCACGCCGACGTGGAAAATAGAACAGGCATATCGACAAACTTGTAATAGGAATTTTACAAAATTTACGCCAAATACAAGGTTGTCGCTGTATCCGCTTATTTATTTATTTTTGTAAGTGTAGATTTTCTTGGAATTATTTTACTGCGCGTATTTGTTTAATCGAATCTGTGTCCAATTTTTTTTTTTTTTTTTTTTTTTTAAAAAAATTTTTTTTTTTTTTTTTTGGTAAATATAGATTTTCTGTATTTTTTTGCAGATTTTCAATCCAAATATCCATCCATTCGAAACTGTTATTCTGAATCGTTGGGTGAATCATTTGGTAACGCCGATTCATTACCCATAATTCCAAAAGATCGGTTTCGCTATTTTGTCCGCATTCAATGTATTTTATGTAAGAACAAGAGCCGCCCCCCTTAACTACCGAAAATTATCGTAAATAAAGTCATTGGTAATGCAGATAAATATTTTATTGAACGTAGGTGCAAAATTCTATTACAGGACATCACTGGTGAAATCACCATCTGCATTGAACCATCCCTCTATTAGAATCACCTGCTACTTCTGCAGACCAGTAGAAGCTATAGAATGCTGTCAGTGTCGTATTTTCTATTATCATAGCAATGGAATAACCTACTGCGCTGAACGGGGAGAGAATATGCATGAAATTAGAATGTTTCATACAGTTTGATAGCTGATATTTACGTCACGAGTTCAGCATCATTGATATCGAAGTGAAAAACGAAGTCCATTCAGTTACATTTGCTTTTGTAATGATGAGAATTAAAATTAGAATGTATGTTTCAAGTTTAAAGCGTATTGTAATTATTTTCTCTTTAAAATTTATCTTATTATTCATCATGAAAAACTGTTCTGAAATGAAAATGCCACTGACTCGAAACGTCCTAATAGAAACATTTTGGTTGATTCTGCCTCGTAAACAATAAAAGGTTGCCGACGACTGAACATGGGTACTTCAAAACCTGAACTTGAGTTTAAAACTTGCTATTTTTTTTATTAACAAACTCAGCTATTTAAAATAAAACTTTATTAACTCCGTACAAACTTTATTAAACGAAATAAAACTTGTTTATCTTCAGAACTGTAGTGCCATGCGACAAAATGTAATGGTGTTATCACATATAGCGACGCTATAAGAAAGTTTTCCAAGAAACGCGTTTCTTCGTGCTCTAAGTTTTCCAACCGAAATAGTTGCGCTCGGCAGTGTGTTGCGGGTATGTACCCGGAACATTTTACGAGGAAGGGGAAATGTTTCTCTTACAGCTCTGTCTCACGTAGAAGAAGAAAATGTGCTTCTGGCGATCTTCTCGTAGGCCAACCAATCAGATTTCTTGGAAGCGAAGATTCCGGGAAATGTTTTTTTCGACGCATAGCTGAGGGTAGCTGACAGATCAAGTAATGGTTTAAGATAGTTATATTTCAAATTTAATCTACGGACTCGGCTATCTGAAAACAATGTGCTTACCACTGCTAGAAGTAAATATATTTATTTTTAATGAGCCAGTGTGTTCTCATTCGGCAAAGAGTAAGATATTAACTTTCGAATTTAAATTGTCTGTTGCTGATTAACAAACTAAGTGATTCGAAATCAAAAGCTGTTCTTAATAATATTTCTTAACTTATAATCTCAGTGTTTTAAATAAATTGCACTTAATTCATGATACATGTAATTAAAAACATTATTTTTATGTAATAACTATTTTAAGCGTCTTGTATAATGATATATAACACAAACTATTATTATTGGATTCATTATTGTAAAGAATCGTGTAATCCTAAAGAAAATATTTATGTAGAATGCATTAGTATTGATTTAAGAATTTTCTGTTTGAAGAATGTAAAGTTCATTTTTCTTCAGCATCTTCTTTCTTTAAAAACAAAATATTTGTGCTTCAGAAAGGATTTTCTATGTGCATAAGCTGCTTTTAGCATTAGATATGCATGAGTAAATTTTTAAGAAGCTTAAAATGTGTCGTATTTTTAACGCTCTGTTGAATCATGTTTACAGTAAATATTTATTGCCTTGCATGAAGAGCGAATGTTCTTTGAAGTTGTTTGACATTATCTTTTCGGAATGTAAATTCGGACTTATAGGCTTTCAGTTGCAGCTTTTGGTAGAATAAATTCTAAAATACACTGGTGTGCAAAAATTAAGGACGAGACGGTTTTTTCAATATAACTTTGTACAAAAGCTTTCCAAATCAACACATTTAATACCGTAAGATCCCCAATACGTAAGGACATGAGTAATGTAAGCAACACTTACTAAAAGAGAAATCAGAGGGATAAAAAGAAGCTTTATTGAAAAAGTAGATGGAGCGCAATGCGACTGAAGGCCGAAACATCCCTGTGATGGGTGTCCAGCAAGAAACATCCGGTCTTTAATAGGGGATATGATCTCCCCTGACTGCTAGGCAGGTTTCACATCATTTGTGCATGCTGGATATATGGTTGTTAATGAGCTGTTGAGACACTGCTGCTCGTTCCTCTTGTAGCACCAATCGCAGTTTCGGAATCGTTACTGGCGATAAGTTACGTGCTGCCACGGGTCTCCCTAGTA
>KK112191.1:0-13584 GCA_000611955.2 Stegodyphus mimosarum
TAGCGATTCTATGTGTATACAAAATTTTAGTATTGTAATGCTACTGTAGTAGACCACCTTAACGTCAAATGCAGTTAAAGAGCAATTTTAACAATTAAAATTAGTTTTCTGCTCAAAAACAAGCAATTCGACTAGCGGGGAGGAAGACAAAATTTTCGATGCACAAAATTGAAAGTTAATTTTTGGCCCGACTAGGCAGTCACTGAAACTGGTGCACCAACAGACTTAATTCACTGCTCTACTAAGAGTTTCGAATGTAAACAAATGGTCGCCTCGTTAGGCCTAACGTTACTTAAAACTTTTAAATTGCAAATAATTTTACAACTGTTGCATGCAGATTAATTAAAGGCACAGAAACCTTAACCGGAACAGAACAACTACATACTTTAATAATTACCTTTATAGCAAAAAATGAACAATTTAACCAACATAAGAATAAAAAAAGATCTCACACAGCCGGGTAAAAATTTGGGTATATATATACACACACATACATTTTGTTGCGTCTGATTACAACAAAAAAGAAAGGTGCCTATCTAGATGTTATAGCAGTCCCAAATACAAAATTTTTAAACTTGTCAACGTTCTACAGCCAATCCTTTTTTGCGAAATGAGTCAATAAAATTCTATACCCCTTTTATTTTGGCTACTTTCCCTTTGCTTTAAAAATAATGTTTGAATACAATAAGCCTCTTTGACATGTGTCATTTCCAAATTAATTTAAGTTATATGGTTTTTACAAGTAAAATAACTTATATATGTCTTCAACCAATAATAATTTTAGACTGTAATTTATTAACCAATCAAAATGGAATCGAAATCAATTCATTCTGAATTAAGATTTTTTTAAGATTACAGAACACATCACACTTGTTTTCAGCTTCTCTTGCCAACAAAATGCTGCCGCGATGCTGTCCGCTTACGGAAAATATGTAAAAAATGATGAAACATTTAAATTTCCCAATTCTCAAATCCAGCAAATCTACAAAATGATTCGAAAACTCCATTCTTCGTTTTTTCCTTTATTCGAATCTTTTATATCCTAACCTAAAAAACGTTTTTTATAGTTTAACTCAAAACTTTGGAAAGGTAAGTTTTACTAACGTCCAGTGGAAGCATTCGTTAAAAAAAGAATGTGATTTTTGCATTTCTATGGACCTGAATCTCCAATATTATATTGTGGCAGTCCTGCTAGTCAGAAGATAATTCAGCGATCCATGTTCAGAGTTTGTGTGTTGTCTCTTGAAATAACCGTCTTCCCTTTGCACTTACTTTGATTTAACAAGGTACAAGAAAGGGATTGTTGTAATTTTAACGGACCTGGATCACCAATATCACGTTGCGGTGATCTTGCACATCAGGAGAGAATTTAGAGAACCACGTTTAGAATTTACATGCGTAAGATAAACTAATCTTCTCCCCTCTGCACTTACAAGTGTACTCAAACAATTTTTATTAGATTATAATTGAGAAAATAAATTATAAGATTCATTTATTTTTCTTTAGATGTTTCCTTTCTTTCTTCACTAAATTTCATTTATAAATTTTTAATAAATATATATATGTTAAAATTGGTTTCTTGAATTTTTTTCATTAAACGGAGATTTCAAATATTGTTTTGTATAGAAACTTTTACTATTAAATAACATTCTTAGTTTTTTATGTATGAAGATTTCGAGAGATTAAAGATTTGGGAGCCTTTTAGAATTGGAATTCCAGAAAATTTACGATTTGTCCTATGTTTAGTTCTTACATGCTCCATACGCTAGAACAATAGATGAGACAACGGCAGTTTTAAACCAAAGTACGTCTTCAAACATTCAGCAGCATCAAATAACGTACTCTTAAACTCTTCACATAATTTTGAAATCACCAGCTCCTGAATGAAAACGAGAATATATCGTACAAATTGCTCATTAGATAGCCAACTAGCCCACTTCTCGCAAACTAATAGGCAATTGTTTCCCTGCAATAAGCTATATAAAAGCAGGGCGAAGACTGTGTTCTAATCCCAATTCGTAATGTAAACAGAATTGTTTTCAGAAACTAGGTACTTCATTAAGCATGCGAAGGAGCTCGCATTTGCGTGAAGATTCTCTAGTTATGATGAAATGCTGGCATATTTTTTGATGCGTGGTTTCTCTCATAGGAATCACTGCCGGATTACCACAAACGACGCTCCTCTTTGCTTGTCATCCGTGCAGTCGGGTAGATGAAAAGGAGATACTAGCCTCCAGCACAGAAAAAAAAAATTCAAGTGGAACATATTCTTGAAACGAGGCGTTACAGTTTAGTGTTCATTGAACAAAGATGAAAAGAAAATTATATGATAGTAAAAGGACTTTGTTCCTTATCTGTCGCTGTTTATTATGCATACCTATTAATTTTTTTTTCTCATTAGCTTTCAAATCATCGTTAAACTATACTAATAAAAGGTCATGGGAGTTCATGTTTATTCACTGCAATACGTAAATTAAATTAAAAACAAACAAAAAAAATATGAAAGATTTCAGATTTTAAATTACGTCCAAAGGGGCGTTTTTTAACGTCTTGTGTGTTACCTTTATTTATTAAATACCAAGTTCTTCGCCCTTAAACCACAAAATTCAGTTCAACAGCAATATCGCAAAATAATTTTAAAAAGAGTATATCTTTAAAATTTCTGATACACAGTTCCGCACGTTTTAAATAAAAAGGTCCCCCCCCCCCCCCGTACCCTCCGTAGAGTGTTGCCATTACTCGCTTTTAAACCGTTTGAGTTTGTTCATAAAAATTCGTTAAGGTTTTACAAAATATAGAATAGATAATAAAACAAATTCCAAATTCGGGCTTCCAGATGCGCATATTCGGGTGGAAACGTACGTTATCCAAAACTGGTACTAGGTACCGTTGTTTTATCACACTTGAAGAAATATACATACATTTATGCAGATGCTTCGTTATTTAATTTCTTTTAATATTATACAGGGCTACAACACTTTGTGGCAACAGTTTGAAAAGTGATTCAGACTTTTAATGTTTCCAACGCAAAATCCCAAAACGAAAACAATAGTCCTTCAGGAAAAAAGGCCCTTTGGAGTAAAAAAGAAAATTACGAAAGGGTCTAGATTTTAACGGTCGCCCCAAAAGCGTTTTTTAAAGTTTTTTTACCCGCTTTCTGAGCTCGCAGTCTACCAGTCTGTTCTTGCACTCACTCCAGCTAATCAAATTTTTTTGTTGTTTTAGCTTTTTTATAAAGCATCGTTTTCTTCGTACTTAGGTGACGTACGACTTAACAGCAAGATTATAGAATTTTAAAAGCAGCATATGTTTAGAATTCCTTACGCAGTGATACGTTTTGGAATACATTTTTTCTATTTCTTCAATCTTTTCTCAATTCATCCTATCAATGTTCAGTTTTCTTGGTAAGATAGTTTACAACCCTTCCCCTTTTTGTCTTTTTATTATTAACGTTTTGTGTGCTAAATTTCTTAATTAAATATATCATGTTCTTCGCACTTACGACACATAAAACTCAATTCAACGGCAAAATTACAAAATATTTAAAAACAGCACATTTTTAGAATTCCTGATAGACAGTCCAACGCGCTCCAGATAAAAATGTTTTATTTCGTAGAGTATTGCCAGTGCTCGCTTTCAAATCGTTCAGTTTGTTAATCAAAAATTCATTAAAGTTTTACAAAATATGAACTGTAAAATTCAAAATGCGGGCTTTCAGGTACACATGTTCGACTGGACGACTGCAGTTTTCATAATTTACTGGCCCTAAGTAACGTCGTTTCCTCGCATATATACACTCACTGCCATAAAAATTTGCGCACCAAGAATGAGTAGTCAGAATGAAACGAAATTTTACATATGTAAACACTACTTTGATATAAGTAAGTGATTAGAAACTCAAAGAAAAAAGGATAATTTATTGCAGAAAAAAGTACACATGAACGGAAGTTTTAGTACTCTGTTGGACCACCTCTAGCGCGAATGCACGATGCGATACGAGCGGGCATTGAGGCATACAAGTTCCGTATGGTGTCCTGAGACATCTCGTTCTACAGTTGCTGTATTCGCGCCCCTAGTTCGGCCAATCGGGTAGGCTGTCCAACTTGATTCGTCCCAAATGATCCCAGTTATGCTCGATTAGTGACAAATCTGGGGATCTAGGAGGCCAGATAAGGGTAATGTGGCGGAGGCAGTCTTGTGAGATCCGTGCTGTGTGTGGCCGAGCATTGTCTTGTTGAAAACAGACTCCTGGGAGCCCACCCATGAGTGACAACACATGTGGCTGAACGATTCATGAACGTACCGTTGGCCTGTAATTGTGCCATGGATCTATATAAGGGGTGACCATGTATCGTAAGCAATGGCACCCCATACCATCACACAAACTGTGGGAAAGGTGTGTTACTGTAAAGTGAAGGCAGTATTGAGGCTTTCACCATGGGGCCTTCACATACGAACACGAAGTTCAACGCCCTCTAGTGGCATTATGCAATGCGCAATCAAGCTGCATTTCTAACCATTTGCATATCTACCCGACATGTTCCTTCCCGCCAAGTTTCGTTACGATCGAACAATTATTTCTTGTTGCGAAAATTTTTATGGCAATAGGTGTACATATATGCAGGTTCTTTATTGTTTAATTTTTTTAAAAAATATTACAGGCCAATAATACGCGCTGGCAACAATTTGAAGAGTGATTTAGCAACGCAAAATCCCGTTTTCAGACAAAAGCCCTTTTGGGCTAAAAGGAAAAACTGCAATCTGACAACTTAGGATTACATTCTAAAACCTTGAAGAATTTAGCAATAAAGCTTCAGAAAACTAAAAAGTATTTAAAAAATTAGGATTGTAAAAATTATTAAAAAAATTCACTCCGATCTTCTTACGGAATTTCCAGTTTAACACTTAAAAATTTTTAATATTCAATACATAACTGTCCATTTATTTCACTAAATCGCTTGCGTTTAAAGCTTGTGATAATGCTTTGTTTTACTTTACCTGTACCAAATCTGCGAACAGAAAAACATGAAGACCACGAAAAGATTTCATTCGAAACGTTTAATAATAGAAATATGTTAATAAAACAATCACAGAAACGGTTTCCACTAGCAGAGTTTAGTAATGGAATAGATCTCACATATTAAACATCCATGTTCACAAAAACAAAAAGATTAAACATTCTTTTATTAGGACTGAAATTTCAAATGATAAAAAATGACTTGGTTCTGTTAATTGTAATTTATTGCGGCCGTCTTATTAGTCTTGTTTGCCGGAAAGGACTGTTAACCTCGAAACACGATTCTGCGTTGTTTCCCTTTAATGAGCTCTTTCAGTTTTCATTCGAGTCTGTTGATATTCGGAAAAGCGTAAGATATTATCCTTTCATGTTTAATACATCTGTCATTAATTAGCACACTAAACTATTGAAAAACAATAGATGCTGTTCTTAACATTATTATTATTATTTGCTTTTCAATTTGACCGATTTAAATGGAAATGGATTTCATGATCTTATCTAATGTAGTTCTATAAAAATATTAAATATGAAAAATATTTTCACAGATCTACATTAAATATTTTTTTCGCTTTTTAAGTATACAGATTTTATATAATGTTCCCATGTTAGTATAAATGCATATTCATCTAATAACGTATAAAATGTTTTGCTATTCCAACTGATCCATCTATCGATAATCTCTACTCATAAACCATATTAAAACTCCAGAAGAGGCTTTTTGGGCAATCGTTAAAAACCCTTCCTTGAATCATTTCTGATTAATTTTTTTTGGTTCAATTAATTTAATTATTTGATCTGCCGAATTATTTCTCCCGAAGAGTTATTACAAAATACGTGAGCTTCAGTATGACTTAATGCTTAGTGTAACAGGAAAAGTAAATCTGACTAAAAGAACTTACTGCTTACGCTCGTGTAATGTTCTCTTCAAGAAGTTTTAATCCCTTGACTTATAACGGGACATATATATCCCACTAAAATTTTAAAAAATACTGCTGGGTTTAAAAGTACTTAGAATCTCCTGAATAATGTTCATTTGTGATCGTTGTACACAAATGAACATAGAGAAAAGAACAAATATGAGTTGCCCAATGTTTAATGTTGAGTTACGCAAAGAATACTTTACCCTGTACCATACGATGTAAAATCTATTTCATATAATAAAGCTTTCCAGAATAATAGATGTGCTTATAATAAGTCGACCGCTACGTAAGCAACATATACGTCCCATTATTAACAACGGCTGGGACATATGTATCTCAGTCTCTGGCTTGAAAACCGTTTGTCAAAAAATTCCAAATACTAAATTTACCTTATTTCTGATATATTTTGTTCACTTGGATAGTAAACAGGGCAATTTTTTTTAAATTTGTAGTCAAAGGGTTAAGGGAGAAAATGATCCGTCACATTACCATTTTTGTGTCAAAAATTATTGTATGCACTTACCTGAGGTAATGCAAGGAAAACGGACGAATTAACGAAGAATTTTTTCACGGATTGCATATAGTATTACTACTCGCCTAAATATGTGTAGAATTGAAATATGCCTAAATATTAAAACTTGCAAAATTTGGTGAAAAACTTTTAAAGAAAGAGAAATTTAAAAATTTAACTTAGAGCACTTCTTTCAGTTTGTGCCAAGAGTAAATTTATTTGGCGAAAATTATTAATTTCAGGTATCTACTTCCTTTCCCTTTTCATTGTGCACAAAAAATGTGCACCGTTCATTCTTTCAAATAATTTTAACAAAGTGCGTAAACCACATTTGGCGTTATTATCGCTTATAATCGAAATCCCAAATTTCAAAACAAGCTAATACATACATTCTCGTATACTGTGTAAAATTTTTAATAAAAAACTTATTTTTGCAGGTATGCCTAGAAATATATCTACTTTAAGGTGACGGTAAAAATTTTATGAGTTATAATTCAAAAATATTATATATATATATATATTGCCTACTTTCTGGATTCATGCAGAAAGCTACAGATTAATTTTTTAAAAGGGAGATTGTATTGAATTTTTAATAGACACTGCTCACTCAACTGTTGGGGAAGACCTTGGGTAAAAAATATTCTTGTTTTGCATCTGACTGATTGCTGAACACAAAGAAAATCGAATTTGGACAAGCCATGAATGGATCCAAATGACAGATATAAAACTATAATTTTTTCAATCAAATTGCGACTGGAGATGGGACTTGGTGCTTTGCTTATGATCCTGAGACAAAACGACAGTCATCTGCTAGGATTCGAGAAGGTTCGCCATGGCCAGAACAATTTCATTTTCAGAGTTTAGACAATACAGATTACTTTTTTTAATTGGAAATGGATAATTCACAACGAGTTCCTCAGTGACAGGAAGTAAACTTCAATTCCATAAACACGTAATGGACAGAATTCTGAAGATAATTCAGCGAATTAGATATAAGTAAGTTCAACAGAATAATTGGTTTCTGCTAAATAACAATGCTCAGTCAACACTATTTTACTTTCATCAACCGGCTTCAAGCAAAGAAAAATGTCACCGCTCTCAAACGTCTCTTTCATTCTCTAGATTCGGTTCTCGTAGACTGCTTTCTCTTCCCAAAAGATTTGGTGTCTTACAAGACTTACTTCAAAAGTCATTATTTAAAATTCTTTGAAAAGGTTTAGCAAATCGTAACCAGAGACTTAGATAGTATTTCAAAAGAAGAGTTCTACGAAGGAACCAAGCAGTTGTACGAATATACATATATATTGATGGATAAGAATTTTTTCAAATTTCGATCTTAAACGAAATTGCTCCTAAACATTTTGTAGACTTGGGGAAGAGAGAGAGACCTCATAAAAGATGCGTAAATGGCTGCCATAACAGCAAAATTGCTAGCTTATAAGATATTTATCAGACCTATTATACAGTAATACTGTTTATCTGCATTATATTGTAATAAAATTTGGTATCAGTTGCTTAGATTACTTGTCATGAAATTTAAAAATGTGTCAAGGAATTACGAATAACCTTATATTCTATCCAAAAGATTTCCCTGTATTTTACGATCTATTTGCTCATTTTTGTTCAGCAACAGAAATACTTGATACAGCTACAGAATCTTAAAATTTTGAGATATGATATACGCGCATAATATAATATTTTCATGTAAAAATTGGAACATGCCTAGCCTACATTAATTTAGGAAAGATTCACCATCGCCTTTACGATTCACCATCAGCGCGAAAACTGATATGAAAACACCATTGTACACAGTCCAGTCACATTAATGTGACCATCTGTCAAAAGCCAGAATAACCACCTTTCGCAGAGCGGACTGCTGCGAGACGTGCAGGAAGAGAGTCACATAGGTCCCTGAAGGTGTTCTCTGGGATGTTGAGCCATGCCGACTCTAATGCCGTGGCCAGCTGCGCTAGATTACGCGGTTGAGGATCCATGGCGCGAACAACTCGATCGAGATGGTCTCACAGATGCTCGATTGGGTTTAAGTCAGGTGAGTTTGCTGGCCAGGGGAGGACGGTAAACTCATCCTGGTGCTCTTCGAACCACGCACGTACACTGGCAGCTGTATGGCACCTCGCATTGTCCTGCTGGAAGATGCCATCATCCTGAGGAAAAACAATGCGCATGTAGGGGTGAACATGGTCCGCAAGGACAGATGCGTACTTGTATTGATCCATTGTGCCTTCCACAATGATCAGTGAACCTAGAGAATGCCAGGAAAACATTCCCCAGACCATAATGCTCCCGCCTCCAGCTTGGACCGTTCCGGCAATGGTTGCAGGGTGGTTCCTTTCAGAGGTTTCACGCCTTATACGCCAACGTCCATCTGTCCGATGGAGCATAAAACGCGATTCATCCGAAAACGCAACCTGTCGCCACTCAGTGGACGTCCAGCTGCTGTACTGGCGTGCAAATTCTAGCCTTCGCCGTCGATGAACAGCAGTCAGCATAGGTGCACGAACCAGGCGTCTGCTTCGGAGGCCCAGACGCAGCAATGTTCGCTGAATAGTACTTTGGGAGACACTTTTGGTAGCCCCTTGGTTCATTTTGGTGGTCAGTTGCTCAACGGTAGCCCGTCTATCTGCCCGAACGCATCTCCGCAACCGTCGTTCGCCTCTGTCATCTATGGCCCGTGGTGCACCACATTTGCCACGTCGCTGATTTTGGACAGTCCCATTTTGCCATGCACGGTACACTTTTACCACGGCGGCACGCGAACAGTTCACAAACTCAGCCGTTTCGGAAATGCTTCCACCCTTGGCCCGAAAGCCAATGATCATGCCCTTTTGGAAGTCGGATAAATCGCTTCGTTTCTGCATTACGCCAACGATTGAAATGTTTTCCGAAGCCCTCACACACCCTTTATATACGCTCAACTGCACTGTGCTGCCACCTGCCTTCTGTGATTGGTTATTTAACTCTGACATGGAAAGTACGTGGTGGTCACATTAATGTGACTGGACTGTGTATATTGCAATAAAATAATGAAATCAAACATGCAGTGGAGAGTCGAATTACCATCAGGGTCAAATTTCAATCTCAGATTCAGGACAGAGATTGTGAGTTGCGTCTTGACACCATTTGATGCAGTGAATCTTCCGAAAGTTATGTCGTCAAATGAGTTCCCGTTGTGTTATCTTTCACTCCACAGTGTTGGCATACGTCGCAAAAAAAAGAAGAAATCCTATGTGCGTATCAGCCATTTTAATACCATGTTTAAATAAATGTTTTAAATTCAATTTCCAGAGAAAGATCTTGCATTGTTTTAATGGTAAAATATATGGAGGATCGCTACCTGACGAACAGCTATGATTTGTAATTAGTTGTTACTTTTTTCAGATGTAATAGTTTAACTAATGAGATATGCGTTTTAATGCTTTTTACTTAAATGGGTGACCCAGTTCAAAAAAGATTTAATTCAGATAGGCGAATAATTATCATCCACAGTAAGAAGGAGAATAATAGACATAACTGTTCGAAGGAAATGCATTAAAGTAAATGAATGCTACAACAGGAAAATCAAGTAAAAAACAAACATTAGAAAAGTCTTCCAACTGAATGAAAATTCTCTTCCGGAAGGCTTTAAATCAAGAACACTTGAATAATGAAAACATCTAGTTAATATTATATTAAATGTAGACTAAGGTATCTGATGTGGACACCATATTACTTCCTTATACAGCATATTAAATTACACATAATTTTTGTTACTCTTCATTTAAATTTACATTCTCGAATTTCACTACAGATATATTTCTCATTTAGTCAACTCATTCTCATTTGGCGGCAAGGCAAAAACACATAAAAACTCAAAATATCTTCACTAAAAATTGCAGAAAAACCCCAAACACCAAATACAGTTACAAAAACAATTTTTACAATTAAAATTAAAATTTTCTGCTCGAAAACAAGCAATTCGGTTAGCGGGCAGGAAGACAAAATTTTCGGTGCACAAAAGCGAAAGTTAACTTTTAGTCTCACTGGGCAAAAAGACACTGAAAATGGTGCACCAACTTACTTAATTCACTGCTCTATTAAGAGTTTAAAATTTAAACAAATGGTGGTCTCCTTAGGCTTAGCGTCGCTTAACCTTTTAAATTGCAAATAATTCTACAACTATTGGATGCAGATTAACTAAAGGCACAGAAACCTTAACCGTAACATAGGAATTACATATTCAATCATTTTAAAGCAAAAAGTTCACAATTTACCAACATGTAAGACTAAAAAAGCTAAGCTTACTAAGTCGGATAACAAAGGGAAATGTGTATGTGTGTGTGTGTGTGTGTATATATATATATATATACACACATTTATGTATATTTAGTGCCGTCGAATACAACGAAAAAGGGAAGTGCACATCTAGATCTTATAGCAGTCTCATATACAAAATTTCAACGTTCTGAGGCTACTCATTTTTGAGTTATGTGAGATACATACATACTAAGAACTTCAAGAAAAATTTCCTCTGAATCCATTTTAAATCCTTTTTACAATCCGTCTTGGAAGAAAGAGTCCTTTGTTCTGTTCGTACGTACAGATGTCATGCAAAACATTGTTCATATGGATTCCAGAGTGGTCAAAATGGATATTTTCCTTGAAATATGATACCGAAAGTTTTCGCGATTAGAATACTTCCTTTACTTCGTGTAAGGAAGTAAAAAATATATAATTATCATCTATGAGATGTTATTGCAGTCCATTTGCCATGGCAGAAAATGTTTCGCACACGTAATCTTATTATTACTAAGTAAAATTCATATTATTATATTCTGGTTCTAAAATACAACCTTCTCTATGTAAAAGATAACACAATTTGCACGATTAAACAGCGACATTCATTGTCATACTTTAGTAGCTTGGTTGGATATCAGTATATATTTGTGTTAAAAAAATAAGCAACAAACGCTAAAAGAACAGATGCGAATGTAAAAAGGGTAGTTAAAACATACAGTTTACATGTGACGTAGAGGTTGTCTCGCCGAATGGAAATAGGCAACCAAAACTAGCATAAAACTCAATTCCGCAGTCACATCACAACCCCTTAAAAAAGGGGTATGCTGGACCTGCGTCAGTTCTCAATCAGCGATATTTCTGTGTAATCCGATGTACCTAAAAAAGAAAGCCTGAGAGCCGAAGACACCATTTTGCACGATGAAATGCGTTGTAAGAGTCAGGATGGTGCAAGACAATCTGCTATTGGTGAGAGAACTGAATTTGCATCGTAGTGTCATCAATAGGTTGTGGAATCGTTACCAGAGGGTCTGACGCCGGACGATTACCACAACGGCAGACGATCGCTTTCCGTTGCTATGTGCAAGACGCTGTAAATCACTAACAGCAAGACTCTCCTGCTGCAAGATGGCCCATATCCCGCCAAACTGCGTCGCGTCGACTGCATAAGATGGACTGTACGCCCGACGACCCGTGGTTTGTGTGCCTTTAATCTTTAGAATTAAAAAGATATTTCAGTTAATAAAACTGGGCATGGAGAATTCCCATACATGATTAGACCACATGTATACACAGTCCAGTCACATTAATGTGACCACCACGTACTTTCCATGTCAGAGTTAAATAACCAATCACAGAAGGCAGGTTGAGCGTATATAAAAGGTGTATGAGGGCTTCGGAAAACATTTCAATCGTTGGCGTAATGCAGAAACGAAGCGATTTATCCGACTTCCAAAAGGGCATGATCATTGGCTTTCAGGCCAAGGGTGGAAGCATTTCCGAAACGGCTGAGTTTGTGAACTGTTCGCGTGCCGCCGTGGTAAAAGTGTACCGTGCATGGCAAAATGGGACTGTCCAAAATCAGCGACGTGGCAAATGTGGTGCACCACGGGCCATAGATGACAGAGGCGAACGACGGTTGCGGAGATGCGTTCGGGCAGATAGACGGGCTACCGTTGAGCAACTGACCACCAAAATGAACCAAGGGGCTACCAAAAGTGTCTCCCAAAGTACTATTCAGCGAACATTGCTGCGTCTGGGCCTCCGAAGCAGACGCCTGGTTCGTGCACCTATGCTGACTGCTGTTCATCGACGGCGAAGGCTAGAATTTGCACGCCAGTACAGCAGCTGGACGTCCACTGAGTGGCGACAGGTTGCGTTTTCGGATGAATCGCGTTTTATGCTCCATCGGACAGATGGACGTTGGCGTATAAGGCGTGAAACCTCTGAAAGGAACCACCCTGCAACCATTGCCGGAACGGTCCAAGCTGGAGGCGGGAGCATTATGGTCTGGGGAATGTTTTCCTGGCATTCTCTAGGTTCACTGATCATTGTGGAAGGCACAATGGATCAATACAAGTACGCATCTGTCCTTGCGGACCATGTTCACCCCTACATGCGCATTGTTTTTCCTCAGGATGATGGCATCTTCCAGCAGGACAATGCGAGGTGCCATACAGCTGCCAGTGTACGTGCGTGGTTCGAAGAGCACCAGGATGAGTTTACCGTCCTCCCCTGGCCAGCAAACTCACCTGACTTAAACCCAATCGAGCATCTGTGGGACCATCTCGATCGAGTTGTTCGCGCCATGGATCCTCAACCGCGTAATCTAGCGCAGCTGGCCACGGCATTAGAGTCGGCATGGCTCAACATCCCAGAGAACACCTTCAGGGACCTATGTGACTCTCTTCCTGCACGTCTCGCAGCAGTCCGCTCTGCGAAAGGTGGTTATTCTGGCTTTTGACAGATGGTCACATTAATGTGACTGGACTGTGTATATATATACGTCAAATACACAATTTACTACTCATCTCCTTCAATATATCAAAAATTCTGAAGTTGGATATGTGAAAATACTGTTGAGTGATTAACTTTGAAACTACATTAGAACTCTATTACCCGATACTATCTGGAATTCCATTCACCCGGATCCTGATCTTTCTAGGCTAAGTAAATTTATTGTCAATTTAGTTACGTATCTTTAATTTTTTTCATTGTTTAATTAAAGAAAATACAAAAAAATTTAATGCTATTACTTTTTAGATTAATTTAATGAATGTGAAGAAAACTGAATGTGAAGAAAACTGAATGTAAAGAAAACTGAATGTAAAGAAAACGTAGAT
>KK112191.1:13761-130425 GCA_000611955.2 Stegodyphus mimosarum
ATAAATAAAAAATAAACCTGTTTCAGATTTCAAAGGGGTTTTTTTTAACATTTTGTGTGTTACCTTTATTTATTAAATATCATGTTCTTCCCACTTAAACCATAAAATTGAGTTCAACAGCAATATCGCAAAATAATTTTAAAATGAGTATATCTTTAGAATTTCTGATATACAGTTCCGCGCGCTTTAGATGAAAAGGTTTTTTTTCCCCCCGTAGAGTGTTGCAATTGCTCGCTTTTAAATCGTTTGAGTTTGTTCATCAAAAATTCGTTAAAGTTTTACAAAATATGAAATAGATAATAAAACAAATTCCAAATTCGGGCTTCCAGATGCGCATATTCGGGTGGAAACATACGTTATTCAAAATTGGATAGTTCTAGGTAGCGTTGTTGTATCCCATTTGGAGAAATATACATACATTTATGCAGATTCTTCATTATTTAATTTCTTTCAATATAATACAGGGCTGCAATATTTTGTGGCAACAATTTGAAAAGTGATTTAGACTTTTAATGTTTCCAACGCAAAATCGCAAAACGAAAACAATAGTCCTTCAAGGATAAAGGCCCTTTGGACTAAAAACAATATGTACCGTATAAATATAACAGGAAAGTATTATATTCGATAGATATACTGATATTTCTTTTTCTTGAATGCCTACCCCCCCCAAGATACATTTCTTCTTTAAAGAACAGTCCAAAGAAACAGGATGACTTTACTACATCGGATTCATTTTGATTGTTAGCAATATGTTTCATAATAAGCAATGTAACTGTACTGAATTACTCTCAGCCTTTTAGTATAGTTGCATTGCTTTTATGCACATAATTTTTTCCCCAAGTGTAAAGTGTGACATGTTTAACTTTGTTGAAATAAAATAAATGATTAAAATAGATCAAATTTTAAAAGGTATACCATACTACAGAAGCAAGGAGGGGAATCTTCTTTCCAGTTTTTTTCTCCGTTTCCCCCACTTTTCCCTGAAATTTCAGACTATAATTTAAATCTGGAAGAATAGCTTACCATTAGAAATTAAAGAATTTAAGCAAATGTTTAAAAATATTTTAAATATAAACATTATTAAAATTAAAAAAAACATGTAATTCTGCAGCACCTATGTAGCATATATCAGAAATATTTATTAATTACAATATTGAAGATAAAAAATGGCTATATTATAAATTAATTTTTAATAATGTTTCTGCATTTAAACTAACGATTTAAATTATTAACGATTGAATTTATTGCTTTTGATTGCTCAATTTATACGTAGCGTATTCGGAAACTAAGTACCGTTTCATTCTAGCGCCGTCGCAGCGCTGTGGTAGGCGTCCCGCGCATGCGCACTAGTCTTTCTTGTTCACTGACTTTCAATTGTCGCCATTTTGGTTGCCCTATGTTGTGTTTTCAGTTTGTTGTGCACATTCAAAATGTTTAAGACAATTAGTTCTCCCGCTGACTGTGAGATTCGTGCCGTGATTAAATTTTTGAACGCGAGGAATGTTAAACCGGCCGAAATTTATCGTCAAGTGACAGAAGTTTACGGTGAATACGCGATAAGTGATGGAATGGTGAGAACGTGGGTAAGAATGTTTAATGCAAGTCGAACAAATGTCCACGCCGAGGCTCGGAGTGGTCGGCCTTCTGTTGTCACCGATGATTTGGTAAGGAAAGTTGATGAAGCAATTCATGAGAACAGACGCTTCACAATGACAACTCTTTCAGAGGCATTTCCACAAATTTCACGTACTGTTTTGTTCGAAATTGTGTCTGACCGCTTGAATTATCGCAAACTGTGTTCCCGATGGGTTCCAAAAATGCTCACTGATGTTCACAAAACAAAGCGACTTGGTAGTGCCCTGACATTTCTCACGCGGTACAGTGATGAGGGAGAAAACTTTTTAAACCAAATTGTGACAGGTGATGAAACTTGGGTGTGTCATTTCACACCAGAATCGAAACAACAATCGATGGAGTGGAGACACACTCATTCTCCGAAAAAACAAAAGTTCAAAGTGACACTGTCATCACAAAAAATTATGTGCACCGTCTTCTGGGATAGGAAAGGCGTTTTGCTTACTGAATTTCTTCCCAGAGGTGAAACCATTAATGCGGCACGATATTGTGAGACTTTAACAAAACTAAGGCGTGCCATTGAAAACAAACGAAGAGGAATGCTCAGTAAAGGAATTGTGTTGCTCCATGACAATGCTCGGCCCCATACTGCTGGTGTCACTCAATCGTTAATTCAACAGTTTCATTGGGAGCAGTTCGATCACCCGCCGTACAGCCCGGACTTTACGCCGTCCGACTATCACTTGTTCCTGCACATGAAGCGCGAGCTTGGTGGCAAGCGCTTTGGATCTGACGATGACACGAAAAATGCTGTGGAGTCGTGGTTATCGAAACTGGCCGGAAGTTTCTTTGACGATGGTATACAAAAACTGGTAACCCGCTATGACAAGTGTTTGATCATTGGCGGAAACTATGTTGAAAAGTAGTTCAAGACATGTATTTTCATGTAAAAATAAAATTGGATTCGAAAAAATTGTTTTACTATTTTTTTTTTTTTTTTCAAAACGGTACTTAGTTTCCGAATACGCCTCGTACAACAACCTGATTAAAACTAGAAGGTAAATGAAAGATCTTTATATGCATAGCTAAATACGAGTAGAAGAACTGACAATTGGCTATGCGCGATCGCATATGAAAGATAAATTAAAGATGGATATATTTCGCAGAGTGGCAACATTTTTCGAAGCCTGCTTCTCTGTATTCTTTCTGTTATTCTCGTTCTTCACCTTCCGAGACATTACTATGTTCACAAATTAATTTTGCCAGAGTAGAATTTTATGTTTTATGTGAAAGCAACACACCTCCTTTGCAAAGCAAAAAAAGTTTGCACTTCCTAAAATCAAATTCAGTTTGTTAAAAAGCATCCTTATTTTACCAATGTTGTCGAATCTTTCAAAATATGCTTTAAATAAAAAGCAAATGAACTTAACCTTTGTTAAATGATGCAAGACTCTGAACAGCTCATTTTAATTCACTTATGGTCCCAGAAGGCCGAAGTTCATAAAGTAAATGGATAGCAGCAAACAGTAATGTGCACTTAATGGTCTATTTTTCGTAAAAATCTTCACGGCAAAATAATTCATTATGCCTAAAATTATTTTATGTTGCTTGGTAACCTTACAAAATATCATCACGTGGTAGGAAGACTTATTGCCGACAAATGTCAAAAAAGATTAAAGACGTAAATATTTCCTTATTAATTTGCATATAATTTAGATAGAATAAAAGTACGGAATAAATGCGGGGATTATACTGAACAAATTCTTAGCCACTTTTCACTTTGTTTTACATTCAGTTAAACGAAGTATGAAATGTAAAAATTCAGTAAATTTGTATTTTTTTAGGACTACACTATAATCATATTAACACGAAATTTATGTTGGCTATACTGTAAATGGATTGACAAATTTCCGAATAAGAAATTGTTACCAACCTTGCACTTGATTGGGAGATTCAATCAAGATCAATAAGTGCTTTTAATTAATTACACAAAGGATTAGTCCGGCTAATTTTTTCCTTTAGAACTTATTCTTCTATTTCAGTATTTATCAACCACCAATCTTGATGCTTTTCTTAGGCAATGGCTCCACTCTTCATCACCCGAACAAAAATTGTCTTTCTGCAGTTATTCAAACAACCCCGGATTGCCCCGATGATATTATCTAGATTCTTCTACCTTTAAGGCGTATAAAAACCTTAACTTTCTGAAAAAGTAAAGTAGCAGTTTCAGACCAGAAGCATGGACCGAAACAGAGCTAAATTGATTCAGGAGGCTTCAGTGGACAAGATTGGATTGGAATTTTCAATAATAAAAAAGCATATGAGGGTTGTTTTAAGTTTTAGCCCAGTTTTAATAGACAGTCAACGAGGAGATGGATTCCGGGGCTTTGTTCTCCATGGATTCCGATGGTTTTATTTTCTAATTCTTTTACCATAATCTCTAGACCAGACTTCTGAAGCTACGAAAAGTGCTCACATTTCAGAATGTCAAAGTAGTTGTAATTGTCCATGCCTTACCAGGAATACGAACTTGAACCAACAGACTTAGTCAACATCTTTCTACTTGCCATTACATCTCACATAACAGCCCAATGGATCAGATCCTCTAGATCGTAAATGCAACAAATTATGACCTCATCTTCTAAAGAAAAATGTTGACACTGAAGCAAATATCTTGTAAATTTTTAGGCTATTTTTATTATTCATTTTTAGGCTTAAAGTTTATCAAAGGAAATATATATACTACTATTACGTAGTCCCATAATATATACTCCTATAATGTGTATAAGATAAAATACGAAAGCAAACTACTAATTTTAATTTTGCAATAGCCTCTTTATTCTTCTTTTAAATTTGGGTAATTCCCCTTTTGATCCTTTGCATAACGATGATGACATGTGTAATTCAAAATTTCCACAACCGAAAACTTTTTCTGAAATTAAGCTTCGATATTGAATAGCTACGCACTAGTCTGTTATTACTACGTGCTAGGATATTGTTGCTTACCTCTCTCTTTTATTCATCGCATGTATAAAGATGTAAATCTGAACGAATGTCATGACGACTCGGTGCATATTGCCCCCATGGTAATGTGAGAGTGAGAATATGTGTCTCAAGAATTAGTTGCCCAGCACTAAATTATGTCTTATCTATGACTGCGCGATCTACAAGTATCATTCTATCTACGCAGTAACGCTCTCCCATCTGTTAGTTACCTCTCTACCCAAACTATTATATATATGGATATCTAAATTATTTTAAGGAAGTACAAGGATTATTTTTCACCTCCGATAAAGTACATAATTTTACAATTCTATCTCCTTCCTCATTTAATTATTTCATTAAATATTTATATCAGTCATTAAGTTATTTCACAAAATATAAAAACCGAAATTAATTCCAGACTAGACTCGATGGCTAATTTTTTCTTCTTAATTACTTAGCATTCGATGGCACTCTGCTTAGCAAAGTTCGCAACTGTAGAAAACACGTAAACTTAGTTTATAAGTCATGAAAATAGGAATGCAGCTACCCTCTTATCGTACGGACACGAATCTGAGACGATACTACCAGTGTTTTGAGATTTCAGCCATTTCAATTATTAATTCGATTAGAGAACTAAATAATTTCCCTTATTAAAACGAGTTCAATGAGTTCAACAATGGTTGTGCGGCTAAAGATGTGGAACACATTTCGTCCTAGACTCTTATTGGTCTGGACTAGATTTCTCACATAAGACAAAGAACAAGGAGACGTACGTCCTTCTCAGCTCATCCATCCATTTTTTACCTAGAGCTCTTACCTATACCTCATCCTCCTCTGCCATTAAGCTCTTGACAGATCGACTGATTTTAAGTGCCCTTATTTTACAAAGCCATTGCAAAGTGAAAACTTCGAAGTCGGGTCAATCAACGTCGTAATTTCATTTAACCGCCACACCGCCAAAAACAATTATCCCGCTTTAGATTTTTGAAGGCTTAATGGACTGAGTTCATATGGTATGCTTTACAGTTTTCTCACGCGTAATGAATATATGAGGCAATTTTCTCTCCGGATGTCTCTATGAAGGCACTCATTCCTCCAGACATGCTGCTCTCCAGTGCTTTGCTAAAATAAACTAACTCGATTTAATTCTGTGAAATACGGAAACCGAAAACCTAACTAACTGTGCGTTTAAATTATAAATATTTAACTGCTTTTGCCTTTTGCTGGTTAAACTATATAATTAATTCTTAGTTACTGAGCTTATCAGAAATCAAACTGATTGTGATCTACCACACTGGATGTATTGTGTATCCAATCAACCAGCTTTTAACTGAAATCGTGTCACCGTGCCAATGTATCCTTTCGCTCAAACGAGGCAGCTACTGTCCACAGCTTAATGAGAGCGACGAATGAAGAGATCACGCGAGCTATGTTAGAACCATGAAAACGTAACCTCGAGAATAGGGTTAACGCATACCATGCGTGACGACACACCACTCGAAGCAACAACAAACCCTGCATTCGTTAGTCAAACGAATAAAGATTGATTATGAATACCCATGATGGGTTCAAGCTTACTCACCAGTGGACAGACATAATATTCTTTACTGAGATTACGAAATCTGAAAGTAATCTTATCAAAGAGGATTTGAGAACATGGAAAAGCGCTTCACTGGGAGGTCACATGCTGTAAGCTTGCAGAAGAACTAATCGATTTATATCATGAAATTTAATTTTTGGATTCAAATGTGCTAAAGCCACCTTCTAGCATATAAAATTATTAAATGTTTTTCCTTTTTTAATTCTGCAAAGTTATTCACCACTTTTCACATTCAGATAAAGCTAACTGAACGACTATAATGTAATTCTTAGGATGGTTAAAAATAATGTATGTCTTAGGATGATTAAAATCTAATTTGCGATCAGTAAATAGTAATCTACCATCTTACATCAAAGAGCATGATCATTATTATTATGACAAAAAAACTTTGGATAGCAGTTATGTTTAAATAACCTTAACGACTGTAATTGTCATTTAAAGTACTCCTATTCTGCTGCATAAACTTATCAAAGCTTTATATATATATATATAAAGGCATCGGGAAGGCTTTTCTAATGTTAAAAATGTCCTGTTGCGAATTCTTGAGCATAATCAGCAAGTTATTACAGGCAAAATAAAATATGTCTTGCACAGCTATTATCCCGTATAATGATATTCTGATAAATAACTACTCGCATTTTTCTTTAAAAATTACTGACGTAATTTTTCGTTAGTAATAATTTGTTAGTAATTACGTTAGTAATAATTTAAAATTACGTAGTACTTTTTCGGACCTATTTCCAATATAAAGGAAATAAACCTAGCTGTAGATCTTCTATAAAATATTAAGTGGGAATTAAATTTAAATTCAATGAAATTATAACCGACTACTAAAAGGGAAACTATTACTATTTTTAAAACCGTATATTGATTGAACTTAGGTAGTTAAACTAAATTAAGAAATTTTGGCGGCTATATAATAGTACTTGAGAAATGAACTCATGTCCAGATATGCAAAAGTCAGAAGAACTGTGCAATTAACTGCAATATGCGATAAATTATACGTAACTGGTGTATCTCAAGAAAGAAGAATGGGTACTTACAGAGGGTGTTCCCACACTTTTGTAATGATTTTGCAAAGATTTATATATATATAAAACCTTAGAGTTTTATCTTCTAATGTGTTCAATCTGATAGCCTTTGTGTTGAACTATCATATTACATCTTGATTTCCAAGATAAATGCCCTGTTCTTAAAGCATCAAGGTTGATTTTAGTCCACTCCTCCTTCACAATCTTCCAGAGTCCATCCATTGTTTTGGGATGCCGTTTATAAGAAGCTTATTTTAAAAATCCATATGCAAAGTAATCCATATGGGACACATCAGGAGATTTTGATGAGATGCATTTAAAGGGAATAGCTTCAATTTCGGTTTGAATTCTCATTTTTTCAAAAAATAGAGCAGTAGATTTAGAAGTATGGCTTGGAGCCTTATCCTGATTGAACTTAACATAGAAAAGATTGTTTGGATATAGAGATCTTTAAAAATAGGTGTTAAAACATATTTCTGAGAGTAATCAGAATTAATTTTGACTTTTTTTCTACTTTCCTTATTTTAAGTTTTCCGTTATAAGAGAATCCAGTAATAACCATAAAAGCCTTAGAAAAACTTCTCTTGTTTTCTCTGAACCAAAATATCAAGTCTTTTCCTTTTATTTTCTGGTAGAAAATCGATCTTTTTGTATTGCAATCAGATAAATATATCCAAGGCTCATAAATTATAAATATATATTTCCATTATTCACCTGCCAAATAATTTTCATACAGCAAGATGCACATAGTCTTGGGCTGAGAAACATGTTTCGGCGTTAGGGGATGAATATCATGTTTTTTGTTTTGTTTTGATTAGCTTTAAATCAGATTTTATAATTTTTTTCACAGTTCCTACAGAGATATTGCAATAGCTCTTTGGGGGGCTGGATTTTCCTTTAAAACATGAGATGTGACTTCTGACTTAATAAGAGTTGTATGTACCTTTGTTGGGTACGCAATTTTTGCCTTTTTCCCAGTCAGATGTAAAAATTTAACGTATTATATTAATTATGTAACTTATTTTGCGTGTAGAAATATACAAACCATGCTTTTTACATCTTTTTTGATAATTGAATAAGAGTATTTCTTTTCGGGCAGAGAAAAAATATAACCTTCGATCTATTGTTTATTTTTCAGCGACATAATGCTGCAGGCGATAATTAAATCTTATTCTAATTTGATACCAGTCACGTTTGTAATTTAAAATTAATATTTAAATTCATGGTGAAAATCAAAATCGTTACAAATATGTGTGCACCCTCTGTACTTATTAACGCAATCACCCTGGCGCAATTTGGCGATTTTTTACAGAAGAAAAGATAAAAGTTACTTATTGGTGGATCTCGCCTCCCCTTTTTTTTAAGATTCTAAAATTATCGATATTTATTGTAAGTCGGTAAACATTATCAAAATATGAAATGAAAATACACTTTAAAAATTTACACTGCAAATTTGAAACTACCAGTGTTCAGTGACTTAACCGCTCGGCCGATGATGAGCTGAATGCCTTTGTGGAAGACTTTATAAACTAAAATGACTCGTATTCACGTTACACATGAGAAAACCACGAATACACTCATACAGCCAACACTTTTGCTTGAAGTCGAACTACCAGCATTTAACGACTTTACCGCTCAGTCGCTTTGTGAGTTGATGAAGAGAGGGACAAGTATTACACGAAGTACAATTTTTGATGCAGACTTACATTTATAAGACACATCAGCAAATTAAATAATAGCCTTTGTAAAACTCCATGCGTTCATTTTATAATTTTGTGCAATGTAATGTTTGAAAAATAATGACATTCTTTTAGGGTAATAATTAGCTGTTAAATGACAGTGTAACGTATGTTTATGCAAATGCATTACTATATAGTTAATTTAGGTACTTTGGTATTATCGTAACCACTTCAGTAGAAACCATCAAATTTTCAAATATCGCCAGACTTTGACAATCATGCCCATTACAGCTCTTTGAAGTAACCATATCCACTGTTAAGCTGCAAACCGAAAATTCTCCGAATCACCTTTACCTCTGTAAAAAATCGCCAAACTACGCCAAGGTGGTTGAGCTAATATGTAAGTACCTTATTTTATTTATTTATTGTAATAAGTAGCAAACAACTGAACGATACAACTGCATTTTGTTTTAATCTCTGCATACTGTTATCATGAAAACAGCAGTTACCAGAATTCATTTTCTTACTTTCGATGATTTCAGTTTTAACATGTTACTGGAGTATTTTTGCTTTTATCACAAGGCACACTAACTTTCATTAAAACAATATTATTGTATGAAAAAATATTATTACAATCAAAAGTGCATTAGAAAACATTATTTCGTCGCAATCTATTAAAGCAAAGGACTTTCTACGGCTTTCGTCGAAAATTATGATCTAAGGAACCTGTTTAAAAAACAGTTTCAAGCTTTAAATAGGAAATCTTTACAAAACTCGTGATCTATCAAGATATTCTCAACAGATCATACTAGATGTGTAAAAAAATTATGTTATGCACATTATTAACCCTTTGCATCGGAGGGGAGAGTCTCGATTATCACTTTGTATAAGGCGATAATTCGGGCGGTAATGATGTTTATTTAGGTTTGGTTTGCACAGTCTCTTCATGAGCGTATTCAACAATTACATGCGTATAAAACGACTGCCGATCTTTCATCTTAAACACGTTTTTTAGATTTATCGCCATATATTAGTCTTCGACATAGTTCAAACTTGATAGAATAGTATTTTCAGAGTTACGGAGCCCACTAAGTATGGAATACGATGAAGGAATCATTTCAAGTGAAGATGAATTCGATTTTTTGTTGATGAAGAATATGAAGAATGAAATTACGTCTGTGCATAGATTACTTGACAACAGGCAGGAGGAAAACAGTGATAAAGATAGCGATGAAGTAAGGCGAAGACTCAGTAACTGGATATTGAATGTGAAAATGACGGTAAATCTGCAGAAATGACAGAGAATTCAGAATGGACAGGGCGCACAGAAGCTAAAGAAATATCGCAAAGAACACCGTTTGTATCCAACGAAAGAGTAGCAGAACCGCAAGTATTTTCAGACATAAAAGAACCATTAAATATCTTTGGTTCGGTTTGGTTATATGATTACGGCAAAGATTCGAGGGCTATCTGTGTAAGAGGAGGAATGCCTTCGTGGGGGACTTTCTGAGGGAAACTGCCTCGTATATACGTTACACATAGGGAAAACCACAAAAATAGCCATGCAGCCAGCCCGTTCGCGGTATTCGAACCTCAGAACGAACTACCAGCGTTCACTGAATTTACCACTCGGCTGCCAGATATCTTTCAACTGTGTGTGAAATCATAAAAAATTCACCAAGTCTACAGAAAATCGTCTCGAGCTGCTAGTTCGCTCGAGCGAAAAAGTCCTCGAATGCAAGGTGTTAATAAAAGGGTTACAAATCTAATTTTTAATGACACAAGATTAAATTATACCGCTCAGACGGGAAAGTCAGTGACTCTGACTCCTGTAGCGAAAGCCCCGATTCGAGTCCCGGAGAAGGCATGGATATACATTATATCGCAACCTCAGAATAAGACAGACATCTCATGCGTCTGTCGTTTCATAGGAGGTAACGGTGGCACATCTGTTAGGTGCCTCTGTAATCAAGTGCTCACCGCTCGCTGCTAGCTTTAGTGGCTACAATGGCTAGTGCCCACCATTGGGTTGGGGGAGGAGATTGAATTATTTAAACAATACTTTAAAAGTTTCACTGCACAGAATATCAAAATGATTGCAGAACAAATCACATGATTATTTCTCTGATTTCCACTTGAGGTCAAATTCTCATTCTGAACACAGAAATTTAAAAAAATTACAACTCGTCAGATTTTTCTTCGACCTTCATAATGATCCA
This sequence comes from Stegodyphus mimosarum, assembly GCA_000611955.2. Lineage (NCBI taxonomy): Eukaryota > Metazoa > Arthropoda > Arachnida > Araneae > Eresidae > Stegodyphus > Stegodyphus mimosarum. The sequence continues at coordinate 24,851 of KK112191.1, forward strand.
CCGAATTCAATTTTAAAATAGCTTGTAACGTATTAAGGTTATGATTTCCGAGAATAATTCCTGATTAAAAGAATTTAATACTGCTGTGAAACTGAGGAGCGTGATAAAACGAAGCTAAGCTTATCTCCAGAAACCAATTATCCTCCAGGTACTGGACATTCTGTTTCGTGTGATGAGCTCCTATTACACGATTAAGAGCTGATGAATGACTTATGGTTTTATGTCAAATGCCTAAAAATGGAAGCTTTGTTCTTCCTTTTGCTTTCCTGAAGGTCGTCTCATGCGTGAGACCCACTCATGCGACTTTCTCGTTAATCAGCTCTCTGCTACACTTCCTTTCAAAACACGGAGCGTGGAATGAAGAGAAAAGAACTTGTTCACAAGTCGAATTCCATTTAATAGGTTAGTATAGCAGACTGGTTGATAGCATAATTGGGGAATTTTCGTATACTGACAAACAAATGTTAAAATTGTTCCACTTGCTTGTCTAACACCTCTTTACTTTGATTTATACTTAAATTTCAGTAGTAACATGTAGTAGCTTATCACTACCTGTCAAATTTTATACGCACGACGATGTCCTTATGTTTCTTTTCATTCTCGAGTAACTCCTTATCATTAACAATTATTCAGACTATACAGTAATATCGCAATAATCAACCAGTTTCGATGGAGGCTGGATCTCAAGCTCTCCGTGCTAACACCCCTTCTACTTGCATGATAGGCAAACGAATAAATGCTTTGTTAAAATTTGACAAAGTTTGACAAGTTTTGCAAAACAAATTTTAAGACAACACAATAACATATAAGCTTGTGTAATATCCACACTTATGTAATGTCGCCATACTGAATTTCAAAAATGAATGTAAGAACAAAATATTGACCCATATAATCTTCATCTGAGATTTTTTTTTTAAAGTTTTTTGTTTTTCTGTTTAGCCGTACAAGAATAGGATTTCATAGATGTGTGCGTTTTTGATGACTTAAACTGTAAAACTTATTTTACCTAATATATGTGAAAATAATCGTTTAAAATGTGTTGCAGCATGTTCGTACTTGTAGTTCATTTTGAAGAAATCAGGGGCCTACCAGGGGCAGAGCGGTAAAATCGCTGAACACTGGTAGGTCATCCTGTGTTCGATTCCAGGCGAATTGGCTGGCTGCGTAGCGTTTTCGTAGTTTTCCTCATATACAGCATGGATATGAACCAGTTTCCTCAAAAAGTCCTCCTCGAAGTCATTTTTTCTTTTAGGTAGATAACCCTAGTGCGCTTTCCCGCAATAAAACCAAACCAGATGAAACCTTGAAGAGAAAACGAATACATAAATAGATACGGAGGAATATTTAATTTACAGTATAAAATATTTATTTTTTCGGTGCTTCATTTGCTTTTATTTTTACATGTCTAGTTTTTCAAGTGTTAGCAGGGGCTTTCCGAGGGAGAACAAATGCTATTTATCGAACTTAAGAATTGCATGAATCGCGTAATGTGCGTCACTGAAAATGCGCCTCGAAATTTCTGGGTGAAAAGGACAGATATTAAACAAGCGATTAGGGTATGCATTTCTGAGTATTTTCTTTTAGAGAACGTTGGATTTTAAGTTTCAAATACATTGAAATAAGCAGAAAGTCATAAAATTTATTTTATTAATGAGACTGGACTGAGATAAGAAAAAGGAGGATGACTTTTTTGAAATTTAAGTGGCATAAACAGAAACAGAAATTTAAGAAGCATAAAGAGAAATATAGAGATTTAGTACCGTAAAAGTTAAAATCCCACTGGTAAAATTGTGATACATTATTTTATACTACATTTCTGCAGTTGGCGCACTGCATGATATTCGCAGCAGTTGAGCGTAAAGGTAAATCAAAACTGAAAGTTTTTCGACTATTTATTTATTATCAGAGACTTTAGAGCTAGGTATATCTTATTATTTTTCTTTTTGCTCATTTTAAACTTTAGTAAATCGAAGCACTTTGCCAATCTGACCAGTTCAGGAAGCACATGACTTTGACAACAAATAATATTGTCTAAATTATGCAGGACGATGTAGTTTAAAAATGGCTTAAAATATACTGTTCTAAATAGTAAAATTTAGTCCTAAGAAAATGAACTTATCTTGATTTTTCATCTTTTTCTGAACTGAACTAGAATGCTTAAAGTTCACAGATCTTATTACTTTTTTTTCTTCTTCTATATTAAATGTTCAAATATAATTATCAAAAACTTAAGAAGTTATGTTAGCATTAATGTTTCTTATGATGATAAAAATACAGTTAACTTATTTTCCATGTTTATATAAATGCTTGTTTGCGGTTTTATTCGCTAATTTTTTTAACTAATTTTTGTGAACACCCACATTTGGAAATAAAAATGGACAAGATGCGCAAAAACTGTGGTGTAATGAACATGAATATAAACAAAAATTTACTCAAACATTCCTGAAATTTATGTTTTGAGTGTCAAAACCTGTGCAACGTGATTCTTATTTGGATCATTTAAAAAACTTTTAATCAGTGCTTTAACTTTCGCATAATTTACGTATGTGTTTTTTATGTAAATGCTTGACAGTTACAAATGCAGCATTACAAATACTCAGATTTTTCAAATCCAAGTCAGTTCTTAACGCCTATATGAATATATTCCACAGTAATAACAATGCTTAGTATCTTTAAGAAGCATTCACCTATAATCATGTTATTTTATTCCAGAGATAATGGCATCATTTTACACACTTTCTGTTTGGCATATGGTATTTTGCAATCTTCATTCCGCTCTCCGCCGAACTATTCTCAATGCCCATAATCCATAACTAATGTATTCTTCCTTTTCCACAGATCAAAAAGAGCCTTGAAACACGATACAGGAAGAATTGTTTTTCCTGCAGTGCGTAGATCTGCCTGTGCATGAGGTCGTTCTATCATTCAGTTATGTCCCATTTTTAGAATGTTTCACATGAGTTCAGCTGTTGCGGCCAAGGTCCAATGGATCACTTCTTTGCAGCTTAGACTGCCAGACATTCATTACTTTCTCTAATGTTTTACTTAGCTTCTCGCTGAGTCTGTGAGCATCTTCGGGCTTGTGATGACCGAATTATCGTTGTCCAAGATAATTTAATCTCCTGCACAGGACTGAAAAGAAGGCCAGTTCTGTACATCAGACTGATTACAGTATTTTTCAGGAAATGCTTTGGGTTTATGGTGCATGTGCTTGAACAGGAAGAGAAATTATCACGCAAACGTAATGAATAAAATGCTTGTATCTAGGAAATAACAGATAGCTTCAGGTGTAAGCCTTATTTTAAAACAAGTGAAAGTAAAGTTGCCGAGCGCCATGAATGGCTAAATATTAGATCCTAATTTACAATAGCCATTACGTTATGGCATTATGATTCCAAGTATCTTCGAACACACATAGAATTATTTATTAGATTATGTAGAAGATATATATATAAATATAAAATATTTTTCTTTTTCAATCTTAATTTTATACAGCAACATTTAGTTTGGATTCATTTTATAAGTACTTTTATTTATGGTGAGTTATATTCTTTTTAATATTATTTTTAATTAATTTTTAATATTGTTTCTTATATTAATCCTTTATACTCGAGGCGTTTTTCGTTCGAACGAACTAGTAACTCGAGACAATTTTCCGCATATTTGGTGAATTTCTTACTTCTAACTTCAAATAATTTCACACAGTTTTTAATGAAATTTAATGGTTCTTTTCTGTCTGAATATACTTGCAATCTTGCAGCTCTAAAGCCGGACTAATGGTATTCTTTGTGGTATTTCTTCGGATTTTGTGCATGTTATCCATTCTGAAATTTCCGTCACTTCTGCGAAGTCATTGTCGCTATCACATTGACTACCCATTTACCCTGATTTTTCGCCTTCTTACACCTCTTACTTCAGCATTATCTTCATCACTGCTCGTCGTCAAGTGGTCTCTCTGCATAACGCAATTTCGTTCTTCATCAATGAAACTTTGAACTCATCTTATCTTGAACTGATTCTTTCTCCATATCGCAAGCTTACTGGGCTCCATAACTTCGAAAATTATAATTCTTTTTATAACGCATTTATAACAATGAATCTAGAAAACATATTTAAGATTAAAGATTTACAGTTGTTTTACACGTGTGCATTGTTGAATGCTTTAACGAAGCGATAGAGCCCAAACGAAAATAAACATCATTACCGTTTGAATTATAGCGCCAAACCAAGAGGTAACCGAGAATCACATCTCGAGTTACCGCATCAAATCAAGTGATAACAGAGAGTCACTTCTCGAGTGCAAAGAATTAAATTTTGAGTTTAAATTTTTGGTTCCAAACGGAAATTAACATATTGTAATTAAAATGAAGGGAAAACTATAGTATCATGCACAGAAAAGGTTTCTTTCAACTGTTATGGCCGCAACTGTGCTGAATTTAAGTATGGCTGTAAAATATTTCACTATTACAAGATAATGCATTTTATTGGATAATACTGCTATTTATTTTCAAATTTTTACATAGTACTTACATTGTAAACTAACGAGCGGCCGAATGGTTAAAATTAATAAACGGAGAATTTCTTACCGAATTCCATTCCTGGTGGAATGATTTACTGTAATCTTCCCTGTAAGAAATTATAAATACGAGTCAATTTACTCTAAGCAACCATCCGCCAAGGTGTTTCATTTGAAATTAATTTTCTGCGTATGAAAAATGCACCAAATTCTATTTTCATATAGCCATTATTTTGAGAGCAATCTGAAATGTGGGTTCTGTTATTTTTTGGTAATTAAAGCAATTAAAGGTTAAGAACTTTGGCAATTTTTAAAACTCAACTTGGAGCGTATCTTTTGCAACTAAATACGAATTACATTAAAAATATTTATAAACATTCTCTGAGAAACTACACTGGCATACTTTATATTTATAGGCCGTAACAGCTTTTGTATTGGTTGATGAACTTTAATTCCACAAATTATTACATGAATCAACAGGATATTCATTCTTATAAAATACTTTATATGGAAACCATAGATATTTTAGTGCAGAAAAAGTACACAAAATAGTTAATTTTTTACATGTAGACTATGACAAGAACTTTAGTTTTAATACTGCGTGCGAGTGAATGCAGCTTTTAATTTCAATTAAAAATTTGAAAGAGGAAAGAGATTGCACTTTCGCCTCTAAAGAGATTTTAATTTTTCAAATTTGATACATTATATTATCAATTTACGAAATTTTAATTAATGCCACTTTGAAAAAGAAAACTCTGTTCGTTCATTATTAACGCCTTTTTGTGACACTGAAAGCTTGTTGGAAATTGCATGCTCATCAACTGCTGTTATTCACGCTAACAAGCATTTCTCGGATATTATTTTAAGACTTTCTACCAAGGAATGGTTGTATGCTTAATGAAATGCTAACTCAAAGCGACGAGCTAGAAATAATAGAATGAATATACCTCAATCTTCCAAGCAAATGACTTTCAAACGTTTTCATGGCAATAATGAATAGCTTTTTTCTAAATTTAAGCAACTACGGGTATAGATATTTACATTAGTCTAACAATATAGTTACGCATGAATATTTTTGAATTTAGATATTTCTTTCCAAATAAGTTAGCTATTACATTAAGTGACTTGACGCTACATCACTTTGACAGTACAGTACCACGCTATTTATCAATCAAGTCACCTGGCAAGTGTTATCTTCACATTAAACCTAATGTTCCAGAATTTATCTTCTACGCGGCCTGGAACATAGTTCCCATAGTGTAGCAATTATATGACATAAGTTTTTTTTTAATTACTCTTTTAAGTATAACTGCGGCCTACAAACGGCCGAGCGGTAAAATTGGTGAACACTGATAGTTCGGTCCTTGGTTCGAATCTCGGCGAATGGGCTATCTGGGCGTTTTCGTGGTTTTCCTCATAAGTAATGTGTATACGAGCCAGTACCTCTTAGAAAGTCCTACATGAAGGCATCGCTTCCCTTAGGTAGGTAGCTCTCAAGTGCTTAACGATAAACTGATAGACGAAGTGTAACTGCTTAACAAATTGAGTTATTGCAGAATACTAAAGCCTCTTCTTAATAATATAACTAAATGATATAATTTAAAAAGCGTTTAATTTACAATTATATTTAATTGATAATTTTATGAATATTTACAGCTTTATTATTATTATAAAAGGTGTTTAGGAACCTGATAATCATACGTAAAATTCAGAGTACTGTGTACTCATTGCAAAGTATTTAAACTGATAGAACAATTTGAGCTGAAAATTTGCATGGAATGGGATACAACCTCTTCTTAGGTGTGTATGTCAAACGCCATCGAGCTCCAAAATCTGGAACCGACGAAATTGTTCATTAACGTCAAGATATTTTCATGAAAAATGCTCGTGTGCATGTGACATTGCGAATCAGAAAATTGTAATGCATATTACTTAAAAAAGCGTAAATTATATTTCTCTTAAAAAAGAAAGAAATTTTGCACATTTATTAGCTTACAGAAATGAAAAATAAATGAAGGAATCTTTTAACTGAGCTAACTTCTAAATAAAGTCAATATTTTGTCATTTAATTAAAGCAAAAGACTATTCAAATCCTATCTTGACACAGAAATTCCCTAAATTTCTCAGAACCGAATGAGAAGACTATTAAAAATTTGTCATATATTCAGTAATAGTGATAAATCTTTTCATCAATAGAGTATCAGCAGTTATTTTATTTCGATATCAACACCGCCATTAGTTATTTCGATTCCGGAAGCATAACTGAAATAATATAATTATTAAATATTAGTAGAATCAACGAAATAAAACAAACTGCTCTCCTTTCGAACAGAAAATTTTATGTTAATAGTATGCCGCTCTGCCCAGTTATTTAATAGAAATGAATGCCCCCCCCCGGAATGTATACAGAACTGAATGATATTCTGACTTACTTATTTGAAAAACAATTACATCCTATTTAATCATTCTTTAGTCAGAAAAGCATAAATAGATATCTTATGTACAGAGTTTGCTTACTTTCAAAAAAGAAACAAACAAGAATCTGGGAACAAACCATTTTTTTTTAATGAAATAGATGCGCGGTTATATTTATATTATGAATGATTTGCGTTTTACTACAATTGCTTAAAGAAGTTTACAGGTCCCCTCCTCTTTGTGTGTGTATGTTGTAAATTTGAACACTAGCTGTTTCCGTCAAGCTGTAAAATGCGTTATTAAAAGCTTATTTTAAAAGAATGTAAAGAGAAAATAATAATATGATTATCATTTTTAGGCAACATTATTTACCCTGAGTTTTCATACTTTAGAACATGTTTTGCTTCTTCATAGGTAGCGTTTTAAACAAAAATTTAATGATTTCCTGTTGAAAATGCTTTAAGATACAAAATAAAAAAGCAAATATTAATTACCTTACACAAGAAGTACCTGATTCAGTGGCTTAAATTAGTAATAATCGAAGCTTGATTGAATAAGACTGAATAAACTGGATCGTTGTGATTATGACACAACACACTGGAATCATCTGCCTAGTAGAACGGATGCTTTTATGGAGGATTTTCTAAAGAAAATTGTTTTATGCAAACAATGAAAGCGTCGAGGGAATTCTCTGAAATTCGAATCAGGAATGAATCAACAGTAAACATCAGAATACACCAATTAAGATAATGCATGTAGGCGAAATTTAAATTTTCTTTCATTAAAAAAAGGCAGGAAGAGTATAATTTATGAAATTACTTAAAGCAGAAACGAAAAAAAAAATCGAAAAGTTCTTATCTGCGGTTGAAAACTATTTAAAAAGTGTTTCTTTCAACTTCACTTGCATTCATAAAATAAACTGATACTTTCGTATTATCCGTAGCCTCGGTTTCAACTTTCTGTGGAAATGCCGTTTTTGACGTATTTTCGAGCATATATGCTACCGTTGAAAGACCGAAATTGGAGAATGTCAACACATACCAAATACGTCGGTGGAAGACCGAATATTTGGTTATATTCTTATACATTCGGATCATCACCGGTGTGTGTCGACAAGCACAGATACGCTGTGGTGCAGGTCGAAACTAGAAGGCGAGAAGAGAGGCGTCGTAAAAGCAAGGTACTCTTGTGCAATTCATAACAGTTTAACTCGCTGCAATAAATAAGATTGTATAACGTCAGTCACATAATTAAGTATGTTTATTATTGTATTTAATGGTTTATTATTGGTTATTATTGGTATTATTTTCTTTCGCATGCACTTTCTTAGAATGCACTCGGTGTAAGTTCAACGGTTTATTTACATATGCTGTTACTTTCTCCTGTTTTGACGCATATCATAATATGTTTAATAAAAAAGTAAGATTTAAAAACATAATAGAAATATTTTTTCAATATTCCCTATCAGAACATAGTGAATGTCGACATTTGCCGGTGTAGTGTGAGAAATAAGGATATTTTGCAAATATTTCGGACATAACACGAAGCGACTACGTGAATGTTGACATTCATCGGAAAAGGTCGACATTCTCCAGACTTCGATCTTTCACGGTAACATATGCAAAACAATAAATAAGCCATGTATGTGCGTACCACAAGCGTGTTTCCGTGCACGTGAATTTACGTGTTTTGTATTTAAAGATGATTTCACTAAACAGTATCCAGCGGTTGTAAAAAGGTAAATATTAACTGTATAAGGTTTTTTTTCTTTTTCTCTCGCAAAATGCTTATTATTTTGAACAGAACAATACCTACGATCGTAAAGATAGCCAAATTTTCTCGTCTTACCAATTCATAAAATCGCGATTGTGTACACAACTTTTCGTGGGAGAGCAGAAAATCAGAAAGCACCAATAAACTGTATACATTCAATACCTAAATCCATCGATTTGTGTTTATTATGCTAGTACCTAAATAAATAGCTTCTCATTTTCTTTAATAATTTATTGCATTTTAGTTTCTGTTAATGAAAACTGAATACTTAAAATAGCTATTAAGGATATCTATCTATGTTTATTGGTGCCCGAATTTGCTACAGATTCTAAAATCTTAACATAGTACTTGCGGATTAGGTAATCTTCAAGAATTATGAACGAATCCATTGCTTATTCCTCTTCCAATGGCCCGATAACAGCTAGAAAGCATTCATCAAAATGGCAGAACCCATCGGTCATTTTGCCATATTACGACGACCGTACGCATGGTGCATCACGAGCGACGACGAATAGCTACTGGCTATTTAAACATCTTATCGTACTGTGCAACATTTCTCTCTCCCAACATTCTTGTTGTCTTCTGCCCTTTCTGGCGGGTATAATTTATGATACACCCGCAACAAAAGAAAAACATTAAAAAGCTTACCTCAGCAAATCGAAATCCTGCCGTTGGTTTAGCAACTAGCTTCTGCTAATCACCATTGGTCCGAGGTTCGAATACCGCCAACGGGCTGGCTGCATGGACGTTTTCGTGGTTTCCCCCATATGTAACGTGTATACTAGCCAGTTTCCATTAAAAAGTCCTCCACGAAGGCATCCTTCCCTCTCGGCAAACAGCCCACGAGTGCTTTGCCATAATCAAATAAACCTAACCGTTAATCATCATACTGTCTGGGATGGCCATATTCATGTGGATACGGTCTGGGATGGCCATATTCATGTGGATGCCATATTCATGTGGATAACTTGTATTCGCGTTATGTGGGGAAGAAAACTCTCATATAGCAAGCCCGTTCTTCAGGCACGTCGAACTACTAATATATCGTAGCTTTATGTACTCGACTACTGGTGAGGTGGTGAGGTGGTGAGGTTTAATATACTTTAACATCACGTGAACTGAATTGCAGAAGCGCCAAATTAATCGACCAGATAGATGTCTAAAACAGACGATTAACGAAAATAAGAAAATCGGCTGTATAGCATTGAGTATAAAAAAACAGCATTTATTTCTTAATAGTTATTAGATAATAACATAAAAATATTGACAAGAATTGAAATTTACTGAATATTATGCTGTAAGCTTTATTAATTTAAATAACTTAATTACATTTAGAGCAACCAACATTGTAAACAACACATGCTTGAACTTAAAATTCCAAAAAAAAAAATCAGTTACATAATATAAATGATAAAACTAAATACATACCTTCGCTTTTATAATAAAATTAAATAAATGATAATTAATACTATGTTGAATACTAGGCAGCGGCATTTAAAACGATTTCATTTTCGAAAAAACTTTCAAAAGTCGTAGATTTCCTGAAATATTTGATAAAATGCCATAAATTCGATGTACTTTAAGACGAACAACTGGATAGATACACCACTGGATAAATACTGGATAATACTCAACACTGGATAAATAAAATTTAAGGTTGAATCGGTATTCAGTGAAAATAAATTTGAAATGTTATTAAATTAAAAAAAAAATTAGGTAAAATAAATCAACACACTTCATAACTTATTCTCAGCTTCTATTATTTATTGCTGTTCAAAATAAAGTAAAAATTTCATAAATAGCGCCCACAAGTTTTTGGGCTTTATTTTCTATAATTTTCTCAAAGCTAATTGGTAAGCATAAAATTTTCGAAAAAATTCAAGCTTATTAGTGGTTGCTGCAGATAATAATGGCAAAACAATACCCATAGAACAGAATCACAATAAAATTTACATTCAGGAATATTGCACTTAAAGTAAAAGTTGACAAACTGAATGGCACTTCATAAAAATCTGAAAGCTTTCAGATTTTATATTGTGCCTAAAGGGGCTTTTTTTTTAAAGCGCTGCGTATTACCTTTACTTATTAAATATCATCTTCTTCACACTTAAATCATAAAATTCAATTCTATAGCAATATCATAAAATTAAAAAAAGCATACCTTTAGAATTTCTGATACACAATCTTGCTCACTGGAGATAAAAATGTGTCCCCCCCTCCGTACAGTAATTGCATTGCTCGCTTTAAAATCGTTGAGTTTGTTAATCAAAAATTCGTTAAAGTTTTACCAAATATGAAATAGATAATAAAACAAATTCCAAGTTCGATCATCCAGATGCCCATATTCTAGTGGAGGACAACTTATTGAAAAGTTAACCCGACATTTATAGTGAATCAACGCAAAATGCCAAAACGAAATTAATAACTCTTCTGGGCTAAGGCCCTTTGGGCTAAAAATAAATAATTTTTCAAAAATTTCTTTAAAATGACTGGAAAAAAATTATTTGAATAGAATTTTACCAAGAGGGGGAAAAAAAAACAAAATTGGAGAATTCGCATGCCCTTCGATAATAATGAAATCATAACATAAAAGAAGGGGGGGAACAACGCGATCCATGAATCACATAAAAATGAATCAGCTTCATAAAAAAATATTAATTATCGTCCTGTTTAAATTAATTCTTTAACCGTAACGGCTGCCATGAATATTACATCGTCTCCTAATTAATGATACATTCAAAAATGAAAACGAAATAGAAGAGTAAAAGAAAAACAATTCACGTACCGAAATATCACTTTCAATTACGGCGTCATATCCAACAGCAATACGGACACCTACAACACCACGTTCACCCTAATCGTATCGGATCTGGGATTTGAGTGGGTAAATTCGCGTCACGCATCTTCACACCTGAGGGCACATTGGTGTTGCTTAGCGACTCGCCAGAAAGAGACGGACGCAGGTAACCATGACAACGACGAAAAAAGTTTTGTTTTTGTCGGTGTCGCTTTTCCTCTCAATTGGAGCGAAGCATGGACCACGTATTTATAGATCAGAGGATGGACATGCATATTTTTTATTTAATTTTAATTGCTCCTTTCGACTCCATTCACTTTTTTTAGTATCTTTTTTTCCCCCCGATTTTTGCTACAGTTCATTCTTAAGATATGCGTGTTTAAATTGCGTAGTTTTATGTTTCAGCGGATATTTTTTAATGATTAGCATTGCATTTTTTTTAAAAAAATTATTTTGCAGATTTACTCAATTTCAGCAGTATACTCTTAAAGCGAATCTCTCTCTCTCTCCCACCCTCACTTTTGTTCCTTCTTTAAAGCAGTCTGAAAACTGCATTTCAAGACTTGACGAAATTTATTAAAGTTTCAAAAAGTACTATTGCGTGCGTACGGTTTCGTAATAGATTGGATGCATACAGAGCCGATGATATTGCGATAGAATTTATTTTTCCAAAAGAAATACTTTACAGTTCTCAAACTTTCCACAAAAGTACTCGTATAGCTCTTCTTGGAATAACAGAGCAGTAACCACGTCAGACTACTAATATTGCTAAACACAAAGAAATGCAAAACGCATTTAAAGGCGAAGCTCTCTCGGAGATCTCTCAATGTTCTGAAGTCAGCTCTGAACTAAAAACTGAGAAGTTCTCTCTCAGGGCTTATATAGTTTATCACCGGCTGCCAAGAAATCGCTAGCACCTTCCACATTTATCGAAATCACTGGAAGGCAGATATCGTTAAAGTTATATATAAGAAGTGGATTCATATAAGTTACATATAAAGATCAATTACAGATATTTATTTACAGTACCAATTAGTTATACAGGGACCGGACCAAATTTTCGCCAAGTTTGGTGACTTTTAAAGATTTATCGCCAAATTTAGTAACAAATAACTATTCGCCAATACCGTCGCCATCTTGGCGATATCTCGCCAATTTAGCAAGATAGCCATTTACCTCAATGTACAATTTTTGCATTAAAAAATAAAAATGAGATAATTTCAGTTATCGATAAGAATCTACGGTTAAAACAAGATAAATAATAAAAGATTACGCTGATTTTTCTTCTTAACTGATAAATCCGTTAAACGCATCATAATCGCTCAAAACCTCTCAGATCTTGAATAAAATAGATTATACAATGAAATTCATTGAAAGGGATTTCTCATTTTGAAATTCTAGAACTTTTGTGCAAATTTCGCAGAGTATTTTTTTAAAAATTTTTTTTCAAATTATTTATGCATTTATATGTGTGTTTAAAATCTGTATGTTTTAGTAACTTAAATACATTCCGCCTCTCGAAATACATTGAGCCTTTATTTATTATCACAGGGGAAAAAAGGGGTTAAAAAGTGCGATTTGCTGACATTCAGAATGATACTCTTATTTCTGTCTTACGATTTTTAGTTTGAATTAAAGATTTTTCTTAATATTTTTTAATCTTTAAAACCAATTACATCGCATAATTTGATTCATCATTATTTAACCCCATACAATTTTGCTTTAACAAAAACTTATTTTGCATTAAGTAAAATTTAAAATAATAAAAATAATTAGGAATGTCCTAAAAATATAAAATTCAAATAATCATTTATGTAAATTAAGTCATTATATGTACAGAAGTCTACAAAACTCTGCTGAAGCATTTACTAGAATAATATGGCGTTAAAAAATGCTTTTAAAATGTGAACAGTGTAAAACCTGAATGTATTCATCAAATATATTCGATAAAAACTCTAGATTTTTTTTCGGAGCTATGCGTTAATGTCTCACAATATACTTAACTATCATATATGCATTCATATCCTTTGCAAATTATACTTAACTGTATCACCGTCTTATACGATCAGCTTGAAATTTAATGAAATGTATATACTAATTAATTGCTTATCATAGAAATTTAGGCTGAAAGGAAACGTTTGTACTTTAACTTTGTCTCAAGGTATGGCAGGTAAACTATGAAACTTTTCTTCTATAAGTTCTTCAATAAGGCATGTATAAGTACCGTTTTAGATGCATGGCTGTCTTACACTTGAGCGAAATATCATTAGCTTTTTTATTATAAAACAAAAACTTCATCCAGTAAAAATAATAATTTATATTACGCAAAATCCAAGCTATCGAAACGTCTTGTTACTGTTCCTTCAAAGCACTGAAGAACTTACTAGAATAATTTAACTTAAAATACTTTACTAAAGCACACTAAAAATCATGGAATTCTATAAGCTGTTACTTTTGTACAATTACGGTTATCCAGTAAGAAGCGAGCATTTCAAAACAGATGATAGCTATTTGATTTTACTCGATAGAAAGTTTTCAATTTTTACCTTGCAGAGTCACTAGAATTTTTTTCAAAGTCAGGAAATTTAGTAAATCCGCTGGGGATTAAGCGACTCACTCACCAAATTCTGAATGACGAATTATCGTCCACCATTTTTTAGTACGGGCGCCACTTGTAGAGTGATTAAAATTTTTCTCGTAGTCAGGTAACCGAATAAATCCGCAATGCGATCGCCATTTTCTGATATAACATTTCAATGGTTAATTTCCTTTCTAATTCTCGTATCAATGAGCATAACGACCAAATATTTTAATAAATTATTATTTTTTTTTTCATTTCACTAAAGAAAATGCTTCTCAGGAACATGCAATTTAACAATACTTTTTCATATATTTATTATTTTTTTAGTATTTTTTCAAACACATTCATGGAAAAGATTAATTCTGAAGACAAAATACGTGTTTTATTTTCATTAAAAATGATAGATATCCTGAGATACACTAGGTGTTTTCCAGGTAATACAAATAATTTCATTACCTATCGTTGACAGTAGAAAAAATACATTAAATTGAAAAGTTAAAAAAAGTTTCGTTATAATATACGTTACGTTATAATCAAAATTAGATACATATGGTTATGAAAATATTAGATTTATTAAATATGAATGATAAAATAAATCAACATTCTTTAAGACAACTTCTGCTTCAATAAAATAAATAAAATGCTTTACCTCTAGAATAATTTCAAGCATTCAAACCAGGTGTTTCCCAATAAGTGAAAAATGGATTTCTGCCTCACATATTTGCCCACTGATAATAGTTTAATAAAAGATTAGTTTTCTGTTCCGTGAGCAGTTACAGAAATGAATGTAATATAGATAATTTACCCACAACTCAGCACCGTTTCTTTTGTTATCAAGGATTAAAAAAAAGGATAAGATAGGTAAGATCACATTACTTATAAATTAAGCCACACATCCGTTACAGACTAACGTTGATTATTGTCATAGATCAAATACTAATATCACGGCTTATTTGTTTCATGAGGGAAGTAGATATTAAGAAATCTACATCTAATTTCAATCTTAATTTATACGTGTGTGTACACATCTTTGTAAATAGTTCTAAATAAATATGTTTTCATACTTTAATATCCCATTTTCACTATTAAACATCCACAAATTCAAGACATGTACCTGCGATAAAACTCAACATAAATTGCTCTACAATGCGAAGATCTCTCAAGTGAACCAATTATAATTGCCATTAAGATAACAAAAAAAGCGAATAAAATTCCGTTTTCATTTCACAAACCACTTGACCGTCACGTTTTTTCTAACCTGGAGGCATCCGCCAGAAACAGTTTTTGATTTTTATCCTTTTAACCCCGACTTTCAGTGACCTAGGAAAAAGGGGGATCGCTCCGGGCCCTTAAAGAAGATTGTCTGACCTCCGATGGATTCCATAAACCAAGGGCAAAGAAGGATTTCTAACATAAAGGTCATTACCACGTTGCGCAAGAAGTTTTCGATCGCATCTGGTTCTTCCGCAGAGCATCAAAGAGTTTAGACACAGACAAAAGAGGAAATTGTTAGTAATGAGGGTTAATTGCGGTTTATCATGTGCGATACTTATCAATTATACTAGCAGGGGATAAATTCCTTAAATTGCTTCGTTCCATAACATTTTAGGTGCAGGGAGTGCGACTGTGATTCCAAAAACAAAATTCGGTTCAATTTATTTATTTTGACAAGCATCATCAACAATGTCTGTATAACACAGGAAAGAAAAACTAATCTCTGTTTTGCCATAAACAAGCCTTTTTAACTTCCAAAAAGAAATGAATTTGTTAAAAATTTCCAACGCGGTTTTGTCAAAACAATAAGCAATTTTTATTTCATTAGCTTTTATGTATCAGTCGTTTAAGCATTAAAATAAGCGAAATTAAACTTTCAGCACTTTTAAATGGATTACATTTGAAAAAGAGACAGCGAGTAAATTTAAAACACTTATTTTCAATTAAATAAGCTACCATTATGAAATAAAAAATCTAATGTATACACCATTATGAAATAAAAAATGTAATGTATACACCACATAACTTCCTTGTACGGAATATTAAACTATGCGCACTTTGTGCTGCATTTCATTTAAACTTATTTCCTCGAATTTCATTAGAGATTAGAGGAATCGAAAAATGAACAATGCCCTCGCCGGGACTCGAACACGTACCGAGTGTGCTACCACGTTACACCACGAAGGCATTCAGAAAGAAGGGAAAAAACACCTTATAATATGTATACCGGAAAGAATTTTTACGAAAACATTTTAAGAGAATTCAAAATAAAAATAATTGTTAAAGAAAAATATTCTTCTAAGGAATTCTTTCTGAAAGCATTGGCAAATGTGTTTTATACGTATCAGAAATAGAAGTTCAAAATTCTTACTTTGACAGCAAATGTAAAAGTAAATTACTACTAAAGAAACAAGCAACCATAAGAGAAGTATTTCATAGATTTACTTCATTTTGAGATGCTTCAGAGATTTTATAATATATTATTGGAAATCGCAAAAGATGGGAAATTGAGTTTCTTTTTTAAGTTTCTAAATTTTATCAAACATTTAGCACAATACAAATACTATATTTATAAATCAGATTATTATTCAACTTTTTGATTCATTTAATGCTGCAAATATTAACTAAAATATTATAGAAACAAAAACAATCTTACGTATGCTTTTAAATTATTCAAGGAATTTCTATTATTTAAAATAAAACTTTGATTTTGAAAATATTTTCACTCACCTATTAGCACTACGGTTATATATTACGCTTGCTAAAAGTTTTCGATGATATCTCCAGTCATTGTAAAACCAAATATGTACCCGCCTGTAAAAAAACAAATATTAATGTAAAAATAAACATGAATAAAATTTTATACAAATTAACTGCAATGCATAATAACAGATTAAAACCAGTAACAACAGATCCTACGGTAATAGGATTAAGTTCAAGAACAGAAAATGAGATTTAATGGAAATCATAACAGCTATTAGTGCTCCATATTAACTAAAAAATTAATATTGTGAAATGTTTAATTATGAACAAAATCCCACTGTTTTCAATTACTTTTAAATATTTAGATTTAATTCATAAATTTTAAAGAATCTAAAGACGTGCACCTTCTGTTTTTTTCGTACTTTCAGAAAAACCAAATTTCTTTTTAGAATGTATTGAAACCTTCAAGTAAAATAGGCAGTCAAGGGGCATTCAAAAATTCTTAACCAGTTTTCCTGACTTGTGCCGAATATCTACCAATATAAATACTATTTTTATTACCACGTTATAATCCGACTTTTCGGATAAATTTGTTCCTAAATTTGGATCCCTAAAAATGGACTCATTTGTTGCTCAAAATCTGAACCAAAATATTACGCATCGGTCTCATCGAATTTAGAAATGATTTTGTATATGTTTTTAAATTATTCAAAGAGTTCAAATTTAAATATTCCTGTAAACATTTAACTCTCAATATTTTGAGAAAATATGTCAACCAGATGGGAAAGTGTTTAGTGATTCTAACTACCATACCGAAGGTCCCGGTTTCGACTCCCGGAGAAGGCTTGGTATATAAATTGTCTGTTCCGTCATAAGAGGCGACGGTGGTCCACCTATTAGGTGCCCCCCCCAAAAAAAAATGCCCACCGCTTTGGCCAACACCTCTAACGGACAATGCCCGCCATTGGGGGGGGGCACTGAGAAAATGTTTCGCATTCGAAAATTGAAAATATCTTAACTAAATTATAAACGACATACATACGTAATACTATTTAAAGAATAAAACTGTTCGTATAGCCCCATAAAATACATAAACCGGTTACACTTGGAAAATACAGTTAATCGATATTTCGATTTACTATTATTGGTTTGATTTGGTTCATCGAGATTAAGGCAAAACACGGCTATTTGTCTAGAGGCAGGGATGCTTTCGTGAAGAACTAAGAAGAGCGGGCTCATATACACATGTGCAAAACTATGAAAATGCCCATGCAGTCACCCTGTTCACCTGAAATCGAACCCAGGTCGGTACTACCAGTGTTCAGCAACTTTACCACTCGGCCGCTGGTGGGCCTGAGTTACTATTATGTTAATATTATATTACTATGCTAATTATAACGTTATTAACCACTGGATAAATAGTTGTGGGAAAATGTCAGTATTTTATTGCTGTAGGTATAAGCATTTAGCATCCCTCAATATAGTCAGCTGCTGTGTCTACCAAATTACTGAAAGGCATCATACACCATCAGCACGTCCACTTTTTGATGATCCGCAGCAATCGCGCCTGAAGGCAGATAACCTTATTTCTGTTGTAACAGATTTTTCGCAAAGGTTGTTTTATTTTGACGAAGATATCATAGTCACATGGACTCGTATCGGGCAAGTATGGTGAGTGTTTCAGTACCTCCTGTAGCTCTGATTAGCGCTCGCCTTATTGACATCGCGCATTGTCGTGAAGGATGATGGGATTTGTCACCAACAAGCGTCATCACTTTCTCCAGGGCGCAGTGCAAAAATGATGTGTCTGGCAACAAGCTCCATCTTGCCAGGAGCATCTTGGCAGCGAGCTCCATCATCTTGCACGACAATGAGGGACGTCATAATGCAAGCGATGTTACGGATCTCTTGCGACGGTGGCAATGGAGTTGAACTTCATTCTTGCCCGATATGTGTTCATGTGACTTGTCAGATTAAAACAGAAAAAAAAAATCAGAACTGTCAAATTTCCCGATTTAGCATTTATTATTGTAAGCACTCATGTATATATTTACTGTACACATCGTATTACATATGTTCTACCATTTTCCACTTTACAGTATTTTACATTTTCATAGTAAATAAAATTCTTTGTAGCTCTTTGTATTTTGATATGTACATATTTACACATCTGTCAAATCCTCACACGCTTGTCAAGCCTCTTCTGGTATTACTTTCTATGTCTGGTTTTCTACAACCTTATGGTGCATAGTCACTCCCTCCCTCTCCGTACTTCAGACCTCCATTCACTACGTCAGAAGTCAATGTCATGTGCCTTTACGGCTGACTTATCATCGAGCCGGCTACATTGCACATATTAGCGATAGTCCGGCAATACTCGCATTGACTGTCAGAAATCGATTACAATAAAGAACAGGTTGTCTATTTTATAGGGCCTTCGTTGCGAGACTGCAACAGAAATGGATGTGCTGATGATGAACTGACGCCTAACAGTAATCTGGCTGAAACTGATAGAGTTGGCAGGCTGTTTTATTGAAGAACTATGTATCTACAGTAATCTTAAGAAGTATTGACCTGTTGCCACCATTTCGTAACCAAATCTTTTACTAATAAAATAATATGTACAGCTGCAAAAATATAAAACAACAAGTCAGTATTTTCTTAATCGACAATTTTGAAAAGAAATATAACAACAATAAAAAAATCATAAAATTTGATTGCACAGCTCTTAATATCCATCGTATAACGCTAAATTTTATACATTTCTTTACGGATCGCCGATTTGTATCGAAATAAGTAACATATTCAATAAAGGATTTATTAATACATCAATACATCTTTATTTGAAAGGACGTATCAAAAGCTTAAAAAAATAAACAAAATAAAATTTACAATGGGTGTGGTTCAAATAACAATGACTATGCTTGAATAGAGATTCAACAAGCAAGCACCCCCCCAAAAAAACACCATGTTTATAGCACAGAACGAATGTGATGTATTCTTTACACAACATAGTACTTCTAGTCAAAGAACATGCTGGTTTTTCCTGCAACGGAGAAGACATTGTTTTCTCAAGAAAACTTTCCTTCTGTTATTTTAAGAAATCCTTCGAAGTAACGCATCTGAAAATCTGTTATTCACGTATTAAATTCACAATAGGTGTGATGCAATACAGAGAATGTTTCCTTAGGCTAATTTACTTAATTGTGTTACCAACTAGAAAGGCGAAAAGCTAGCGTATAAGATGGTTTCTATGCTGAATATTGAACAATGAGTGTAGGCAGTCGACAAGAATTAACGATTATCTTTAGTTTAAATCAGCATTATATGAAGTAATCCAGCTACATTATATGCTTGAAGAAATCCACGTAAACGGTCATAAAATTTCGCGCATTAATATTTCGAGTTTGTGTTTTTTATAGGCCAGCAAAGTAATGAGTGAAAATATGTCCTAAAAATGGGAAAAGGTTCAATGAAACTTATGTTTCAATTATTTAATTTTTGTAGAATATATCAAAGACTAGCTTCGCATTAATTATTAGGAGACAACTGAACAATCAAGCCACAGTGCCTTTATTAGTCCAAAAGGGGTAGTTCCGAATGGGATTTTGCGTCTGTTCACTATAAACGGCGAATCAATTTTCAAATTGTTGCCACCAAATATTATGGTCCTGTATTATTTTTAAAGAAATTAAATAATGAAGAACTTGTATGTATGCATGTTCCTAGCATTGTAGAAAAACAATGGTACCTAGAGCCATGAAATTTTGAATGATGTAGTCCTCAACCCGAATATGTGCACCTGGAAACCGAATTTGGAATTTAGAATTTGTTTTGTTATTTTTTATTTCCTGTTTTGTAAAACTTTAACGAATTTTTGATTAAGAAACTCGACGATTTCAAAGCAAGCAGTGGCAACATTTTATGGAATAAAACATTTTTATCTCCACGCGAGACTGTTGTCATTCCGAAAATATAAGGTCTTTATCTTTCAGCCTTAATTTCTGATTTGTCTTTTACAGATCAACTTTAAAGTTTTTGACTTCCTTTCTTAATACAACCGAGGAATAGAGAGAATAAACTGTAATTCAGAGTAATTTCTGTATTATTATATTTAACTATACACTATATATAGTGTAATAATTTCAAACTGCATGCGGGCCAGATGTACGATATGAAAACAACTGACGGGTCCGATTTTTTTTAAATCAAAATATGTTATTAAATAAAAACTACTTCAAATAACTTTAAATTTCGCCTACTTAGAATTTATGAAAACATGCATAAACAATAATAATATCGCAAAGGAAAAAATTCGAACTTATTTACTCGTATTTTCTACCTGAAATTTAAAGTTTGGTACCTATAAGGCACCTTTGTTGGTTGCAGTTTGTAATTCAAGTATATTGACAAGTAAATATTAAATTTTCAGACTGCCATTTGTTTCAAATAATCATAACATGTTTAATTAATCATTAAATAACTTGCTTTAATTTAAACTGAAAAAAAATAAATTTCGAAAACTTTCCTAAATTACAAAACTTAAGATTAAAAATAAAAACCTAGTTCCTTTCTATTATTAAACTTTTTTTTTTCGACGAATAGCTAAGGGTGGTTTATTTAACTAGGCAAAGCACTCGAGGACTATCTAAGGGAAGGGTACATCTGTGGAGGACTTTCTAAGGGAAACTGGCTCGTATACATGTTACACAAGGCAAAAACGACCATGCAATCAGCTTATCGTTCGCCGGTATTCGAACTCCGGTAAGCACTAAAAGTGTTCAGCGACATTACCGCTCGCTCGCTGGTAAGCCGAGGCGTAACTAAAAATGCGTATGTTTTTATGTAAATAATTAGAAACTTCTTTATTTCTTACCACAGCTCGATACTCGATGACGTTTCGATTCTGATAAAATTTGTTGCGAGAGAAATTACCGGAAATTATCTTCATTACTGGATTGCAGATTTTCATCAGTCAATCGGGTTCTTTTCTTATTAATTTTAACTAAGCTGTTCACATATAAATATATTCCCAAACAAAGCGATTGCTCTTAGTGCAAAATTTCGTAAATGAGTATATTTATTTTTTGATAAAGTACAATTAAAAATTAGTAAAATATGTATCCTTTAATCTTTGAACAAGATTTATATTACACAAATTAATTAGTTCCATTTATAGATTTTCTAGTCTATTATTTAGGTTTGTTATTAATGGCAATGAAAATGATCTAAACTCGGACTTCAAATAACTAAAACTTTGAAATCTTTGCAAGAAAGTATTTGCAACAAATACATAATTGAAATGCATTCGCCAGCCTCTATAAATTTTCTTCGGGGGCTGTGTGTGACCCGCGGGCACATTTCAAAAGTGCACATGTGTATCGCCACCGAGGGAGTGGCTTCTAAATTGGATCAATGGGCTTCCAGTAATATTTCTGTCATTTCACATGACCTTTGCTACGCTTTAAGCAAGATGGTTGAAAATGTTTTGCCACGCAGTTTCCTGTAGAAGATAATTAAAGCATTGTGGATTTCTTGTGAAAATTTTCCATGCGAGGCTAGATCAATGTAACTACTATATGTAAATAGTAGAAGTTTCAGCATTTTTTATTTTGCAGTCTATATGAAAAAGATATCCTATAATAATAGCTAATGCACAGTTTTGTTCAAAGTGAGCTTTTCTAATTTGCATTCCTACACATTTAGTATATTAAATTTCACATTAATAACTGTTCACTCTTAAACGTATTGCCTGCACAAGAAATACTCTTCAAACAGAATGAATTTATCTTATTTACAACGAATGCATTTAATTTATTCGTGCATAACTTTTAATGTTAACAATAGGTATAATCAGATCATTAAAAATATATATTGTGAATCTTACACTTTCAAAATCAAAGGAATACAAGTATTGAGATAAGAAAATACTAGATGCATTTTAACACTTCCAGTTATTCTCAGCTCAATAAAACATTTATACATTTGAATTCTCTTATTAATTTAAATGCATAATATTCGAGGTTAATTGTAGTTTGAGTCATTTTATCCATATAAAGAAGGATAATATGCCACGAACATTAATTCTAGTATCAGTGTGCGATAAGTTTCGCGAAAGTGAAATTTTGACGATTAAATAAACTTATAAAATGAAAGCACAACGAGATTTTCTACTAAAAGGATAGCAGCATTTATACGCCATATATTTATAACTGCGAAACAAATAGAAAAAAAAAAAAAAAAAAATGAAAGCTTTCAGGTTTTATGTTACGTCCGCACAAAGGTGAATTTTTTTTAACGTTTTGTGCGTTACCTTTATTTATTAAATATCACATTCTTCACATTTACCAAAATATTCAATTCAACAGCAGTAGCGCAAAATAATTTAAAAAGAGCCTACCTTTAGAATTTCCGATGCACAGTCTTGCGCGTTGGAGATAAAAATATATATCCCCCTCCGTACAGTGTTGCCACACTCGCTTTGAAATCGTTGAGTTTCTTAATCAAAAACACATAAATGTTTTACAAAATGTGAAATAGATAATAAAACAAATTCTAAATTCAGGCTTCTAGATGCCCATATTCCGGTGGAGACGTACGTTATTCAAAATTTGATTTCTATAGGTACAGTTGTTTTATCACAATGCGAGAAATATAGAAACATAAAAATTTATGCAGATTATGCCACCAGTTTGATAGCACTGAAACAGTGTTTTAGGCTATTTTATTATTTGTGAATACTGATGATGTCTTACTGCATTTGATTTATTAATTGGATTTCATCGAATTTATGTATGTTACATAGATATCCTGTTTCACACAGAATTCGCTATTATCCGAGATTTCACGTATCGGCTGTACTAAGTCCTGGAACAAATTATTCGCAGATACACAGCTATGCAAGCTTCAAGAGGAAAAGATTAGGGTTACTCAGCTATGTCTACATTACATTAATGATGAAAGCACAGAAACTAAGGAAACAAAGAGAAAAAAATCTCAATAACGGGCATTCCTTGATTATTGCAACGCTGCTAAAATTTTTAAAGGTCTCAAAAACCAGCGTTTCGAAACACCTTTAAGCTATAAAATTTTATAAAGATCGTAAAATGACAGTCGCAGACGTGTCAAGAGCAGGCAAGTCGTTAAACTGATTTTCGAGGAAATCACTTTCTGTAAAGACGAAACATGAAAGTGTAATAAATCTTTCAACTGAAAAAGGTCGTTTTCGGTTTTTTAACAAGCCAACTCAAACGAAACATCATAAAATAAACAATATCCAGTTTAATATCGAAATTTACGAACTTTCATAAGCGCAGTTAAAAATACTCTGGCATGCTAAGGAATACTGATCCCCGTGTAGAATACTTTCAAATGAAATTAGGCAGAATATTACGGGAAAACGTGCAAGGGCCATCAGCCTAAGTGAAGAATTGCTTTTGTGCAGTACTTTTCGAGGGAAACTGACTCGTATTCAGATTTCATAAGGAAAAACCAAAAGAATTTTCATAGAACCAATGCATTCGCCAGGATCTGAATCGAATTATTGCCAATTTAGATAGAGACGGAACGATTTCAGTTATGCGAAAATTTTATTCCTTGAAAAACTTTACTAGACTTGATTAGCTATTAGCATATCCAGTACCGTATAATATTCAGGCGTATAACGCGCACTTTCAATACAAAAAATGAAATCGAAATTTACGAGTGCACGTTATACGCCAGATATGAAAATGATAGATTAAAATTAAAATATTAGATTTTTACATGCACCTAAATGCTGTGTATTAAAAAAAATGGCATACCTTTTGAATTTAAAAAAATTTCTTTATCGGATAACATGAAAAGTTTGTCATCTTCGTCTTCCATTATACCTTCAAAGCACATTAGAATTCTGCTCCATCTTCCTGATTGTTACTCTGATTCATAAATAATTAAATGATCATCATACGTTCCAACTTTCACCAGAACCAAACATCCTTGCTGCAGCACGATTTCCATTTTCTTTGGCAAACTGAATGAGTTTGTGTCTGAAACCAGTATTGTGTTGTTTCGTTTGACAGGAGCCATATTTACTACTAAAAGGAATACTAGATCAATTGTATTTCATCTTAAGCAATTGCGATTTATTAAAGCCTTCGACGGTCAAAATCCTGGCTTCAAATGACTACAGAAGAGAAAGCATCTGACTCCTAATTCCGAGAATTCATTCGGGTCGGAATGGTATTCTTACCCCAAATTTTGTCCCTCTTTTCTTCAAACCCTACAATAACATTTTTGTGCACACCTGCATTGAACGCAATCCATCCATTTTGCAGAATTCAAGCCTCTCCCACACACGCTTATGGTTTTCCTTATCGCTTGTCAATTCAGTATACTATTTACTGAACGCCTGGGATATCTCTTCAAACGAATGACTTCAAAAGATAAGAACATCGCACATGTATCTTTCAAGTTTCTTCGCAAAGAAAAGGGTGCGCGGCATACAGCGAATATACCTAAAAATAAATAAATGCAGTTTGAAATTTTAGGAGCGCGGTACACGCCGGAATATACGAAATATACAGTCAACTGGGTAATTGTCGCCAAGCAATCCGATTAAGGATAACTATTCCGAATACAACACACCGAGAACATCTGCGCTTTCGTTTAATGTAACCCGGATTGATTCTCGATTTTTATGAACAAGGATATAAATAAGCTGTATACCTCTGTTATCGGTACCGGATTCAGAAATGTGTGCATGTACGCTTGTATATACAAACACATATGCACATACACTTCTGAATCCGGCCCCAACAACAGAAGAGTACCGAATGAACTGCCATTGCTGCAGTTTTTTCTTCCATTTTGAAAGAAATGATTAAAATTTAACACCTGCCTTCTATAGAAGTTCTAGGGTCCCACCATAAAATAAAGTGTGTATTAGGGCATCAGACTATGGCCGACATAACAGTAATCGATTAGAACAATTACTTGCGAGATACTCTTATTCAAAGTGTTATAAACATTTTTATGGAAAAATTGTAGGACATAACGATACAGTAGAAATCCACGAAAGTCTTTTTAGAAGCGCAAAAATGAAGCATGTCGAATATTAAGTATATATTAATTAAAGGAACGACTGTTCCTTCAGAATTCCGCAGGAACGTTTGGCGCAATATCCGCTTTCTTACTTCGATATTAGCCAACTTTCACGGTGAACGGGATAATACGTAAGTACTGCATAATCATTATTTGCATTTTAACTGTTGAAATTCGATTCTAATTCACTCTTTTCAGAATGAATTCTCTTATATATTTAGACGCATGACAGGTGTTGTATTTCAAAAAAATTTTTTTTTTCTTTCCCGAGAGAAATTTTATACCACTTATCAAATAATTCTACATTTGAAGAAATCGTTACTTTTGAAAGCTCTTTTAAGTTATTTTAATTTTTTTTTTAAATTTTAATGTTTTTAAGGAACAAACTTCTTTCTATATACTCATACAGTAGGATATTTTAACTTCTCAAGGGAAAGAAGGCGTTTACGGAGGTTTTTCCAAAGAAAACTAGCTCGTATTCATGGAAAAACCAAGAACATTGTCATGCAGCATCTCCGGGATTCACAGAGGTCGAATTTCTCCAATTTTACCGCTTGGCCGCCGGCGAGCATGTTCATAAATCAAAATGCATCATGCAAAAATAATAAATGTGCTACACATTTTCTAATGTATTTCACAATGTGCTAAAATAGTTTTACGAATTTTTGTACATCGTAAATAAATTTAGTGAAGTCATGTGATAGTGTAGTACTTTTTGCGTAACGTAACATAAAATACTTGAAAGAGAAGATGTTCTGCCTAAAAAATAAGAATGCAGGGCCAAGTCTAACATTGAGATAAATGGCTGTCTCGCTCAACTGGCGAGATATCGCCAAGCTAGCAATGGTTTTGGCAATTGATTTTTGTGGGCAGATTTACCTAAATTTCCAAAAATTACCAAACCTGGCGACATTTCTGTCCGGCTCGTGTATAACAGTAACTGATATTGTAATTGAACCCTATATGTAACTGTAACCGTACCCAGCCCTCATATGCCTTCCAGTAATTTCGAGAAGTGGAAGGTACTAGATTTCTCGGCGCCCGGAGAAAAACTATATAAGGCCGGGAAAAGCACCAGTTTCTCAGTTGTTTAGTTCAGCGTTGAGTATGGAGTACTGAGATATCGCGCTGTCAGCTTCGCGCTTTAAATGCGTTTTGCATTGCATTGTATTTAGCATTCTTGCTAGTTTGTGGTGTAACTACTGATTGTATTCTGTGATGCTGAGAAGAGATATACGAGTATTTTTTTGGAATGTTCCAGAACCGTAAAGTGTTTCTTTTGGTAAAATAAATTTTATAAAGCTATCTTCGTTTTTGTGTGCATTCAATCTATCACGAATCCGTATGCACACAATAATATATGTTGTAATTATAATATAAAAAAAATAACTTGATTCTTTTCAAAACCAAACTTACGTTAAGCTTTTTTCCCGAAACAACCATTTTGTTTGTTCGTTTTAGCTTGATGTCATTCACATATTCTATCCTTTCGGAAAAAGTTTAAATTTTATTTTGGAAAAAGTATCTTAATTTTTTTCCTTGTACATATTTTACATTAAACTTACTAATGTAATCAACATTTATGAAGTCAGATTCAGTTACAAACACCAAAGAAATGTTCCAGTTATAAATACTACTCTCCTTCCCATACTTAATTACAACTATGTATGAGAATGCTCCGAAATTACAATTATTACGTCATTTTGTGCAATATGATTAATGTTACGGTAATATTTGCAATCAAATTATTTTGTCTGATTTGAAGCATACTGGGTAATTAATTTACACCTTCATTAAAATAATTATCGTTTCAGTGCAATCAAATTAATAATTCTCAGCAATGCTTGTACAACATTACTGTTCAAACATTACCTCCAATTAACAATTATTAATTTTTTTTTATTATTTTGGAAACATTATTTCATTTACTTAAAGTACTCCATAATCGCAATCTAAAGGGATGCACAGTGTCAATAAACACAGGTTTCTTATGGTGAAATATCTTTTTTTTTTCTTTTTTGGTAACATAACAATGGCCAACAGATAGTGTTTAGTTAGCTCTGGTACGCTCCCATTTATCCTAAATGTATTTCAGTTCATCGACAGCCTCGCCAATCGTTCAATCAATAAAACCGCCTTCTAAAACATGAAGTAAGCTTGATGAAAAACAACCACATACCAAACTATTGTGATCAAAATAGAAGCCTTCTTCGTTACTCTGTTATTCTCGACCTCTTTCCATATCTCGCTCATTCCGTTACTGATAATTAGCAGTTTATTAGTACATTCGTTTCGCATACACGAGGAAACACAGATGGTATGAACAAAAAGGCGAGAAACGTGCAACACTATTAACCCACTTTCACCGATTCTGGGGTTATAACATAGTCATCATTAACGGTTTCTGTTATATGCCTTTGATGCAGAAGAAACAAAAGCTTCAAAAGACATTTCAGGTGATAAAAATATATACCAAATAATACTTTTCCATAACTTGTATTTTGTTATTCCAAAATTAACGATTAAAGTTACAAACGCGTGTTACGGGAAAAGGTCAATTACCTCTTTGTCGCACATACTTTTTATCATTAGTACGCTCACATTGTAAAGACTTTTATAGTTTGAAATATTTCATTCGGTATACTAATGAATAAAGGCAACTGGAGTTAAATTTAGGTTGTTATCACTTTTAGTCACGTTGTTATTTTATAACAGAATATTTCAGATATATATAGAAGCTAACACTCGGATAAAAATTTCAGAAAATTTTCTAATCAGTATTTACTTCAAGACACTTGCTGCAGTGAAATTAAAGTGAAAAAGTATTGCCAGTCCATCCACCCCACCCCTCAAAAAAATCTTTTTTGTGAATAGTATTTTAGTATACAAAACCTGAATTGGATGCCACATGACGTGTTTAATTATACGCATTTTTTGCTGCACTTCATTTAAACATATTTCCTCGAATTATTCTAACCTTAATTAACCGGTCTCTCGAAGAAAGTTGGAAGCGACATAAAAAATTACAAATTTCGAAACTGAACCGAAAGACCGCATTAAAAGTTAGATTTCGTTATTTGGCAAAAATTAATTTTTCTAAAAATTTGACATTGCCAAAATATAAATATTTCTGTCATTTAAAACACTTCTTAATTTGAAATATATGACTACAACCAACGACTGCGGAAATTAAAGGTCGGATAATGACTTTTAAACCGACTATACATATATATGTTTGGTTCCCCCGATTGCAATAAAAAAGGGAAGTGCAAAACTAGATGTTATATCAGTCTCGTACGGAACATTTCAGCGTTCTATGGCTTATCGTTTTTGACTTATGCGCGATAAATACATACATACATACATTCACACGTACAGACATCGCAAAAAAAAAAAACCCTTTTGAATTTAACGACATTTTACAACCCGTTTTGGGAAAAAGTGTTTTTAATGTGTCCGCACATAGAGACGTCACCCCCCCAAAAAAATCGTTCAAGTGGATTCGAGAACGGTCGAAATATTTTTGCTGGAATACGATACTATGTTTTTGAGCGATTACAATACTTGTTTTACGTCGTACATAGAAGTAAAAATGTCACTTTGCAGCATATTATTACAGTATTTGTTTAAAATTTGTTTTTAACATTTAGTTGTTGATCATAGTTGTTTTGCACATAAGAGTTGTTTTGCACATACTTTAGATCACATAGTTGTTCTGCACATAGTTTAGGTCACATAATTAAGAGTGCCAATTTTTTATTTTGCTATGGCATTATATATCATGAAGGCTTTTAATCTTCCTAAGGTTTACATTAATCGGCGAGAAAAATATAACAGCGAACGCAGTGCAAAAAAAGATGTAATATAATGTAACATATATAATTACGATTGCGTTTAATTGATAAATCAGACAATGAGACATTGCCAAAACTTAATAAAACATTACGTACACAATATTACATTGCATACCGTATTGTTAAATGAAGTAATGTAAAATGTATTACACATTGAATTCTTTCTTGTACCTAAGAAAGTAAACGATTCCTGCATTTTAACTTAACCCCCAAAAAGATGAGTAAAAATGAAGAAATATAATTTTCAAATTATAAATCACAAAATACTGTTTCGAAACATAGAACCAAAAAAACTTCATTTAACTAGATCTAATAGTTTATTACTAGTACTAATATTAACAATTTCCAGTATATATAGTACCATTAATCTTAAGCTTTTTGGCCTTATTCTAGTAAATCAAAACTTTAAGAGCTTTAAAGCAGCGATAACACGTTACTAATGAGAATCGAATGAATGCTTCAATTAAGAGTGAAAACAAGTTTAAAAAAGTAATCTTCAGAAACAAAGTGAAGTCAAATACTCTCTAACAACTAACAGTCTAGATTAATTACTAACATACTTATGATCATCCGGTAGGGATATGATTTCAAAGTTTGAGGGATTTCCTGCAACTTGAGACTACTCATAAGGTTCAGCAATGACAGTTTCCATTACCAATATTTAGTTACACTGACCCGAAACGAGAACACAGATGTGTGGGACATTATGTGACTTATCTCACTTGTCCGACAACAGAAAAAGCCCACGAAATTCATCGTGGCAAAAACAGCAAGATTGCGCCTGTCGTTGGTAAGATCTTTGAGCACCATACAGGTGACAGTATGACTCCGCTCAGTTCTGCCCCAATTTTGCAGAAGAGCATCCCCGGAGTGGACATGTCCAAGAGTCTTCCACCACTCTCTTCCCCTACTACCAACCTCTCGAGAAGACTTTCGGTTCGCCGCATATTTAAGAGTACTCCCTTGCCGTACATACACTATATATTTACAAACATCTATGCCTTCTCCGGGATTCGAACCCGGGCCCTTCGTCACCGCAGTAGACTTCCTTTACTAATATACTGTCCGGTCAGCTGGGACATTACTGGGAGTCTTAGAGTAACTATATTTACACTTTGATACGAACTGCTGTCGCTTCGCTTACTGAGAATCTAGGCAACGTACAGCAACACAAAATTCTTTCCTATTAGGTAATAAAATATGAATGTATTTCAATATCTTTCCTATTACGTAATAAAATGTGAATGTATTTCAATATCTTTCCTATTACGTAATAAAATGTGAATGTATTTCAATATCTTTCCTATTACGTAATAAAATGTGAATGTATTTCAATATCTTTCCTATTACGTAATAAAATGTGAATGTATTTCAATATCTTTTCCATTACGTAATAAAATGTGAATGTATTTCAATATCTTTTCCATTACGTAATAAAATGTGAATGTATTTCAATATCTTTTCCATTACGTAATAAAATGTGAATATATTTCAATATCTTTTCCATTACGTAATAAAATGTGAATGTATTTCAATATCTTTTCCATTAGGTAATAAAATATCAATGTACTTCAACAAAGATAATTCTTTTAAGCTTTAAAATAATGCATCTAGTTACTTAGCACTAAAAGTTGAACATTTCTTTTATCATGAAACACTACCACGACTAATGTATTTGACTGCACAGACAAATAAGATTAAAAGTGAATAACCACAAACATTTCTAATGGGAACCCGGTTCTTTAATTTTGTATTCAAATTTTCAAAATACTTTTACATAATGCTTCCATGTCTATGTGAAAACTAACAAAACATAAATTCATTGTAATTAATGGCTTTCATCTTCACATTTCAGAAGTCAATTTTACTAAATAAATAAAACAATATATAATCAGGAAGAGTTAGAAATCATAAATCTTAAGTTATTTTCTAACACGGAAACGTTTGAATGAAACCGGAAAAGTGTTGAAAAGCTTGTGTTACAATTTTATAGCAAATCACTCAAAAATGATGTACAGTTATTGGTCAAAGTTGTTCTTGAAATGTCTATCACTGGAAGGCTGAAGACATTTCTTTCAAGCTAATAATGATAGCCATTCAATCATTTGAACTGTGATATTTGAAGGACAAGCAAAAATTTACGACTAGCGTTCTAATTTCAAAAAACCTTAAGAAAATGCATGACTGTTCTCAATTCAATTGTATGCTGAAGTTTGCAATCTTAACTTTTTGTGTAAGAGAAAGAACTTATAAATTTTACTTAAACACCAGAAGAAAAACAAATCATGCATTTAAAACGACAACAACAAAAATGAATGTTAGCGGATAATATACTGACACTTTAACACACTTTGGAATTGCTGCTTCATGCCCAGTTACGAAACTTCAGATTGTTCTGATTAACGCAATATTCTACACTGAAGATTTAGAATTCCAGTCAGCAATTTAAAATTTTGATATCAGTTATTTCATTGTTTTTCAACGAAATATTTTTGAGCGATATTATGTTAAAACAAAATAACATAAGCCATATTTTTATAATGAACAGTTTAGTTTACTTTGGCTATGGCAAAATTCATGAGGGCTATCCGTGTAAGAGAAACTTTGCTTTTGCGGAGGACCTTTTATGGGGAACTGGATCGTATGGACGTTGTACACGAGGAAAACCACAAAAATTACCATACAATTCCTACATTTGAACACAGATCGGCTACCAGTGGTCTTACTGCTTGGCCATTAGTGGGCTCCACTTTACAGAATATCAACCAAATTTGCCACTTCTAAATTTTGCTGCTTGCGCGAGGACATTCGCTGCCTACCCGCCAGAAAAGGCCCTAAATATGACTTACTTTCGAATTTGCTCTCTAGATTTACATCGAAATACCCTGGTTTCTGCCATTCATTTTGTGCCAACTGGCAAAACTTGCATTGCAAAGAACATGCATTAAGTTGTACTGAGTGTGGCTTTGTTTTAAAAACAAGCAAACTTTGAAAAATTAGCAATTAAAAAAAAAAAAAATCTGGAAGTTTTTAGATTTTACATTACGCCCAAAGGGGCGTTTTTCTAACGTTTTGTGTGTTACCTTTATTTATTAAATATCATGTTCCTCGCACTTAAACCATAAAATCCAATTCAGCAGCAATATCAGAAAATAATTCTAAAATAAGCATATCTTTAAAATTTCCGACACGCAGTCTCGCGCACTGGAGATAATTTTTTCCCCATACAGTGTTGCCGTTAATCGCTTTGAAATCGTTGAGTTTGTTATTCGAAAATTTGTTAAAGTGTCACAAAATATGAAATCGATAATAAAACAAATTCCAAATTTGGGCTTCCAGATGCCCATATTCGGAGGGGGATTACGTTATTCAGAATTTGATGGCTGTAGGTACCGTTGTTTTATCGCAATGAGAGAAACATACATACATTTATGCAGATTATTTATTATTTAATTACTTTAAATATAACACAGGGCAATACTGTTTAGTGGGAACAGTTTGAAAAGTGATACGGACATTTACAGTGAATCGACGCAAAATGTCAAAACGAAATTAACAGAGTTAACACTCCTTTGAGCTAAAAAAGACACCCTATAATACGTTTGCAAGGGAATTGATTCCAAGTAAAAACAAGCCTGAAATACATTAATTTAATTATTGAAGTATTATTTATTATATTATTATTTTAGCAAGTAATAGTAAACAAGATCTATGATGTTTAATCATGTGGCCTAGAAATGCTCGGATAAAAATGTAACGTGGTGCAGAACACTAGATGCAACACAATAGCTCCAAAAGTGTCTATATTATGGATGTTGGTCACGCCTACTTAAGACTGATCTGAAAATAATCTTAGCAACAAGTAAGCCGGATTAGACGTAATACATCATGCTTTTTACATGACTGTTACACTGAAGACAGCGAGAGTTGAAAGGTAAAGAAAGAGGCACGATTTAGCTTTCAGTACATTATCAAAGCAATTCGCTTTGGGGAACAAAGAATAAATACTTCAGAATGTCTCAGGATTTTACTATTTAAAATTAGCGGAATTTAGTATCAGGTGAACAAGAAATAAACAGTACCTGGAACTAATAAAATAAATGTAATTCTGTACATACAACATGTTCACTTTATGAACACAGTTTAAAGAAAAAAAAAAGCTACGCATAATTAAGTTCCTAAATACTGGATTTTATAGATATACTTCTAAGTGCAAAGTTTCTCATAATAAGTGAGTGAATACCATGAAAACTGTTTCATTACTGGGAGTAGAAAGATTTTCTAAATACAAGATTTAATTTTGTACATGGTCTTCCAAAGAAAAATAGCTAATATGGACACAACATGACTTCCCTGAACGACCTGTTAAATAGTTCATATTTTTTGATGCACTTCATTTAAACTTATTTCCTCGACTTTCATTGGACATATATTTCTTTTTCAATCAACTCATTTCTCTCTTCGCGGTAAAACAAAAATACATAAAAATTCAAAGCATCTTCATTAAAAACTGTAAAATACAGAAAAGTCTAAAACACCAAATAGAGTTAAAAACAGTAAAAAAACAATTTTTGCAATTAAAATTAAGAGTTTCTACGCCCAAACAAGCAATTGTTCTAACCGGTAGAAGGAAAAGAATTTAGGAGCACGAGCATTTAAAGTCAACTTCTGGACCATGGTCCCTCAGGGCAAAAAGACACTGAAGTCGGTGCACCAACTGACTTAATTCACTATACGACTAATAGCAACAAATGTAAACAAACAGCCGCCACATTAAGCCTACCGACACTTCTAAATTATTGATAAATCTAAAATTATTGCATTCAAATTAAATAAAGGCATAAAAACCTTAACCAGATCATAAGGAAAAACATAATTCAATCACTTTTAAAGCAAAAAAATGTACGATTTTCTAAAATATAAAAGTAAAAAACTGAGTTCACCATCGAGCCGGGCAACAAGGTGAGTATGTATGCTTGGTTACGGCCAATTGCAACCAAAAAAGGATGTGCACAGCTACATGTTATAGCAGTCCCACATACAAAATATTAACTTTCTACGACTTCTCATTTCTGAGTTATGCGAGATATAGACGTCATGAAAATAAAGTCTCTTCTGAATCCATTTTGGACGCATTTTACGATCCGTTTTCAAAAATAACATTTTGAGAACCTCTGTAATTGAAAACACATGCCTAAAATCAATATTTAAGGAAATAAAAAATGTTTATATTACGTTTTCTCTTCATTTGAAATTAATTTATTCTCAGAATCAAAAACAAAAGATTTAGCCAGACAAAACGAATTTATTGAAGAAACACAAGCATCATAATCCGAAACTGAAAAAAAGCTATAAAAATGTTAATTTTTTTAAAATTAAGTTACATTACTTCAACATTTCTTTGATTGAAGCAATGTTTCTCAATTCCATCAAATACACTCCAGTTGACTTTTTCCAGCTGTATTTGATTTGGCCTGAACAATAGGTTTGATATGCATAATTTTTAGAGAATTGTTTCATATAGGGCTATAGCTGGTTCAGGAGATCTGTCAAATAAAATTCCGCTGATTATCGATTATTTTCAGAAAAAATGGCCAACTGATAGACAATCCAACTAGTAGACTTTTTGTTGCAGTCATTTAGGTAAAGCCTTACAGGGTTCTACATAGCTGGTGAACACCCTCTGTTTTAGCATTTTTAAGTTGTAAATTATGCTGTTATTATTTTATTTGTTGTTGCTACAGATATATTTAAAGACTTTGCAGTTGATTTCTGAGTCGACGGATTTTCTCTTGTTAGCAAAGATTTAAGTTCAGAAAGAGTACATACCTTTATCGGGTATTCATTTCGAGTCTTCTTCCCAAGAAGAAGTAATAACGGACGGTTTTTTTCCTTTCCGATTAAAAATGTTGCTTATTTTACACTTCAAAATTTGAATACTATGCATTTTACATATGCATTTTTGAATTATGGAATTGGAATAATCCTTTTCGAAAACGCAAAACGTATCTTTAAATCCCCAGCTTTGTTTACCAGCGGATTTTGAAAGAAGAATAAATTTAAAAGTAGCAGACGATTTATCATTTCAAATAATAGCTGTTGCCAGAATTTTTATTCCAAAACATTTATTTTTTTAAGAAAATTCTTTATCGGAATCTTTCTAAAAAGTGTGGAAACATCGTCTGTATTATTAGATAAGATGATTAATAATGGTTAATAATCAAAACTTTAATATAATTTGTACTTGAAAATTTTATTACAATTATTATGATAATTTCTGATTTACAATCTCATTGCACGCTTCAGTAATTTTTACATGGCTTAAAACATTACATCAGCGGTGAGAAGGTATTTTCAAGTATCTGATAAGAATTTGCGAAATAATCGAAAAATAGAAAAAATATAAAAGAATTATCATAAAAAAATATTTTTTTGAGTACAGCACATTTTACTCGAAAGATAAAAAAAAGGAAAATATGAAAGAAAAAATAAAGTAAAACATCGAAGATTTTTAGCCCAAAGGGTTATTAATTTTGCCTAATTGGCATTTGGCGTAGATTCACTTTTCAAACTGTTGCCACCAAATATTACAGCCCTGCATTATATTAAAAGAAATTAAATAATGAAGAATCTGCATGAATGTACGTATATTTCTCACACTGTGATAAAACAACGGTACCTAGACCATGACATTTTGAATAGCGTAATCCTCCACCGGATATAGGCATTTGGAAGCCCTAATTTAGAATTTGTTTTATTACTAGTCCAAAGGGGCTTTGTCCCTGAAAGGACTATTGTTTTCGTTTTGGCATTTTGCGTTGATTCACTATAAATTTATTCCCTTTTCAAATTGTTGCCACCAAAAATTAAAGCTCTGCATTACAGTATTATATTTAAAGAAATTAAATAATGAAGAATCTACATAAATGTATGTATGTTTCTTGCATTGTGATAAAATAACGGAACCTAGAGCCATCCAAATTTGAATAACGTAAATCCTCCACCGAATATGGGCATCTGGAAGCCCATCGAGTTGATATTTTGCAACACTTTAACGAATTGTTGATTAATAAACAACGATTTAAAAGCGAGCATTGGCAATACTGTACGGGAAAAAAATATTTTTTTTTCCTCCAGCGCGAGACTGTATATCGGAAATTCTAAAGATATGGTCATTTTAAAATTATTTTGCGATTTTATTGTTGAACTGAATTCTATGGTTTAAGTGCGAAGACCATGATATTTAATAAATAAAGGTAACACACAAAACGTTAAAAAAAAAAAAAAGAGCGTAATGTAAAATCTGAAAGTTTTCAGATTTTATTTATTTTTAATTTAATACAAAATTTTCTTTTCTATCGTTCTTGATAATTTGACTGCCAATTACATGACACCACAAGAGTCATCAAGCGATGACATTATAACGTTCAGATTTCCTACTGATAACTTACACAAGGAATAAAATTTCATTTTTTCACCCATTTTCATGTTTTTAAAAATAAAAATAGAGTTCAGTTCCTTGTGTAACATTATAAATTTTCGTTATTTAGCAGATAATTTTGATTAGTCGTTACGAGAAAGAGAACGTATATGACAAAGTAAGGGAAAAGGAATATTTTTTGTAGTTGGCTTTATTTTTTTATAGACATGCTTGGTGATAGAACACTTGGTGATAGAATATAGTAAAGTTGTATGCTTCAAGCTATTTTTTGATTTTTTATGTTGCAAATTTGAACATCTACGATGACAGTAAGATATTTTCCTTTCAAAAAGAGAATTTAAGAGGCCACGAACTTCTACGCCCTGTTCCAACAACCACTGTAAGGGCTTAAGGACTCTGAAATCGAGGAATACTCTTATTTTGGGTACACTAGAAATCCAAATATAAAAATTATTTTCCCGCTTATACAATAAAGAATGATACGCAAATTTGAACTATTAATTACGTTCATATTTAAAATAATGAATGTTCATATTAGTTGCGTTCTACAGTTTCGTGAATATGGAGTAATTGACAACAACAGGTGATGAAGATACGTTTACAGTCGTCGAAAAACAACGACAAACACGCTGAAACAATCAGCAGCACAGCCTTCAAGCTCCAACGATGAAGACGGCTTCACGCAAAACACTAAAGTACAGCTCCCGACTGGGTTCGGTCATTCGTCCTAATCACTGAGATCAAGATACTACTGCAACTACTCAAGATACCCCTACTCCGCGTACAGACAGCGTATATATAGCTTTAACCTACCTTTGAGAATATGTTCGCAAAGAATGCGTTTTAGAATGTTCTTCCTCCGTCTATGTGATAGTGCCAATTTTGTCGCCAGATGAGCGACTTCGCGCAAAACCCTGCTCTTCCCTGCCGCTTTCTGGCAACCTAACCCCGCTTTGCGGGGAAGCTATCTTACCGCAGCTGGGCAATTCGCCCTGTTTTATGTTTAAATTTAATATTTAATGAATTTTAGTGAATTCACCGTTTAATCAAAAGGAGTTATTTCAAATATAAACACTTTTTTATTATTAATCTTCAACATATTTCTGTTCTTCGCGTTTTTTCTAGCTTGAGCAAATCAAGAAAGGAAGGAAAAGTGTTACGCGAATTGTAAATAAATTATCGTAATTCATGTCAAACGAAATACTAAAAAGGACAAAATATCCAACAGCTACTATTGTTATTTTTATTAAAATTCGTCACATGTATTTATTTTTTTGTTATGATGATATATAACATTAGCATTCTATAAAGCTGAAAATACTTAAGAAAACAACTGTGTAAAAATTTTCTTCGTATTTTTGGCATTGCGGAAACAACATTGTAAAAAAGCTTTACAACAATGTCTTTCATATGACGATAGCCATAAAAGGAAGCGGATTTTTACCCATCTCTTTCGCTTATCATTGTGAACGCCTGCACAGTATGCAGTACAGTTAGTACGTGCCTCTGAGAAATCTTTACCTGACCATTGCTTCACATAGGAATTCATGTAGAATGCATAATGATCAAAAGATTGTTGTCACTAAAAAGAAATAGAACGGCGTAGATAACAGAAATCTTAATATGGATTTAGATAAACAATAAAAAAAGGTCGCACAGTATCAAAACAAACCTTATACGTGTTAAGAATGAAGATCCCGAGAGAATTTTAATGTTTCGTGTCGTTATTTCATTTATATTAAAATGTATTTTAAGCAGATTTTGAATTTTAAAGAGACTCATTCTCAAATGACGTGCATCATTAAAATACTTCGATTGTTTACTTTCAAAATAACAAAATTTGATCTTTTTTGATTAAACCAGAGGGACTTAGTAGCCAGGTCTAAATAATTTATGGTAATTTTTTAATACTTTTTACTGGTTACTAAATATAGCGACTCTCAAGTAAGGAGCAATAACATTCCCGTGACTTAAATACAGGAACCCGGAGACCGCATTAAAAGTTAGGTTTTGTTATTTGTCGAAAATTCCTTTTTTTTTTTAAATTTGTCAAAAGAATTATTTTTATCATTTAAAACACTTCTTTGATTGGAAGTACGAGACTTGGATCAACGATAAAGACCGGGTAGGACTTTTAAGTCAGAAAAGGGGGTATATATCTATAAAGAGATAGATACAGATGCGCATCTAGTACAGCCGATTGCAATAAAAAGGGGATATGCACAACTAGATGTTATAGCAATCCCATGTATAAAATTTCAACATTCTACGGCTAATCGTTTTTGAGTCCTGCGAGATAGATACGTACGTACAGACGTCACAAAAAAGTTCCTTTTGGATCAATTTTAAATCCATTTTTTACTATCCGTTTTGAAACAAAGAGTCCTTTATTCTATCTGTTAGCACAGAGAGTCACGCGAAAAATTCATCTAAATGGATTCGAGAGCGGTGAGAATGGATATTTTCGTTGAAATATGATACGCGAAATTTTTTGCGATTACAACACTTCCTTTACTTCATACAAGGAATTAAAAATTAAAAATTTTTTTTTGTAAATTTTATTTTTGGATTTTATCGACTCAAAGTACTTTTTTCTAAATTTGCTCATTATTTCGCAAATTTTTTGAATTTTTATACGTATTTGTTGCTATAATTTTGCATTTTTTGGGCGCTGCTTACTTCGGCCTGTAGGGATGGAATGATGATAAAGACACAGATTACGTCGTTTGTCTAAGATCATATTTAAATTTCAAAAACTTTGTGTTTTTGTCGGCTCAAAAACAAGCTATTATTTACTTCTTTTCTTGTACTAACCCTCTGATGACGATGCAGCGAAAGATCTAAATTTCACTTTAATTTTTCGTTTTTGCATGTGGTTTATTTTGAACTGACTATGAGGTGAATTTTATTTATTAATTTTTAATTTATTTTTTTCACTTTATTACCACAACTTATTGCTGCTGTTAGTGTGCAATTGAATTAAATTTTGAACTATTTCTTACTTTGCGTTTATTCATTTATATATCAGCTAAATTTTCCCAAAATGATTCTTTCTGGGTGTACTTTACGAAAACAGAAATTAAATTTTAGAAACCGAATCCAGCAAGTAACGATTATTGCTCAAAATCGTCCGGAAAGGCATAGGTAACCTTTCGTTCCTATAAACTGCTTCCTGATAGCTGCAATGCGCGGAGAAAACTTTACAGTTTCTCGCTGTTAGGTCTTTGAACCTATAACAGTATATATCAGCAACATTAAATCATACAAAAAGATGTCACCCTGATTTGATTTGGTAAGTAGGCATTTTTTAAGAACAAATTAAGATATTTTCGTAATCGTTACCGCTAGTTCTAAATTAATACATTCTGCAAACATACAGTGCACCTAAAATATTATACATATATTACGCATTTGCTTTATGTAACACTAATTCTGTTTTGCATTATGCTGATCATAGTTTTTCATCAATTAAGCAAAGAATCTTAAAAAACAAAAGTTGAAGAGATCTATCTATATTGTTTAAATAGCACTATACATATATGACTTTGTTGGTAGGCATTTAGGAAACGCTACTTGACGAATAAACGTAGGTGTTAAATCATTTTTAAGTATAAATTTATAGCTTTGCATTCGGAGAATCAGAGACTGCAGTTAGAGAAAAGGTAGTCTGACTTCCATCAAACTGTTCTTAAGCTACTAAAACTATAGTATGGCCCATCAGCGTTCAAAAAGACAACCTACTGAACTCTGGTAGTTCGCCCGGATTCAAATCTTGGCAAACTGTTTGTTTGCATGGAAGTTTCCGCGGTTTTCCAACATGTATAAGATGAATACGAATCAGTTTCCCTTAAAAGGACTTCCATGAAGGCACTCTTCGTTTGGTTTGGTTTGGTTTATGTGATTACGGCAAAGCCTTGAGGGCTACCTACCTAAGAGGAGGGATGGCTTCGTGGAGGACTTCTAACGGAAACTGGCTCATATATACGTTACACATTGGGAAAACCACGGAAACACCCATGCAACCAGCCCATTCGTGGGATTCAAACCTCAGACCGAACTACTGGTGTTCAGCGACTTTACCGCTCGGCCGCTGGTGGGCGAAGGCATTCTTGAGCACTTTGTCATAATCTAAATAATTCAGTCCGAAAACACAGAATGCAGATTTTCCCATCATAACATTTATACATACAGCCGCTCAGACGGCATTGGTTTATTTAGTTATGGCAAAGCACTCGAGGGCTATCTGCCTAAGGAAAGGGATGCCTTCGTGAGGAATTTCTGAGGGAAACTAACTCGTGTACGCATTAAGTATGGGGAAAAACACGAAAACGCGCATGCAGTTAGCCCATTAGCCGGGATTCCAATCCAAGACCGAAATACTAGTCTTCAGAGACTTCGCCGCTCAGACGCTTCCTCCCCCCCACACAGACGAGAAAGTGGTTAGTGACTGAGTGCCGTACCAAAGGGTCAGAGTTCGAATCCCGGAGAAAACATGGATGTAAACTGTCATAAATTGTCTTCATAAAAGCCAACGGTGGCCAACCTATTAGATGCCTCCACAACAGAGGGACCACCGCTTCTGGCCTTAGTAGTGGCCAACGCCTATGAACGGCTACAGCTTGGCATTAGGGGAAAAATTTTTCATTATTTATATTTGTTTAATCTAAGCAATAGCTTCAGACTTTAAAAGAAGTTAAATTTACCCAGTTAATACAGATAGACATATCCGTTTCACATATGAAAGAAATGAGAGGGCGAGTCGAATTCCATTCGACACGCAGGGATGATCGTTAACTACCACACGCATCACTAAGATTGAGAGTAAAGAGGAACGTGCGTATATAATCTTAAGCGTTTATGTGCAAGTATGTGACACGGAGTGTGACGTTCTGCGGAACACAGCCCCAAGGCAAGGAGAGTCATAACGAAAGGAGTTTTATTTCTGGGAAACGATACGCCTGGCCAAACAGATTCCTCGTAGATGAACAAGATCTTTATTGCACGTGTTGACATCTCTTTTGGTATACACTAGACCACTACGGAAATCATCAGGAAAAGTTGATCAGCTATAACCAAATAGGAAAAATCTCTTCTTATTTAAAAGTCACTGTTCCCATATCATTTTTTATTGCTGATGATTTGATGTTTTTAAAATATAAAACATAGTTTTAGTTTTTCTGGTGCTGTCAAGTTAGAATACAGCGCCACATACTGCAGAGAGAAAAAACTCTCACTTGGCCATGTAGATTCCACTAAGCAACGTGCCAGAGTACTAATTAGTAACTACTGTTAATAAAACTACTGTTAATAAAATTGTAGGTTTCATTATTATACAGTCCACTCATTTAGTTTAGAGTTATAGAAACATAGTACAGATGTTTATACACTCAATACAAATATTGCATTTTAAAGAAAGCAATAACATGTTATCCTCTTCCTACTATGGCAAAAAGAAAAGGTACAGTCTTCATGCCATTACATGAATTGCTGCTGCTGGATTAGTACTGCAACAGATTATTCCAGTTGTCTCAGAGATGTTAGTGGGATTTACAGATGCAGATAAAGTGAATAATTCAATACCCGTCAGTAAAAAGAAATTTCATCCATCTGTGCCTTGTCTATGGAGACACAGCCTTCTTGAAACAAATTATCTCAGTCTAGATAAAACATTGACAAGAAGTACGTCAGCAAAGAAAATCCACACGCTAGTTACTTATCAAAATAATACCATCATACAATTCTTGAATTTCAATCAACTCCATAGCCACCACTTAACACGTGTCCGATGCCTCGCTAGGTTTCTGAAGTTTATTCGCACATAAACAAAAGTGGTACTCATTTTGTCCTCTTCTTTTTGAATAAGGAACTGTTTGGTTAAACATTTGACAATAGGTTTCTCAACCACTCTTTAGACTATTTAAACTATAAAAAGAATCTGTTCGTCTTCAGCCAGTTCAAAATTACTCTTCATCAAAATTTCATCATGGTTTCTTTAAACATTAATGAATATTCCTTAATATTCTTAAAGATATATCTCCACAGAGAAGCTTTTAGGGAAACTACATCGCACGCGTAAGAGCGGTGTCCACTGGTCTCATTATGTGATTATCATTACATTTAATTATAGACTAGCACCTTAACTTTATTAGTTGAAAAAGAATTATTATCGTCACAGGGAAATTTCTAAATAAATTAGATCGCACGTGTATGAGCACTGTCCATCGGTTTCATTCTGTGATTATCATTATCTCTAATTATCGACTAGCTCCTTAACTTTATTAGTTGCAAAAGAGTTATCTTCGTAAGGAAATTTCTAGGGAAACCTCTAATTATTGACTATTACCTTAGTTTTATTACTTGAAAAAGAATTACTATCTTCACAGGAAAATTTCTTGGGAAACTAGATCGCACGTGTATGAGCAGTGACCATTGGTTTCATCATGTGATTATCATTACCTCTAATTATCGACTGCAATTTAACTTTATTAGTTGAAAAAGAATTTTCTTCGTGGGAAATTTTTAGGGAAACACCTGATTATCGACTATCACCTCAGCTTTACTAGATAGCATATGTATTGGTAGAGTCCAATGGTTTCATCATGTAATTATCATTACCTCTAATTATCGACTAAAGGATTACTACCCTGTCAGAGAGATTTATAAGGAAACTAGATTGAACGTGTACATGCAGTGTTCAATGGATTATCATTCTCTAACTATCGTCTAGCGCATTATTAGTTGAAAAAGAAATCATGCCTAAAATTTAAGAAATCAGATTTAAAATTTAAGAATACTTAGAAAGAGGCGATAGTTTTTAGTACATACGGGGATATTACGAGTCATTACTTGCAACATAACTTACCTGCAAAATAAAAGGGGTATCATTTTTTACCTTATTTTCATACGCAGGGCAATGTAAAAGCGCATCCTGTAGACATTCGTCT
This sequence comes from Stegodyphus mimosarum, assembly GCA_000611955.2. Taxonomy (NCBI): domain Eukaryota; kingdom Metazoa; phylum Arthropoda; class Arachnida; order Araneae; family Eresidae; genus Stegodyphus; species Stegodyphus mimosarum. Next base: position 68,950 of record KK112191.1, read on the forward strand.
TCAATCAAGCAGTGACACGGAAAAATTCATCCATTCTTCCAGATGGTAAAAATCTGCGCACTCTTCATATGCTGCGAAATCCTTTGTATTTTTTCATAAAAAGTAATTACTTTTCCTTCTTTATTCTCAGACACATTATATTAAGCCGGATCTTTTCAATCTTTCTCCTAACTATTCTATCCCTAAAAAATCTGATTCACTTGGATGCTAACGTTAACAAGGACATTGCCTCTAACTTTTTCGAAATTGAAGGTAAGTAGATTTAATGTAATCTCCTAAGAGATTGACGTCTTTCTTTACAATTATTTTAAGTCAAATTTATTTTCTGCTCTCAGCTCATGTCAATTTTCCAATAAGCAAAGAAACTAGATTAGAATTTATGGGCTGAAGGGAGTGAATGAGCGATTTTTCATACATATTCAGTAGCTAAAAAGTGGATTGTTTCGGATTTTATTCTGATTCTTGATAAGCCAGTTTCGGCTCTCAGTGATTTTAGAATCAACATAATTCTTACTTCCACGCTTAGAAACAAGGGCACCAGATTAAGTTTGGCACCAGATTTTACTTATTTAAATATTTAAATAGAAGGTGCGGTGAATGTGGCTGTGATAAAAAATACTTCAGCCACTTAATCTCAACTTTTAAAATTTGCAATCGTAGAGAATTATAGAAAATTTTAATAATTTACATTTCAAGTTTGGAAAGCAAAGATTACTTTGAAAAAGAAAATTTAAGACTTTTTTAGGCCAAAAGCGCGTTAGATCCAAAGGGCTATTAGTCTCAAAACAGACTTTTGCGTCGTTTCACTTTCTGCGTTAGTTCACTTTTCAAACTCTTGCCACCAAATATTATCGCCATGTATTATATTTAAAGAAATTCAATGATGAAGAATCTGCATGAATGTATATATGTTTCTCGCATTGTGATAAAACAAAGGTACCTAGAGCCATCAAATTTTGAATAACTTAATCCTCCACCGGATATGGGCATTTGAAAGCCGTAATTTGGAATTTGTTTTATTATCTATTTCATATTTTGCCAGACATTAAAGAATTTTTTATTAACAAACTCAACGATTTCAAAGGCAGGATTGGCAACACTGTACGGAAAAAAAAGAAAAATTATCTCGAGCGCGCGAGACTGTATCGAAAATTCTAAAGATACGCTCATTTTGAAATTATTTTGCGATACTGCTGTTGAATTTTATGATTTAAATGCGAAGAACATGATATTTAATAAAAGGTAACGCACAAAACGTTAAAACGCCCCTTTGGGCGTAATGTAAAATCTGAACGCTTTCAGAATTTTTTTATTCAATTAAAAAAAAATAAAAAATAAATTTTTATTATTATTAATATTTTCTTAAGAACAGAATTCAAATAATCAACGGATTACAAGTTATTTAAGATAAAACGAGATACATTTACATAATTAGCTCGTTAACTGTGACAGCAGATCAGTTTAAAACAACTATCGTACTGCAGAAGTACTTAAAAACAGAACTAAAGATTTTAGTATACAATGAGAGTTTATAATTATTTTCAATTTTAATATACATGAGAAAAACAGAACAGAAATTCGATCCCTCATGTTCTTTGATACCTGCTAACACACTTTCGTCATTAATTTTCTAATTTTACTTCGAAAACCTCATAACGCGTACGGTGTATTAAAGCTCTTACTCGCTTGAAAAGACAAATATTTATTAAATAAGTTTTATAATTAGTTAAACATTCTCAAAACATGCTTCATTTAATATTGCATGTTACGAGTGATTAGTTTAAAACAAAATGTGTTTGCTTAAAACTGCAAATTCAATTTCTAATTGCTTGATGTTCGAGATGCCTTTTTCTTAATTATGATTTGAGCAAACTAAATTATACTGCCTGCCATTAACCAAAAACAATGCTCATCCTGCTATGAAAACATGATTTTGAAACACATTGTTTTTCAGCACGTTTTCAGATATCGTTTTTGACGGTTACAAACATACGACCTGAACTAGATTTTTTTTTTTTTAACATTCTTTTTTAGTTCAGCCCTCCCGCCCGTGAAAACTCTAAACTTAGGTTTAAACGCACTTCCTTGTATGCCTCGGGGTCTTGTTTAGGTCACGTGAGAAGAATCGAGCTTCATATGCAGCATATCGTAGAGAAGATCCCCGCGGATGGGGATAATAAGGAGGAATTTTCCCTCTCACACTGCATTTAGCAGTTTGTAAACTGTTTCAGGAAATTATTTATCACCAACAGATGCCACCGAAAATTCTTCCTCCCCTTTTCCTACCCGCTTATTCTTTTTTTCACAAAAAAATGAAAACTTCACCATTGGTTTCCTCATTTCCTGTTGCACTTCAACATTAATTGGCAAGAGAATATTTTTAATGGTGAGAAAGTGTTATGAGAGCGTTGACATAGTGACGAATCTCTTTATAATGAGATGAAATTACTATAGCACATTCACCCCAATCACGCAAAAGAACTCAGTTTCAGCAAATTCCTAGTTTATGTACACGATAACGCCAGGTAACACATACCTTTGAATTTCCCAAAATGACTTTGTAATGCCAATCCGCGTTTTATAAAATTTGTATATACTCGTTATACGAACGAAACAGGCGATTTCATGCATAAAAACTTAACCGATTACATATTTTTAGTAAAAGACGTCAAATGGTCAAAATTATCACAAGCTGCAAGTCTACCTTACCTAATTCATTTTTACTCCTTTGTACAAAGTAAAGGAATCATCGTATCGCAAAAAGTGTCGGGTGTCATATTTCAACGAAAATAGTCATTTTGACGGCTCTCGAATCCATCTAAACGATGTTTTTGCGGGCACGATTTTTTTTTAATGTGTGTTTTTTCACACAGGATAAAGGACTTTTTTTCCCCAAAAGGATTGTAATATGAATTCAAAATGGATTCAGAAGAGAATTTTTTATTCGTGACGTCTGCACGCATGTACGTACGTACGTACCACAAGTAGCTCAAAAACGAGTAGCTGTAGAACGTTGAAATTTTGCATGTGGGACTGCTATAACATGCAGTTGTGCACCTCCCTTTTTCGCTGCAATCGGCCGCACCAAACGTATATTGCCACTCTGTTACACGGTTCGGTGAGCTCAGTTTTATTATTCTTGTATGTTGGTAAATAGTGAATTTTTTGCTTTAAAAGTGATTGAATTATGTTGTTCTTATGTTCCCGATTAAGGGTTTTATGCATTCATTTAATCTGCATGCAATAGTTATACAATTATCAACAATTTAAAAGTTTGAGTGGAGTTAAGCCTAACGAGGCTGCCATTTGTTTACATTTGAAACACTTAGCAGAATAGCGAGTTTAGCCAGTTGGTGCACCAACTTCAGTGTCTTTTTTCCCAGTGTGACCAAAAGTTAACTTTCAGTTTTATGCACTGAAAATTTTGTCATCTTCGTTGACCGAATTCCTTGTTTTTGCGTAGGAACTCTAATTTTAATTGTGAAAACTTTTTTTAACTGTTTTTAATTGTATTTGTGTTTTACATTTTCCTGTGTGAATCTGTTAATGAAGATTTAGTTTTTATGTATTTTTGCATTGCCGCGAAGTGATCGAATTAGAAATATATCTCTAATAAAATTCGAGGGAATAAGTTCAAGTGCAGCAAAAAAATTTAATGGGCTGTACAAGGAAGTCATGTGGGGGTCCACATCAGATATTTTAAACTTTAACCAGGGGTTTACGACTAAAATTCTTCAAGAGATATACAGAGATAACCAATTTTTGAAACACAGAGTTAATATTTGCATGATTGTTAATGTTAAATAATGTACGCGAAGTTTCTTTCTTCTTTTTCACTGGGATGCATCAATTAAGCGACACCATTTTCCTTTTAATCTCTCATCCTTATTTTTTACAGCATCTTGGCTTCGTGCTAAAAATTATTTTTTACCCCCTTTTAGAAAATTCATCTTTCTTGCAAGTCTAAGTGCAAACCACATTGTACGTCAGTTGATTCATCTTACATCACATTGAAAATACGTTACGTCTGCATTTATGAGACATCCTGTATATAACCATTTCTATAGCTCACTATGTCGGCCAACCAGTATGGTGGTTAGCGTTGCAGACTGCCGTGCCTAAGGGCCCGATTTCGAATCTGCGAGAAGGCATGGAAGTTTTTAAATGTATAGTGTTGGTGCAGTATGGTGGCACTCTAAATATGAGGCGAGCCGAAAGTCCTCCCGTGTGGTTTGGTGGAAGGGGAGAGGGGTGGGAGACCCTCGGTCCCATCCCCCTGAGGTGCTCTCGATCAAAATTGGGGGCGGAATTGAGCCTAATCACACTGTCACCTGTTAGGTGTTCAAGGCTGTTGCTAACGACAGGTGTAATCTTGCGCTCCTTGCCACGAGGAATTCCAAGGGCTTGAGCTGACTATAACATCAGACAAGTGAGCACTAGCAGCAGCAACAACATAGCTCACTATTTTATAAGCTTGTAATAGGAGTAGCTCCAATATACAGCAATTACTGAGATTGTTATGTTATTATTTATTAATTTATTTTTTAATTAAAAAAGTAATGTTTTTGTTATTTTCCTAAAGTTGTTTTATATTTTTAAAGTGTTTCTAAGTATAGGATGAAGACTGTTTTTGAAATTTATCAGAAAATCCGAGTTGCTTGCTGATTTTAGTTATCTCGGGAACTCGAGCTCCGAACTGAACTACTAGTGTTCAGCGGCTTTTAGCGCTCGACCGCTGGTGGGCGTATTTAATATATATTAAGTAGAAGTATAGCTGTAACGGACTGGAGAGGATTACTGCATATATATAATGATGAAACTTGCAGACATGCGCAGCCGTAGATAAGACATAATTTATTGCCGGACAACTAATTCTTATTCACACATCATCGCGGGCGAAATATGAACACAATCTTCAAAACATCCGAAGAAATTTACATCTTAACACATATGATATATGATGAATTTGAGGTTTCTTGAGATATAAACGAACGAAATGCAGCTAAAGCTTTGAATATTATTCCTTGTAGCTTGGTGTGCATTTCTTGAATGATGGAGCAGTGCTTCGTAAATATGAATAGCGCTTCGTGAAAACAAGGTATAACTTATTACTAATAGTTTTTCCATAGTATTTTTTTCAAACTTTAATATTTGTAAATGTCAGCGGGTTAATGTCCAAACTGCGACCAAAATGTGCCAGGCCAATTCTGAAACTGCTTCCATGTATTTTATAATTTTTAATAATATTTAATGTATAGTTAATAAAATTTTAATATTTAAATAAAAAATAAAGAAACGACTAATAAAAAATTTCTCGAATTTAGCGTTTTTTAAATTGCTTGTTTTTAAATAAAAAAAGGCTATCTTCTCAATTTGGGAAGACTAAATTTTGTCATCTAAATCATCCAGTCTTCATTTTGGCATCAAAAAAGTATTGGCGAAGTTTCCATTTTTTTAAAAAAACCCATTTGCATTGAAAATAAGAGCTTGTCACTCTAAAAAATGCGTGTTGAATTGCGAAAATAGTCCGTGTGTTCCTCAAGACGATAACAACGCACATCAGACATTAAACAATTTAAATTCAGCAACAGTAATTTAAAGTTAGACAAATAAAAAGAGCTTCATGCTCTCTTTGTCATTTAGCAAAAGTAACAAGAACTGTCTAATCTATATCTAGACTAGCTTAAGTAGATACTACTTCTAATACTCAGTAAAACGCAAGCAAATATATAACTTTCTTTATTAGTATTCTGTAAAGGTTTTTCAGAAAAGCAAGCATTTTAAACGTCCTACAGTTTGGCTCTAAACAATGCTATCCGAAAAAGAGCTTAAAGCAATATGCCATTTAATTGCCAAAATTTCACGAAATGCAGCAACAAAACCTTAAGCCATACTTCGATAAGCTTAAAGCAATTCCATTTCTTTTCAAGTTCAAAAACATTATGCTTACGCTTTCTGTTAAAGCGTAGAGAATGGATAATATGAGTATAATAATATGACCTTAGCAGATTTATGGTGCACATTAAAAAAGTCGCGATATAAACATCTCGACAAGCAGTGACTTCTGTCTATATTCTTCACAGTAAGCGTCAATGATCACAGTTTTCATTTTTAAAAATACACCAGGAAGTAGGTATGATCATTTCCTCTACGCAAAGAATTTTTTTTCCTATCAAAATAAGAAACTGTTGCCATTCCGAGTGACATGCTTTATTTTGAAATGGCAGATGCTCCATCTTTCATGCTGTTTGTAATTGGCTATTACGGTACGAGTGGTCGAAGCTTTATCATTTAGATTTGATCAAGTATTGTATCTTGCGAGTTCCGTAATCTTGGAATCCAGCCCACAGTGCAGATGACAATCTAGTTGACTGAGCAGAAGATTAAGTGTTATCACAACCTAACTCGATGTTATTAAGCACACACTTAAGTAAGACCTTTGTTGACATACAAAAACTATATAGTTTTAATAAACATGAACATTAAGAATTAAGATGTCTATTATAGATAAGAAAATTTTACTAACCAGCAAAAGTGATTATTATTTTTATTTAAAAAGAGAAGCTAAATACCCGTAATTATTTCTTACTTTGATTTCAGTTTTTCCGATTTACCGTTTACTCGCGTAATTGTCGCAGCCCCGTTTTGAATCAGAAAAAATTCCCAAAGTGTACAATATTGTGTAGTCGATTCCCCCTCATGATAGTCGTTCCTAGACTTTCACAATGAAAAATTGGCAAAAAAAGGTGCCAATATTACGGGGGTAAACACGACATATATCCTGAATTTGTAAGAGTAAATACTCCCTTCCCGGGGGCGAGGGGTTAAGACATTGAATGCTAAGTTCGATCTCAGGCAAACGGGTTGGCTGCACGTTTGGCTTTGCTCATGCATGTAAACTATTTCTTTTTCTGGATGGTTTGGCAAAGCACTCGGGGGGCTATCTGCCTAAGGGAAGGGATGGCTTCGTGGAGGACTTAAGGAGAACTGGTTCGTAAACACGTTACACATGCAGAAAACCATGAAAACGCCCATGCAGTCAGCCTGTTCTCGAGGATTCGAACCTTAGATCGAACTACCAGTGTTCAGCGACTACCAATGTTCTATTGCTCGGCGCTGGTGGACCAAATCCTGACATGAAATATAGCTGTCGAAGACTAGAATAAGAATAGAAATTTAGCAAATTGTCCCGAATAGCATTTATGTGAAGTATCTCATGAAACTGTTGCAGTCAAACCTGCTGACCTAAACAAATAGCCACTAATCTAGCATAACAGCATATATCGTCAAATTAATCACTTGCTATTCATCGCATAATTTGTTCATCGTATATCCCCGCATGTCATAGGTTGCCATATCGTGTTCATCTATTTTGTTGAGCTCAAGGAAAGCACCCATTAAAGTCATTTAGTCATTTAAAAGCCAAAAGTAAATTTTTACCATATGTGCATAATCCGTTTAATTTTTGTAGTTATAAACGTGTTTCCAAATATTTTGAAAGCTCACCAGCGGCTGAATGGTACTGGTAGTTAAGTTTGGTGTTTAAATCCGGCGGACGAGCCAGTTTTCCTTACAAATTTCTCCACGAAGGCATCCATCCTCTTAGGCAGATAGTCCTCGAGTTCTTTGTCGTAATTAAAATAAACGAAATCAAGTATTTTGAACCGTTACGTTTCATCATTTATCATCGCAACGCGTGTTAATAATCCACATGTCTTGGCAAACATTGCCGTGGAACGAGACAAAGTCTTGCATTTATATTTCACATAGCTGGCAGACAATCAGTTTTCATAGTATTTACCATTAGACTTTTTTTTTTTGTAAGTTATAATATCGTTTACAAACCACGATTTAAAATCAATAAAAACACATGGTAATAAATTCATATCTTTTCAATCTCAATTTTTTAACAACACATTTAATGTGCATTAAAATTCATTGATGTCTAATTGACAGCTTTATGAACATTTACAGCATTATTGTAATGGATAAAAAAAGGCATTGCGACATAAATATACTATGTATTGCGACACAGATTTGATTACATTATATCATTATGGTAAAGCACACTGAAGCTATATAAGTAAGCGAAGCTTCATGGAAGACTTTACAAGGAAAACTCGTATTGTCGTTACACAGGGAGAAAATCACGAAAGCTCGTATGCAGTCAGCTGTTTACCAGGACTGAAATCCAGTTTGAACTCCCAATATTCAGCAATCTCATCTATTAGGGCACCGGGTGGGTATTACCTCGGCACAGAACTTTCATTTATTATCATAGTTAATGTACTTAAAGTAGAATATAGACATGTAAATAGACTATCGAAGCCAGACGTGAAGAAAAAAATGCAACAATATATTCGAAGTGCTTGTAATTATTTAAGTTCCTTCCCAATGAAAGACGAATTTTTTTTTCTCCTTCTTAAGTGCGAAGTAACCTTTGTCCAAATTTCGAAATCACTCAACTGAAACACAAATACCGTTGATGGCATTTACCGGAAATAAAACAAATCTCCAGTTAGGCAACCTCTAAACCTGTTTCCAGGCAAATAAAAATTCTTCAAAGTAAGAAAGTGCACGGATGATTTGTAACGAGACCCATACGTCGATTATTGACTCTTTCTTCAAAGACGGAGGAGACCAATGCTTTTAAGAGCTAATGGCGCAATTTCTCCACACCAGTTGTGTCCCGGAATACAATGGCTTTATTATTGGATCATAAAGCCAGTCACTGTACGAGTACATCCAATCCCTCGACGAAAGCCTCTTGTCTCGAATAATAATATACTACTCTATGTCTCAGCACGTGTCAAATTCTTCTCTTCAAGGGGAATACGAAACTTTCCCACGCTTTCGTTACAACGCGAAATTGGGCAGCTATATAATGGAATCTTTAGAACTTTTGACGAGTCTGCGGAACAGACAAATCGCAATACAATTGTGTTTTAAAAAGTAATTTTTGAAATATTTTACTGAATAATTTGGCACTATAAAAAAAGTTAATTCTACGGAAAAATAAAACTCATGTTATTTTAATATGGTCAAGCACACGAGGGATGTCTGGCTACGGAAAACGATGGCTCCTTGGAAGATATTCCAGGGTAGAATTGACTTTTATTCACATTATACATGGACAAAATCAAAATAATAATAAATAAAATACGAAAAAAAAAACGCGCGACATGTGAGAAGATTGCCCGAAAGTTCGGATTTTCCCAAGTTAATGTGCAATGCAGAACATTTTAGGTATTTATACAAGGTGTTTCAGCAAATCGCTTACAAACTTTCAGAAGAGATAGCGTACACCTAGACAATGGAAAATCTCGTAGCACTGCATGGTCGGAAGCGCTTTCCTGGAGCGCTGATGACGACACGAAACGCAAGAAAGGAAGGATATGAACAGGTTGAGAAAACATGTTTAATACGGTTTCAGTATGACAAGACCCCTTCACATTATAGTCTTGATGTGTGTTTCCAGCTGAATGCAATGTATCCTAAACAATGGATCGGCCGGCACGTTGGCCAGTAAGATCGGCAGACCCCAATTGCATTGACTACTTCCTCTGGGAGTACAAGACGCTGGTGCACGAAACCCTCGTTAACAGTGCTGAAGAATTTGTTGCACGCATCGTGAAAGCTGCTGGGGAAGTTCGAGACACGCCCGGTATTTTCCAGAACATCAGATTTCCCATGCGCTGGAGATGTGAGGCCTGTATCATGGTCCTGGGTATAATATCGAACACCTTCTTTGACGAGTTTTTTCCCCTTATTTCTTGGTTTCACTATTTCTTGGCTGTTTTAAGTATAATAAACAAGTTTTCTCACTCTGTTCGTCTTCTTCCGTTCTTGTGTCATCACTACGTGCCAGAGAAATGTTTCGGGCCATGTGATTTTCCATCGTCTAGATGTACTTTATCGCTCCTGAAAGTTTGTAATTGATTTGCTGAAACACCCTGTATACGTTTCACGTTTATGATATACCACAGCAGTTCTTACGAGCATAAGTAAATGAGCAACTTATAGTTGCGAGCCGATAGTTCCCCTCCCCCCCCCGAATTTTGTCGCCGAAATTCAGATTTGGAGTTTTTCCATGTGTAAAATAAATACAAACCAATTTCCTTAAAATAATAATAATAATAAAAGGCAGATAGCCTAACAAAGCTTTGCCATTAATCTAGAATTTTTGAGCGGAGCTACAAGTCTAAGAATGAACGAGGGGCTGAAAGTGCTAATATTAACAGTTCCCTCGTTCTGGGTTAGATTAGCCGGCGAAGGGGCTGGTTGCGCGATGTTCCCCTGGCTTTCCCGAGTAACGTGATTAAGAGACCATTTAGCCAATTTTTTATGAATGCATCTTTCCTTTTGGCACATAGCCCTTGCGTGTTTTGCTTTAAATGAAATTAAACAGCCAACGAATGGAGTTATTAAATGCACTTAATTCTTAATTCGTTCAAATTAAATTTTTAACCGATAGGTTTAATTAGGTTTGATGGAAATTTAGAACCTGGAAGACACGACATTTCGCGCAGTGACTGCCATGGTTTTTACCGAAGGGGACAAGGTATAAAAAAAAATTATAATCTCTTCTGAGATGACAATGCACGAACAATGTTGGTGATTACCTAAAATTTAGTATTCGTGTTCATTTAAGTTGTCAGAAATACTGGTAACTTTCGGAAGTGGTCGTCACGACAAGATTTTTTTACATTTTTAATGAAAAAAATTAACGATATAATTTGAATATCAACGGATACAACAGTGGCTATTAATTTGCTCTGATAAATTTATGAAAATCAGATAAAGGAAAGGAGTTTAAGTGACCATACCAAAATTAATAATTCTTTTTTAATTTGATGGATGTCATAAAAAATAAATGGTACTTATTTGTTGCCCCCAAGATTGAATCGCCGGTCAACCGCGATATCTCACCAAAATCTGGCAGTGCGTTCTTACACCTTGCCACGTTCTCGTATATCAGCACCACCGGGTTACATTTTTGCTCTCGCCGCGTGTTTTTATATTAACTCATTTTTGATGAGGTTTTTGAATTAGCATTGCTTATTTACAAATATATTCGCTTCTTTTGTGTGTGTGAATATGATGTTAACAAACTTTAATTTACCAAGTAATGAGGTGGATGCCATATCATATTTTCAAGAAAGAGGTCTTTTACTTGACAAATGACTGTGCGAAAATGGCCACAACATGAACATGAAACAACACAATATGAAACTTTATGTTAACGAAGAAGCCATTTGGAGGTGCAATGTACAAAATTGCAAAAAGAAGAAGGGAGTGTTGGAAATTGGTTCAGCGGTTCCACAGTATCTTTGGTTACTACTATTAGATTTATGTATTCTTGGGCAGATGAGTTGAACTTCCATGAAATGGTGTAATAAAACGCTTAATATGTGAAAAAGCTGCAGTTGACTAGCATAATTACATGCGATAAAATAATAATAAGGATAAGCATTCTAAAATATTTTAGGAAACGATAGGTGAGTATTACTGTTACCGATATAACAAAGAAGTACCCCCCTTCTTTAATTTGATAGATGTCATAAAAAATAAATTAATTTAAAAATGTTTTGTTTCAAAAAGAGCACAAAATCAGCAAAACAGATTACAACTTATCTTACATATCATTAATCATATAATATTCCACTTTTTAATGACAAGTAAAATGTTTCATGCTTGTACAAGTAGGAATACATATAGTAAGTAGATCTACCCTTTATCATTACTTTTGCATCTTCTGAAATTATATTAAAGTCAAAACATTATAAATAAGTGATTCATGCCATAGGATTTTGATATTGACAGGTGACGAACGCGTTGTCATAAAACGGCTTCAGAGGTTACTTGCACATTCTCCGTAATGATCTCGTGTGTGAAGACTAGCTTTTCGTAGCGCTTCTCTTTCCATAGTTTAAACTTGGTATTGTTGCTCCAATATAGTGTTACGAATTTTGTACATATTTAAATAATTTTTGTGAAATTATGTGTAAATTCTAGTATGTCTTGCACAATGTAAAATAAAAGACCTGTGGTAAGCCCATTTAATATTGAGGTAAATGGCTTTTCTGCCAAACTGACTACATTGCGCTAAGCTGATGAGGGTGTCGCCAAATTTGGTGAGAATCAGTAAAAAAAGTCGCCAAACTTGGCAACATTTTGGCTTGATACCTACGTAACTGTAATTATATCCGGCTCTGACTATTACTGTATTTGCCATCTAGCGGTTTCGAGAAATCAGAAGTGCTGGAAATTTCTATGTGGACGGGAGAAAACTATAAATAACCGGAGAGTCGTTTACACTGTCTTGTGCTCAACATTCTTAGTAGTTTGAAGTGGTAATTAGTGATTGTGCTGTGTCGTGCTAAGAAGAGAGCTGTACGAGTACTTTTGTAAAAGTTCCAAGAACTGTGTAGTATTCCTTTCGGGAAAATAAATTTTATCAAGCTATCATCGGTTCTGTGTTCATTCAATCCATAACGAACCCGTACGTACGTAACAATGTTTTGCGTCAAATTCTTTCAAGTGCCATACAAGGACTTTCATGAAAATGAACTAAAAGTTAAATTAACTTATAAAGAATCACGAGAAAATTGGGATTTCTTATGATCTTCCGTCAGAAGTTAACAGTATCTCTACCATTAAGAGAAAAGCTGAAACCGTGGTAACCCCTTCCTTGTGTAGAGATGAAGTAATTTAAGCTTCTCTCATTTTACGAAGACCTGAATGCACTTTCAAATGATGCACGGTGTCAAAAGTAAAATCATGTTCCTTTTAATGCTTTTGAATATTAGGTAAACTAAATTTGAAAGGGTTAAGGGGATTCGTCTTGTTCTTCTAGTCCACCGATTCTAGGGCGTACTGTTATTAATCGAATACTCATGAAGAGTCAACTCATAAAGGCATACCATCAGATGTACAGGGAATTTTAGAGCAAATTCGGCTGTATTATATCGCTACTTGGGTTAAAATTCGTATTTCTTTTTCGTAAATATCAGCAACTAGCTCTTTATTTTACAGAATTAAAATGCTTTTTTCCCCTTTTCAATTTAGCTCTGTGCCTGCTTAAGGATAATATCCAGGTATCATGTCAAAGGTTTGGTTTCATTTGATAGATCTGAATATGCTTCTGTTATTCGAACATTTATTACTTAAATGTTTAAAAACATTTTTCGCTTCTGAAGAATTAAACGTTTCCGAAGCTACATCTAGAAAATTGTTATCCTTTCAGTATAACGGATTCATATCTTTTAACAAGATCAAATTATCTTTTAAAAGATTTTTACTTACTGGTTTTTATAAGAAAGTTTATAAGACGAAAAAAAAATTTTCTATGTTATTTTGAAGACACAAAGTTAATGTATTTTACTATTATTATACTACTTTTTTATTAAAAAATGTGTGTGTCTAGAAAGTTTTTAAGTGTTATCTGTCAATATACCGCCATCTATACAGAGATTTCCTAAATGTATATACTTTACTCCTTTCTTACTTTTTTTTAAACATTTTTGATAAAGTATATCTCGCCCCTCCTTTGTGTGCAAAAAGAGTGATTATTTCATCATTTCTTTTAACATAGTCATTCACTATATGATTCAACATAACATTTATCTCTAAACTACAGCTGATTAATCTATTATGTCAAAGCATATTGGTGGTATCTAACACCATTGATGCTCCAACGGAGAAATTTCGAAGGAAAACGTACTCGTACTTGCAATACACAATTGTGAAAAACCTCGAAAATACTCACGCGAACATACCAGCAGCTGAGCAGTAACGCTGCCGAACGCTAGTAGTTCGACTTGAATTCGTTTCCAGGTAAACAGGCCGACTAAAAAGGGCGTTTTCGTGGTTTTCGCCATGTATAAGGTAAACACGAGCGAAATTTCCTTCATGAAGTCCTCCTTCATCCATCCCTCCTTAAGCAGATAAATCTCAAGTGCTTTGCCATAAACAAAAAAGTCAAACAAAATTAAAAAAAAAAAACTCACACATGCATCAATCAGTCCATTTATTTGGCAGGAACTGAACACAAAACTAATCAACAGTATTTTATAACGTTAGCAGTTAACCTATAAGCAGACCGCGCCTCTTTCTCTCATCCGGATCAACAGAATTAATTGATCTATCTATGAATATCTATGAAAGAAATGTAGTTTCACTTCATTTCTTTTTATTCGTCTATTCTTTGTATTTTCTATTCTATACAACTACAACTAACGATTCGAAAATAAAGGCCAGATAAGGACTTTTAAGGGGGTGGGTATCCCCTTATATATATATATATATATATATTTCATATTGCAAACTGCAATTAAAAACGAAGATGCACAATTAGATGTTATAACAGTCTCATTCAAAATTTCAACGTTCTACGGTTAATCGTTTCTGAGCCATGCAAGCTATATACATACATACATATGTACGAAAGTACGTACAGATGTCACAAAAATTACCTTTTGAATTTATTTTAGTATCCATTTTGGAAAACAGTCCTTTATTCTGTACAAACGTACAGACCTTATGGAAAAAAAAGTCTAAATGCATATTTCCGTTGAAACATGATACCCGAAATTTTTCGTGATTAAAATACTTTATTTCGCATGGGAAGCAAAATATGTGGAGGGAAAAAGCTATATTATAGAGCTTCTCCTTTGAGGGAGAAGGTATGTTCTCATTTGAGGATACTTCTGGCAGACATAGTCTTCTCAGCTATATATTATTAATGGTTATGCCTTTGCACAGCCTAACCATAAACCTGATCTCTAGAAAATGTAGTAATTATCAAATAACTTTGAGTTTTGGGTTTAATTAATATTAGTTTAATACCAAGAAACTAGAAAGAAATTCGAAGGGTGCAAAAATATCTGTTTAAAATAAATAACGCTATATTAATTTTGCACAGAAATAAGTTATTATAGGAATAAATTCCATTCAAGTACTATCTGAATGAGTAACTTATAAAATTTGAAAACTAATTTGTTTGCGATTTTTTTCTGCTCAACCTATTTTAGAAATTCTCTCAAATGCTTGATAAATGTAATAAGATAGACAATATTTTACCATTTAATTTAAAATAACTGCAAAAGCTATAATTTAAGTAGTAGTTACAAATTAACATTTAATGCACTTATGTTTTATAAGTATGGTACGAACCAAAGCACTTGGATGAAAAATATTCGTTTAACTGCTCGATTTCCTTTCACAGAACTGGAGTAAAATTAATACTGATCACTAACAAAAGAAAAAGTCTTTTTTAGGTTTTTCTCATTGCAGTTTATGTTTTAAGATAAAATCGAGAGCATTGCTTCAGCTTAATTCCAGAAAGTGAATTAAATTTATAATTTCATATATATATATGTATGCGTGTATAAATAAAGTAAAAATGCACAAATGGACCTTCAAGTATATATATATATATATGTTTTTCAGCTTTATTTTGTCGCTGACTATGCAGATCAGTAAAGTTGCAATAGCGTAAAATAGTTTTACAACTGCAATTTCTAACGCTGTGCTACATTTTAGTCAAGGAATTCACCTTTGCTGTATTTTTCCAAATAATTTTAATTTTTTTAGCTATTTTAATAAATTTTCAGTTCAAAGGGGCAATTTGCCCAGAAGGACTATTAATTTCGCTTTGGCATTTTACGTTGATTCACTAGAAGCGTTGTTTCACTTTTCAAACTGTTGCCACTAAATATTATCGCCCTGTATTATATTTGAAGAAATTAAATAATGAAGAATCTGCATAAATGTATATATGTTCCTCGCACTGTGATAAAACAACGGTACCTAGAGCCATCCAATTTTGAATGACGTAATCCTACTGCGAATATGGACATCTGGAAACCCAAATTTGAAATCTGGAATTTGTTTTATTATAGATTTCATATTTTGTAAAACTTAAACGAAGTTTTGATCAACAAACTCAAGGATTTCAAAGCGAGCAATGGCAACGTTGTACAGAAAAAACATTTTTATCTCCTGCTCGCGAGACTGTGTATCGGAAATTCTAAAGATACGCTCATTTTAAAATTACTTTGCGATATTGTTCTTGAACTGAATTTTATGGTTTTGGTGCGAAGAACATGATATTTAATAAATAAAGGTAACACACAAAATGTTAAAAAAATGCCCTTTGGACATAATTTAAAATCTTAAACCTTTCAATTTTTTTTATTTTGTTAATATTATGCTCTTTTTCCTACTCGTTTAGTGTTACTCACGCACATAGCATTACCGATATAAAAATGTGAGGAAAGAAAAGTCCAAAGAAAAATTCTTTCCTTGAAAATTCAAGATGCCGCTGATAAAATGAGTTTTAAAAGCAATAAACATTCAAGATAAAACAATAATTACATCAAGAGCTAGAAAAATATCGTGCGCTCCAAGCAATAACATTAGACCAATGCATTTTTAAAGCCAATGTACTTTACCAGAACATTCTCACCAATAAACGCAAGAAATGCTTTAATTGAAGACAATTTATCTGCCGTGAGGTTCAAGCTCCACTGACGCAATGCACTGATTTCCATGCCGAGCACTCATTCCAAGTGGTTTTACGAGTTGGTCTCATTGGTTCAATAATTTTCAAGTTCCATACTTAGTCAAGATCGTCAACCCTTTTGTCAGGGTCGAAATAAACTTAACAAATTAAACAATAACTAAGTTTAAAAAAAAAGTCTAGAAATAATTTTTGCTCTCGCAGCAAAATAACACAATCCAAATCCTACTGGCTCACCAGATTCGTACAGCTGTAGAGATTGAGAAACCTTCGACAATAACCTTCATATAGCACAATATTTGAACTGTGCTATTTGATTAACATGATTTTTCTGGAAAATGTCCAATACATCAGCTGCCGATTTGATAAGACCATTGAAATTTTGGTAGTTTGTTTCCAACTGTGATTAATGGTTGTTAATAATTGTCCTGATCTGAACTTCAGCCATGAATTTGTCGATGCCAAGAGGAAGGGGATGGAATCTACCATTGGCTAAGGCCGTGGAATGGTACAAGTTTACCAGGTCCAGTTTTGTCCAAGTAAACAAAGAGGATGGATTCATCCTACTCTTTGCCTGTCATTAAACCTCTCGAGGGTATTTCAGCTCGATAGTGCCGTCCATGCTGCAAAAATATTATGCATCCGTGTCTTCTCCGGGATTCGAATTCGAGCCCAACGATATGGCAGTCGCCATCGCTAACCACTATACAAATCCAGTCAGGGCAACTTGGATGTATTCAGTTTTCGCCTTTCCTTTTTCGTGTGTACCCTTCGAAAATCTTCCATGAAAGCATGTTTTTTAAGAATGATTTTTCGGTATCTAATTAACTAACGTAGTGAAATACGCATAAACGCTAAGGTATAAAAGGAAACAAATCAAAAAACCATTTCATGGCAATGGACTGAGAAGTTTCCTGTACTCACTTGATAAAAAAGGCCATGATAGCCAGCGAATTACAGGGATGAGCGGAAGGCTATGTTTATATATATATATATATATATATATATTTTTTTTAAGTTTAGAAAAAAGTCTGATTTGAATTAACTAAATTTTTTAGTTAATCTTATGTTGATGCAGTTACTAATATGCAGTGGAAATTATGGTCTTATTTTGTTTCTATTGTAATTATATTTGTACTTAAGAGTACTGAATAATGAGTTTACAGCAAGGAATAATCTTTTGTGACGGTCATCCACATTCAGCCGGCGTTAGAATTTTTGCCGCCCGGTGCAAACTCCACGATTTCAAGTCTTCTGTCCGGTTCCTTCCTAAGCTCTAAAAATTTTACCGCCCCTAATTTCTGCCGTCCGATGCGGCAGCACTGATTGATTGCATACGCTCTGGCGCCAGCTTTAGTTATCCATCACTAAAGGATGGGAGTTTCTCACAACAAATCGTGAATCACCCTCCTCGAAAACAAAAGACAATTTTGAATTGGATTGGTTTTACATATGAAAGTTCATGGTTTTCAGTAATATGGGAAATATTTCCCCAAATAATACGGATCCTTGATTTTGAATAATGTGACTTTAAACAACACACAATGATTTAATCGCATTATTTAAGGCTTACTTCCTTGTAAAACCACTTAAAGAAGTATTTAGATTTTCTTTTGGTGTTAACCATTTATCTGCCTATATGTGCCCCCCCCCCCAATGAATTTGAACGAATACTTTTCTTCTTAGCCCGAAAAGGAAGTTAGTGCCGAGTGGGATACTACTCTTGAAACAGCATTTTGCTTCGAAACATTTAAATACGGAGCATTACTTTTCAAATTTCTGCAACCAAATATTATCGCCCTGTATTATATTAAAAAAAATTAAGTAATGAAGAATCTGCATGAATGTATGTGTTTCCCGTATTGTGAAAACACAATGCTACCTAGAGCCAACAAGTTTTGAATAAACTAGTCCTCCACCCGAATTTTTAATTTCGAATTTTATACTTTATATTTTGTAAAACTAATGTATTTTTGATTTACAAACTGGAAGCGAACAGTGGCAACACTGTGCGGAATAAAGCTTTTTTATCTCCAGTGCGAGAGACTATCTACCGGAAATTATAAAAATATGCTGTTTTTAAATATTTTGTGATTCTGCTGTCGAATCGAATTTTATCTGGCGTAAGCGACAAGACCGTGACATTTAACAAGTAAAATATACACACGAAACATTAATAATAAAAAGACAATTGAAAGATTTGTAGAGCCATCTTAGCAAGAAAACTGAACATTGATATGATGAGTTTAGAAGACTAAAAAAAAAAAAAAAATGTATGCCAACACTTACGTTGCATTGGAATTCTAAACGTATAATGCTGCTTTTAATTTTTATTTTATTTATTTTTTTTTTTTTTGTAATTTTGCTGTTGAATTGTATATGGCGTAATTGGGAAGAAAATGATGCCTAATAATAAAGCTAAATGAAAAAAACGTTAGTAGGAGTGAGTGTAGTTAAATTCATATCTCCCCCCTAAACGCCAGCAAAGCAGCGGGGAGCTTTCATACGTAACGCACACAAAATGGCAATTTAAATATTCTCTGGTGAGAACATATATTGTAATTGTGACATTTATAAATTAATGTAATCGATACCTCAGGCACGTTTAACATCGGTTTCATTTCTTGAGTTTTTTGCTATGCGGAATACATTAACAGCCCTTCTCGTATTTGTGGGTCATACGTTCCGATATTCCTCTATATATGAAACTGCGGACAAGCGTGAACATTACACATAATATGGTGTTCACGCAAATAATAACTAATTTGCTAGTATTTAACTGATGCACAGCAAGACACGCTGTAATGCACATTTAGTTTCCCTTTCTTTCTGTATCGCATGCAAAGGCCCACCAACGGCTACCGGTAAATTCGCTGAACACTAGTAGTTCGATTCCGGGTTTAAATTCCAGAGAACAGGCTGGCTGCTTAAGGAAAGGGATACCTTGGTGGAGGACTTTTTAAGAGAATTTGACTCGTAAACACGTTACACATGGAGAAAACCACGAAAATGCCCATGCAGCCAGCCCGTTCGCCGGAATTCGAACTCTAGACCGAACTACCAGTGTTTAGCGACTTTACCGCTCGACCGCTGGTGGGTTAGTTATTGGTTATTAAGTTGGTGGGTAGCTTCATTTTTGACAGCAAAGAATAATGAAAGTTATTCATGCCTTATGAGATCTTATTCGAGATATGATATCGAAAGGAATCCGAATAGTATTTACGATATAGATGAAGTAAAACACAAGAATTTCCATACGAATTATTTATCTCTATATGAAATAAATCTTGTGTCCAATGATATTCAGGCTAATGTCACTGACAACAAAAAGCGCTGTTTGATAAGAAACTCATATTTATACTTCACGTAACTATAGTAAAATTGGAAGATATTTTGCTTTAAAATTTCGAAGTTAAGAGAATAGGAGGGATTATATCGATATTTGTTATTTATCCAATACAGTAATAATAATCGCGCCCACGTACCCGATTATTCGATATCCGCGATTTCAGTTATCTGCGGCTCAAAACCTTTTCTTAAAACTGCAAGAAACAAATACACCGATGAGGCAAAAACCTTATGACCATTCCCACATTTTTCAATGAACTCGTCTGAATCGCACGTGGTTGTTTAACTGCTGCTGGAGAAAGTAATGAATCGTTCCTGCACTTATTTTTGCGAGTGATGGGAACGGCTGCTGATCTAAGTGAGTTTGATAGAGGGTAAGACTCGGACCGAGTGATTCCGAAACTGCACGATCGATTCAGATCGTGTCGAATTGTTCAGGATCTTCCGTTGTTAGTATTTATGCAAAGTGGATAAATGACGGTGAAACCAGCTGTAGACGCCAAATCAAAGAAAAAGGATGTCAGAGACTTGTCTCCTTGCGGTACAGCAAAATCGGTGTCAGGCAGTGGCTCAGCTAACAGTTCAAAGTGTATGGTGAGCAATAATAAAAACATCTCCCAGACATAAGAACTTCTAGCTGCCTATTGGCCCAGCCAATCGAAATGAAATTTCAGATATTTTTATTCGAAGGTATGTGCTCGAGATTGTGATGATTTAAAACAACACTGCTCATCACAGTTATAGTTACAGTGAAAAACATTTCGAAATTTTCCAATGGCAACACCCATTTTTTCTTCCTGCGCAAATTGACCAGCACATTAAGGAACCATAAATGGCGTTGAATACACGTATGATGAAAATTGTCGGCGCAAAAATTTGCAAAGGAGAGGATTAATGACAATAAAAGAAAGGACGGAGAAAAAAACTTATTTAAACATGTCCACCTTCGCAGACAATGCGAGAGCTTGTTGACAACAGCTGACGAATGTAACATCGAAAGAGGTATCTGTAAGAATTCGCGTTTTATGGCACAATTACGAGAGATTACTATCTTGAAACATTTTACAAGTTAAAAACTTGTAGTAAGTGCAATAAAAGTTCCTCCTCTCTTGTGTTGTCATTGGTCCTTTAGAATACTCTTCATTGCAATTTTCGTCGTACCTGCAATCGCTCCGACACCATGGTTTTTCAATGAGCTGATCTGTGGGTTTCCCTTCGAAAATTTTCCATGGTAACTGTAACCGTGAGAGCTCTATTGTTTTAAATCATCACAATTTCGAACACATATCTCCAAATAACAATATCTGAAATTTCATTTTGATTGCTTGAGCGCATAGGCCGCTATGGGTTCATATAGCGAAGTTCTTTTCATGACCATCCTATACCTATATTTATCGACAATTATTGTGCTGTCAAATTAACTTACCGACATGAATTTTATATGGACAGTACAAGAATTCTAATCTAACTTAAAAAAACATATTAAAAAAGTTTGTCATGAAAATTGGTTGAAATTATCTGCCTACATCACAGTGTTTAAAATTAAGATTCTGAAAGGTTCTTCCATGTAGTATATGGCACCTAAAACTATTGCATTGTTCATCAGTGTTTTCATACGGAATGACTAGCAAAAAGAAAAAGCGAAAAACGTGTAGCATTATCGGTCGGTGGCTTTTTGATGAGATTCTCCGCCTTAGCAGTTTGGTTTATCTCGTCTGAACGCTCCGTTGGTTTCCATTCGCATGTGGAGAAAAGTCCATTTCCTGCGAAACATTTATGAATTCAGATCGGTCGAAATCCGCCTCAGCATCACTGTTCCCACGGAACGGCAACAGTGGAATTAACCCTTTTGAGTGATGTGTTCAGAATGCTTTGCACTTGAAAACTACTTTCTTTTGGGAAAAAAGGCATCAGGACAAAAAGTCTGCTGTCATTAGCTTACTTTTCGACAATAAATAAATAAATGAACCATTAGAAAACTGGAGTTATTGAATTTAATTGGTTAGTAACTTTGTTCTTGCCGTATTCTATATTCAATACAGAAAAATAATTAAAATGTTTTTTTTCCCTCGAAGGGAATGATATTCTCTTATTATCTAAATCAGGGGTGGCCAACCTTTTTAGAAAGAGTGCCACTATCTGAAAAAAAAAAAGTTATGCGTGTCACTTCAAACATTTCCAACATATTAAAAAATATAAAAAGGTGAAAAAATGTTATTTGTAGGCGGATTATGGGATTTTTAAGCAAATAGCCCTTTTTTTCAATGTAAGTCTGAGTCGTGGACCTTTAAAAAATAATATAATAAATAAAACAAACTAGGGTTTTATTGTTAATTAATGTTTTTAAAGGTTCACTCAGTTAGGCTATGTATAAAACAAAAATTATTAATTTGAAACATTTAATACTAAATAGCTATTAAACAGTCAGTACTTAATACGGTTTTTGAATATTATATTTTTTACATAGCCATCTATATTAGGATAAGTTCTTGAGGATGCAAACAAAATTACGTATTTTAGATGCATATCAGGTGATCTTGAACGATACCTTGATTTTTTTATGTTCACAATAGAAAACACTTGTTCACAAACATATGTTGATCCAAATCTACAAACAATAGCGTGACGGAGTGTCGTTATAGTGAAATAAATCAAGTAAAATTCAAAGAGTTATTATATTTATTCTATATTATGTGCGTATCTATCGACGGAGTTGATACAGATATTTTTTCAAAACTTTTAATTCTTCACTAAGTCTTCGTGTGCCAATGTTAAAACTCCACCGTGCCATATTGTGGCACATGTGCCGCGGATTGGCCATCCCTGATCTAAATAAGTGAAAGACTTTTTCGGCCATACCTTTAACTCTTTGAGCTGGAGGCCTTTTTTGCTCGGGTAAACTCGAGACAATTCTCCGCATATGTGGTGAATTTCTTACAGCTAACTTAAAATGATTTCACAGAAATCTAATGGTTCTTTTATGTCCGAAGATAAGCCTGCGGCTCGTTCTCCGGATACAAACATTGCTCTTTGCTGCACTTCTTCGGATTCTGCTCACGTTATCCGTTCTCAGTTTTCTGTCTTTTTTGCCGAATCAATGTCGCTTTCACACTCGCTATCCCATTACCCTGATTTTCGCCCTCTTACTTCATCTCTATCTTCATCACTACTTTCTTCTTTTCTGTCGTCAAATAGACTATGCATAGACACAATTTCGGTCTTCAACAAAAAATGAAACTCATCTTAACTTGAAGTGATTCCTTCATCGTATTCGACGTTTATTGGACTCCGTAACTTTGAAAATAATATTCCTATTCCCAAGATTTTTGACTTCGAAATAAAATCGAAGACGCATATATAAGAATGAAACGTATTTAAAGTTACAGATTGACAATTGTATTGTTGAATACACTCATAAAGCGATATTGCCCTAAACAAACATTGTTACCGCTCGAATTATCCCGTTAAACCGATTGGTGATCGAGAGCCACCTCTCGAGTTACCACACCAAATCAACTGGTGATCAAAAGACACCTCTCAAGTTACCACACCAAATCAACTGGTGATCGAGAGACACCTCTCGAGTTAATACACCAAATCAACTGGTCAACGAGAGACACCTTTCGAGTTAACACACCAAATCAACTGGTGATCGAGAGACACCTCTCAAGTTACCACATCAAATCAACTGTTGATCGAGAGACACCTCTCGAGTGCAAAGTGCTAACAGATATTGCTGCATACAACGCATCTAAGTTTAAACTTTTATTCACTTAACTCCAGGTTATAGGTTATTCGCGCATATCAAAGTATGCGAGGTCTACCTACTTAGGCTGAATGGCCTTCGTGGAGGAATATTTAAGGGAAACTGGCTAGAATTTACATTACGCAAGAGGGAAAACCACAAAAACAACTATGCAGCCAGCCCGTTATCGAAATCTTATTATTCAGGGGTTTTAACCATTCAGCGGAGAAAATATGCCTATTAAGATTAGATTAACTGATTAAAGGCAAAGCACAGGATGGTATAAAGAGAAAGGATGCCTTTGTGGAGGACATTTTAAGGGAAAATAGTCGTATTCAAGTTAACACATGGGAAAACCATAAAAATTCCCATGCAATCCGTCCGCTCGCCGGAATTTTGAGTCGTGGTTGACCTACCAATATTCAGCGAACCTATCGCACGGCCGCTGATGGCTAATATGTCATCGTTGTGATGTATATTTTTCAATGGCTGGTTTCCATTTAAATCATTCTTTTAAATATTAAACTCCATTTTTCTAAATATTCGTACATAAAGCGACTTTTCGTCCCCAACGTTTTTATGCTGCGTTCCTGCATTCACAGTTTATGGAAGGTATTACTCTTCCCATACTATAAACTTTACTATAACTTAGGTTATCACCCTAATTAAAAGTTTTGGTTATAACAATGTTTAAAAATTCTTTGTTGCATTTATACGATTTTTTTAAATTTATTCATTATGAATTTCAAATTTTCGTTCTTATGAAAAAGTAGTTCTAAATTTTTACTTTACTGATATTTTTTCAGCAGCTTAATGCGCGAAAATACTAGGCATATTTATATTTTGTTTTTTAAAAAATATTTTGTAATTTTGTAAGATTATATGAGATTATATATATTAAGTTAAAGATACCTATTAAAGGTAAGATGTTTAGCAGCAATTACTTAAAAAGGCTCTAATATACATATGATGACATAATGGAGAAGAAAATTAGCAGGCATGGCTGACGATAACAAGACAATTTATTTCTCGACGCTTAATTCTTCATTAGACATTCTCAATCACGCATACCATAATTTTGTACATTTTACACGTCTTGCAACACTGGGCTGGGCAAAGCAAAGCGAGAAGTACACGTTGCCAGCAACAAGCGAAGCGGAGTTGCACAAATAGTAACAACGGTATTTATAGATTTGGTTCCTTTGTTTAAATTTTGAGCTGCGATTAATGAGGACCATCTGCAATAAAGGATTGCATAAGCAAGCACGGGAAGACAGGAAAATTAAACAATTTAGAACACAAAGAGGATATACAAAAATTACAATGAGGAATGACGCGGCTATTGCTAAGTTGTAATTTTGATTTACTAATTTTTTTAATCTTATATATACATTAACTTTCATTTTCAATAATAGCCCTTTTAACTTTTTTATTCAGTTATTTCTAGTCTAAAAATAGTAACTGCTTATAATAAACCGCTGGAACCGAGTCATTTCAAAATTAATCCATGTGATTCTTACAGAAAGATAATGAGACGAGCATTTATGTAACGCTTCGGCCACTAACAGTTTTCAATTTCGCGAACCGAAACTCAGACAAACGGTCAAAATGAAGTTGGACCAAAACCGATTTATTGCGAATCAAGTTTTCATCTTAGACACATCGCACTGCTTGCCAGCTTCCTCTCCGCTGCTGCATTTCTTTTTCTTTCGATATTAAAAATGTAAAAGGAAACCAAGTTTAACAATTCAAAGAACAGGCGCACTTTTTACGCCACTTTATCTGAAGCTGCATCAAAAGTAATAAATGAACGTATCCAAACGATTATGTATCTCTATACACTATATGCAAAATTATATGAGCTATTTACAAATACGGAATTCCTTAATTCCGATTTAAGAGACTAAAAATAAACTCGAACTTTTAATAACAAGTAGCAAATTTTCACGTTATAATCGTAATTCGCTTTACAAGTTAACCCTCCAAGCTAATCACAATTTTCATATTTTTCTGTACGAGATTGCGGGCAAAATTTTATTTTGTATAGACCAAGTAGACTTAAAAAAATAAAAAAAAAAAAAAAAAAAAAAAAAAAAGGAAAGATGAGAGCGTAATTTTATTTACTGATTTATTTAGTTTTATTACAACTTATTTATTACAGTAATTTATTTTATTCTATTACAACTTGCAGAAAGAGCGAATAGCGTGTTGAACGAAAAACACAAAATAAAAACTCTCATTCAATTCTTTATCTCTTGCATTAGTTTTCATTAAAACAATTTTGGATATTCCCAAAATTCATAGTAAAAAAGTTTTGTTTTATGCACCAGATTTTTATTAACTTGTTGAATAGGTCTAGAATACACTGATTATTTGCTTATGGAAATACTTAAATAATACTTAATAAAGTAATATATTTTCTCGAAGCAATAATATCCTGAACACTATCGTTTGTATCAGTATTATTGAGCCTGGATACTACTTCTAGCAAATGTGTAGTATTCTAAACGATACGCACTTCTTCGAAGCAATGTTACACAAAAAATATATTTTTTAGAAGCACGGTTAGCTAATAGTTTATGACATTCAAATACATAATAAAATTCAATGGACTATGGAAAAAAGGTTTCTTTCAATTCAGAAAGTTTTAAAATGCAGGGTGATGCGAAAATACCATAATAGAATTAACAGAATAAGTATAGTACGTTTCGGCATCACTTACACTTTACAAGTATATATATATATATAAGATATAATACATCCACTTTAAATTATACATACAAGTTCAAAAATTAATATATTTTTTCACAACCAAATCGAATGCAAGCGTAATAACAATAATAATAAATCTGAAAGATTTTAGATTTTACGTCCAAAGAGACGTTTTATTCATTTATTGTAAATGAATAAAAACTGTGTCTCATATATATATACACGCTTCGAGAACATTTGGGCTAACACTCCTTTAAGTTAAAAATATTTAAAAAGAGCATATCTTTACAATTTCCGATGGACAGTCTAGCGCGCGCTGGAGATAAAAATATTTTATTTCCTATAGTGTTGCCACTGCTCGCTTTGAAATTGTTGAGTTTCGTAATCAAAACTTCGTTTAAGTTTTAAAAAATATGAAACAGATTATAAAACAAATTCGAAATTCAAGATTCGGCTTCCAGGTGCCCATATTCGGGTGGACGACTACATTATTCAAAATTTGATGGCTCTAGGTACCGCTGTTTCTTCACAATTGCATAGATACATGCAGATTCTTGGTTATTTAATTTCTTTACATATAAATACAGGGCTCTAATAATAGGTGCCAACAATCTGAAAAGTGATACAGGCGTTTATAGTGATTCGACGCAAAATGGCGTCTCGAGTTAATACCCTTCTGAGCTAACGCTCCTTTAAGCTAATAATGGAACTTGGTGAATATAACAACTACATCGTTTTTAATTGCTGTGTACCAAATTATTACAATTACGTTGCTTTTTATCTATTATAAGCTTACAATCGTATGATTCTTAGACTTAAAAAGGTTTCAAAGTAATTATTAAAATTATAATCAACGTTATAAGCTTTTTAATGATAAGTCACAACAAAATTAAGATTTTTTTTTTAATTCATGTTTTCTGTAATACAAAAGCACTCCAACATTTACTGTAACTCAAACTTCCCATCTGAACGGCTTCTATCCGCATTCCATTTAGGTACTAAAAGGTATTAGAAATTCTGAATTCCATTGAATTTATTCCTTGCCCTATTCAGAACAGTCGAAGTGTAACCGACAGTTTTGTCACTTAATAGATTCCACTTTCCCGGGGTCAAAACCACGGATCTAATTTGATGCCACCGCAGCACGCGATTGAGAAAATCAGTTCCGCGTTGTAAAGAAAAAAAAAAATTCGCTAAAATGCCAGCTACCGTCACATTCGGAAAAAATAATATTTCTTTTTTTTTATGGTACTCTTTGAAAGTGCAAATCCATGTTTGATTCGCTTTCCAAACAATGGCCTAGCTTTCATCTGTTTCCCCCTCTCTTTTCTCCTTTTTGTTATTTTGGTAATATTTCCTGGTCTTTTGCCTCTGAATTTATCGTACAGTGCGCGAAATTAATTTTTAGTCTGGAAAATGCAAAATTTGTGCCTCTGTCTGTAAAAGAGGCCCAGTGTGAGGATTCGGTGCTTTTCGAAACTGCGTTTTCGGTGATAAAATTTTTATTTCGCTGAACTGCTTAAATTTAACTAATAAATAGCGGTATTTTGAAGTAAATTACTTCTAAAATAATTGCAAATCATAAATAATCGTTTTGCAGCAATTTCGATATCCTCTAAATCGCTTCAAGTGAAAAAGAAAGTAAAAACAATTACACCAAACTCTTAAAATATTCACTTGTTACTTAAGCACAATGCAAGCGAATACAAAATTGATGAGAGTATTCCCCAAGAGGAATATTATACAGTAATATAGTAAAATCTTTCTTAATTAAGACACTGAAGTAAATTAGGTTATGTTAGTCTAATTATGGGAAAGCACATAACGATTACCTGCCTAAAGATACGCCTCCGTACAGAAATTTCTAAGAGAAAAGGGCCGGCATTCGTGTTATAAACCGGAAAATCACGAAAACTCCCATTCAGTCAATCCGTTTGACGGAATTTGAACCAGGGTCGAGCTACCAGTGTTTAGTGATCTTATCAGCTCGACTGCTGGTACTGAGTAAATTTCGTGTAAGTAAAATTATACAGATTTACGAAGTAAAATTACAGAAATTTCACGGCCCAGATTTTACCATTTGGCCTCAAATTTCGGTACGGGTTTCGAATCTCGGATACACTAATAATTCGAATCTCGGCGAATGGGTTGGCTGCATGGGCGTTTTCATGATTTTACTCCTGTGTAAGATGCATACGAGCCAGTTTCTCTTAGAAAGCCCTCCACGAAGACATTTATCCCCTTAGGCAGATATCCCTTAAATGCTTTGCCATAATTAAATAAAACAAACCAAAACCATACACACATTTTATTTTGAAACTGATTTATAAATATAAAAAGAGGCTTGGGGAAAGTGGAAAATTATCAAACTTAAGTAACTGGGAATAATGAGTCTAAATAGATTTAAAGGCTAGAAGGTGTCAATGAAAAAAAAAGTGGAAAGGAATGTTTTTGAGGAAGATACATGCAAAAGAGGTGGCATCCGTTGTTGTCAAACAGAATCTTCAACCACTTTTCTAAAGGTATCTAGAAAAAATGCAGTTAAATTTGCTATCTTGGCGCACTTGATGAATTGGAAACATACATTATTTTTACTTTGCTATAATACGTATTATTGCGTCTTTCCTGCGGCTGACATTCGCCAAGGATAATATCGCAATAAAAGTTTACCTAACGCACCCCTACTTGAAATGTATAAGGTCTATTACCGTAACAACGTCTGTAGTTAGACAATACGGGAGGAGTAATTCTCATGACAGACAGTTTTCCACTGATGTTTATCGCACTACTTCAGTAAAAAGGTAGGAACAGGTAAATTGAAGGGAAGACTGATGTACAACTGTCAAGCTGTGTCAGGTTAGAAGACCTCCTACAGTCACACTTTATACGGATGGTACGTTCAAGGCCACTGATCAGAACTCACTCAGTAGTAGAGGAGATGGAAGATGCCCCAAATAATACGAAGTTCCTAGTTTGCTCCAGTGCTCAGGTTTTCCAATGGCTTGCAAATGCTTTACTTCTAATTTTACCGCTTCGTGATATTTCACGTTGAAAAATAAAATTTGTGGCACAACGCTTGTAGCATTTGTTTATTGATCATAATTTTACGTTTTTTAATAAGTATCATAAAGGCACCAGCTGGGCATGTTTCCAGATACCTTATGTATTATTGCAAGGCAAAAAATCGTCAATGCTTCAAAACACGCAAAACTCTAACTCTGATAACAACGCGTACAATAATAATTCAGGCAATCACGCACTTGACAAATATTAAATTTTCAACATCGTCATTTTCATATGCTTTTTTTCCCCTAATATTCCAAGTTCTAACGGCTTTTATAGAAAAATTAAGATTATTTTTTGTTTTAAAACTCGATTTTAAAATTTGTGCTTCTAGGATTTTAGTTTAATAGAAGAATAAAAGGTGACAAGTCAACAAAATTATAAGGAGGAGGAAGTGAGCAGCTTCTGTTTGTCAAAAAGACTGCAGCCCCCTGGGTGAAGTCCAAGGGAAGAAGGTCTGTCTTTGCTCCATTGCCTGCAGGTCTTAGCTGAGCATAATGGAACGGCCTTCACATCTTGAGTGACCCTTCCAGGAGATTACTCTCCCGACGTACTTCGCCCGTTCCGGCCAGGTACACCCCCTCGCCGGCTAAGAGCACACTTTGAGGCGACTTGAGGGGTCGTCCGTATGCGATGAAACCAGCGTATCTAATCTGCTCAAGATGAGGAAGATCTCTCAGACCCACGACGTCCACCTCCAGTGGATCCCATCACATGTTAATATTAGTGGAAATGAGGTCGCTGATAAACTGGCAAAAGAGGGTAGTGAAAATGAAACGGTCACTGGCTCCTCACTTACTTACCATATGCATGAATCTGTAAGTTATTATTCTATTTAATAAACACAAACAACGTAATGTTTGTGTTTATTAGTAGTGTTTCTATTGGTTTCGCTATATTTACATAATTACTATACCTAACTTTTCAGCTCATTATGCTCAATAAGATTTCAAATGTCCCGTAGCGGGTCACTGAGAGAAACCTTTTTTTTATAATTTGAGCCTACCAATTTATAGCCGAGCCGGCCCTCTTACATTCGTAAAGTTCTCTTTGTTAGGTTGAGAACTAACTCTTTAGATGATAGTGGACTAAATAAATAAATTAATAATCATTATGATTATTTTGCTGCTGTATTTGGCATTTAAAAGTTAAATATTTTTTAAATATTTTATTCAGCTATTTATTGACAATTTACATACTACTTTTTTCAAATGATTATATACAGGGTGACCCAAAAGTCGTATAACATTTGAAAATTCAGTAAATCATGGAATAATGTACGTAGAGAGGTAAAAGTTGACACACATGCTGAAATGATATGGGGTTTTATTGAAAGCCAATGGAAAATAAATTTAAAAAAAAAGCCAACATATGCCACTGCACAGCAGAATGTCAATGATTCCGCAAGAGAATCCTGTATGAAATTAGCTGTAGTGCGAGAGGGAATCACTCCCTCACTTTTCTGTCCTCGCCTCCGGGTACTTACTGTTCACGTGTAATGTGGATTTAACACATCAATCGTGATCGGACACTTTTCCTTCGAGGAAATTCGTAGTTCTGCTATTCAAACCGTTAGTGTGGCGGGTGCGGTGATGTGATATAGAATCGCATCCTCCCTAGTCTGGCTGATAAACACCTATTCTAAGGTATGACTTTTACGCAGGATGGCGCTCCACCCCATATTGCTATACGTGTGAAAGATCTCTTGAACACATGGTTTGGTGAAGATCGAGTGCTGAGCCACCACTTCCGTCATGCTTGGCCTCAGGTCCCCAGATCTCAATCCGTATGATTATTATCTGTGGGGTTACTTGAAATCGCAAATCTACCGTCATGCTTCTTTATTTAATTTTGAATTCCCTACAAGATTTAATTTAGTAATATGATCGCTACATAGAAAGAATTCTTGGCATACGCACTAGTCGGCAGCAATGCAAGAATAACCGAAATTACCTACATTAAATTTTATTCAGCGAGTCCTATTTTCTGTTGGCTGATGCATTACTGACAAATATATATAATGTGAACACCGTATGACTTCTTTGTACGACGTATTAATTTAAGTATACAAATTTTTTCCTGCACTTCATTTGAACTTATTTCCTCGAGTTTCATTAGAGATATATTTCTCATTCGAATAATTCAGTTCTCCCTTCGCGACAGAGCAAAAATACATGAAAAACTCAAATCACCTTCACTAAAATTTGTGAAGCTGTAAAACATGTAAAGTCAGCTTCCGCGCCCATTGTGCAAAATGACACTGAAGTTGGCGCACCAACTGAGCGCTATAAATGCTACTGTAAAATGTGAGCATTCAAAACTAGAACATAAGCATGAAGCAATAAACACTTGTTAAGCACAGAAATACAGCATGCTTAAAAAAAGTACCCTTTTGCGACGTCGGATGCAGCCGGTTGTAAATACCATCTTTATGTTAATAAAGAACACCAGTGGTTCTATCTCTTGTTCATGTATGTAATTCCCATATAAAATCTTAAGAATCTAAAATTTACAATTTAAAAGTTTAATTTATTGTATATGATTTTAATATATAATGCAGCTACAAGAACTCATGCTAGGGTTATCCCTACTTACCCCTAATCTTCAAACAACAGTCGTTTTCCGTGAATTAAGCCGAGCAAGCAACCGAGCGGTGAAGTCGCTGAACACTGGTAGTTTGGTCCGGAGTTCTAATCTCGGTGAATGAGTTGGCTGGTTGGGCCTTTTCGTGTTTTTCCTGGTGTGTAACGTGTATACGAGCCAGTTTTTCTACGAAAGTCCTCCAAGAACGCATCCCTTCCCTTACTCAGATAACCTCAGAGTGCTTTGCCATAATTAAATAACCAAAACCAAACCAGTCGTGCTGGAACTAACTGTTCCAGCCATGAAAACGCCCATGCAATAAGCATCTTCGCCGGAATTTAAATCGAATTACCAGTACTCAACGGTCTTGTCCACTCGTCCGCTGGTGAGCCGAATATTTCAATCATAGGTAAAGTGAATAAACGTTTATTCATATTTGACAGTAAATTGTTTTTCCTTTGAATTTTCCTTTAAAAATATGTAACCTTGGAAATACAGAATTTAAGTGACAAATTTTGGATGTAGAAAGTTTGATTACGTTTATTGATTGAAATTGTATATTACTTTTCGCGAAGTCTAACCAATCCATTCTTTACTTAGTTTTTTTTTTTTTTAACTTTAATAAATGTTACCTTAATACGTGTTAGTTAAGCCCTTGCATGCTTTGCTTTTTACCTGAATAAATGTTAGTAGAACTTGGCTCTCGTTTCTAAGCAACCACCGTTACGGACTTTATCGATATCCTATACGAGATTTATGGGAGTACGGATCATTGACCGACAGTAACAACTACACTGTCGAGGATTAAATATGTTTGCCAACTGTAATTCAAGCGTAATGAGCCCGGGTGGGGCAGATCTGTCGGACAATAGGATTCGAACAGCACGTTTCTGAGGACACAAATCAGGTTAACACGAGAAGGAAAGGAAAGGAAACTCATACTCATTCTACAGAAACGGCGACGAACATACCTAATCGTGCGTGACATAACAGAAAGAAATCAAACGTGGGTTGACGGATTTAGGTATCATTTGTGGCATTTTTTATTTACTGTTTGAAAATAATATTGTTCATTGGCACGGAGCTGAAATACGAGTCATCTGTTCTTTCGCTGCATTTCTTTAATTTTCTGAACTGTCTCTAGATGCTGAAGAATTTCACTTTAGAAAATTATTATTTTCTGAATTTTTTTGAGATTAATTAATATTTAAGATTAATAAGGAGAAATTTATTGCTCTGAAACTTCAGGCTGCAGTCTAACACTTCGAGAAGTTTCCATTAAAATTTCAGGAAAATAAAAAAAAATACGAACATCGTAGACTTAAAATGAAATTACAATCTTATCTTGACATGCACATTTCAGTTTAACATCTAAAACAATTTTAGACCAAGTATTTATGATAGGTTATTTCGATCACAGCAAAGCATGCAAGGGCTATCGGTCTATGATGATCGATATGTGCCTTCGTGGAAGACATTTTAAGAGAAACTGGATGTATTCAGAGTTATGCATTGAAAAAATCAGGTCCACAGTGGTCGTGAGGTAATGGCTTTGAACATTGGTAGTTCGACCTGAGTTCGAATACTGGCGAACGGGCTGGCTGCATGGGCGTGGATACTTTCATGTGTAAAGAGCCAAATCCCCTTAAAAAGTACTCCACGAAAACGTTCCTATCCTTCAGAAAGCCTTCGTGCACTTCCCCACGTTGAGCGTGGAGAAAATGAAAATCCTATGCAGTCAGCCTGCTCGTCGGGATTTAAAACCCGGATTGGACGGCCGTTGATCGGTCACTTATGGTAAATCTTCTAATTTAAGAGTTAGTCCCTTAGAAATTAAAGAAAGAGAAGATAAAATCTTATATTTAAAATGAGCTCTTAAAACAGCGAAATCAAATGACAGGAAACAGATGTGGCTACTTACGTATTAACGCAACAACCCTGCGCAAATCGGAGATTTCTTACAGATGCAAAAAAAGGATTTCATAAGTCATCATTCAATTCAGTTGAAAGAACTTAACCATTAGTCGCATAAATATTATTACCTATATATTTTATATTTTAATTAGATATTTATTCCAAAAGTGCATACAATAAAATTACTTACAAAGTGGATTTTATTTATCTTGTTCTGGTGGAAATTTAGTGGCGATAGATTTAATATCAGACTTAAAACAATTGTTTCTGTTAGCGATTTTCCAGTAAAATACTGTATTCCTGCAGAAATATTACAGCAATTTCTTCTACAACGGGCACATTCCATAAGAGCTCATTTTAAAGTTGTGTTTAAGGGGAAAAAATTATCATGATTTGGCTATAAAAATCGATCGAACTTGGAATAGAATATGAAGAACGCGTAAGAAAATAGCGATGTTGCTTGACCGAAGAATCGTCATGAGTATGGTTGCCATAGTTTGGCTCGTCTGAAAATTTGACGTCTTCTACTAAAGTGGTTGCGCTAATACGCAAGTACTCTACTTTTTTGCAGCATTATCTCATCGTAAATTAATGTCACACGAAAACTTGTACACTCTTTAAAAAGGTTTTATTTGAATGTAGCAAAGCCTACGAGGTTTATCTGTCTAAAGAGCGATGTCTTTGTAGGGGACTTTTTACAGGACACCTGCTCGTATTCACACTATTAAGTGAGAAAAACCATAAAAAGAAATTATGCAGCCAGCCCGTTCGCCTGTGCTTGAACCCAGGTTGAACTAGCAGTATTCAGTAGTCTAACTTCACAGCCACTGGTGGGCCCTTTTTAATAACGAAAAGACTTAGTTATTCAAGAAATATCTAAGCATTTATTGCACTGGACCGCTTGCGCACTATGACGGTATCAAATATTTCTTTTAAGTATCAATACTTTCTATTTTGCCAAAACAAGAAATCCCGAACTGAAGATAAATTTCGGAAAAAAGAATTCTCTTACAGTTCAGTATTTGTCAACTGTTTTATAAAGGTGTAGAAAATTAAATATTGTTCTAAAACTGCAAACATTTCGCATAGTGGACGACCAGCTTATATATCTTATATATAGTACACAAGTATATCTTCAAATTCATATTATAGTATTTGCTGATTATATGCTTATTATATATTTGTTGTTATAATTTTTTTTTTAATTTAGCCGTGGAATATTGAAGAGTACTTTAAGATTTATATGCTTAGTATTTTCCCTGTTCTTGACCAATGTAATATTCTAAAACAATTAGTTTTTATTCGTATACAGTTATCAGAAAAGAAGTAGAAACTAAATATCTGAATGATAAATTAAAAGTTGACACAAAATTTCATACTATAACGATAGCCCTCCCATGTTTGCCGCTATTGATTAAATTGAAATAATCCACTATGGCAAGAAAATTGAATTTTTAAATGATGACAGACTAACGTTCCGTTAGACAGTAATTTTCAACAGGACAGTCGCAGATATTTTCCTACAGTTTCAGCTTATTATTTACCATTTGTTCAAGGACAGGTTAAACTATGAAAAATCATCATTTTTCTCCCCCCCCCCTTCTACTCATAACACATTCTTAAAATAATTCTTGCGGGTACAGATAAAGCAATTTTTGCGGTCTTGCGGTAATTCCCTGTTCCCTATTGGTAGAAAAATGTCTACGCAGATATTACAATTATCGTACATATCAGGACTAAATAATTTCCAGTGCTATCCACAGGGCATTTCTTACGGAATCATCACAACGAACCTTTATGCACAAATTTTGAACAGCTTAATCTATTTCTTTTTTTACCACAAAATTTGTTAGATCAATGTCAGTCTCAAGTCAATAAATGTCCTAAAATACTTTATCGTTAATTTTTAAGATACAAGATTATAAAATGGTGTGGATTAAACAAAAGCATTATATTTCCCAATATAACAGGCAAAGCTTGCTTAGAAAGATTCTGATCTATTTACTGATTTCTAGGTTCTCCGAGGAAGCTTATTTTAAAAATTTTGAACCAGGTTAATTGCCCACATTGCTTGCTGTATACCGAAAAGAATTTTAATGGAGCAAAAGTAATCTAGAATGTTTGATACTAAAATTTCGAAGCAAAATCAGTTACTTTCGTAGCAAAAGAAAGCAATAATAATAGTAAAAATCTTAAAGAGTTCAGATTTTTAAATTAGCCAAAAAGGATTTGTTAAGGTTTTTTATGCTCTCAGCGAGTTTCCAGTCTTACTAGTCTGCTGTTGCACTCAATCCTGCTAGCTTTATTATTAAGCATCATTTCCTTCATACATAGGCCATATACGATTAAACAGCAAAATTTTAAAAGCAGCATATGTTTAGCATTCCCGATGCAGTGTTATGTGTTGGCATACGTTTTTCTACTTTTCTCAGTTCATCATATCAATGTTCAGTTTTCTTAGTAAGATAATTTACAAAACTTTTTTGTGTCTTTTTATTATTAACGTTTTGTGTATTAACTTTATTTATTAGATACCACGTTTTTACGTCACAAAAACTTCAATTCAACAACGAAATCGCAAACATTTAAAAACAGCTTAGCTTTAGAATTTCTGATCGACAGTCTCGCGCTCTGGAAATAAATATATTTTATTTTATTTCATACAGTGTTGCCACTGCTCGTTTTCAGATCGTTGAGTTCAATAATAAAAAATTCATTAAAGCTTTACAAAATATGAAATATAAAATTCGAAATTCAGGTATCCAGTTGCATATGTTCGGGTGGAGGACAACGTTATTCAAAATTTAATGGCTCTAGGTACGGTTGGTTTTTCACACTGCGATGAACACATGCAGATTCTTCATTACTTAATTTCAGATAACAGAGGAGAATAATATTTGGTGGCAACAGTTTGAAAATTGATTTGCTGTTTGTAGTTGACGACGAAATATTCCGTTATCAACAGCTCATTCCGACTTACGCTCCTTTGGGCTAATAATAATAAAAAGTTTACAAAATACCCCCATAAAAAACTTAGTGAATCATTTTTAGAATACTAGAATTATTTAAATTATGGTAAACTATACTAAACTTTTTGTTACCTATGTAGGCGCAATTTTAATTCATACAAAGCATAACGAAATTGTAAACGGTTATGCATGTATTCTAAGCAATGGACTCTGAGAAGCTACATTAAACATGCTGCATTTCTCACGGGAAGTTATAGTAATAAACAAAAGAACTGGATAATATCCTCCCCCCCCAAATTAGTCGTACGAAAGTAATTGTCATAAGGCTATTTTACAACGATATTTCCGCATTGCCAAATATTCAAATACAAAATAAAACGCAGGAGGTTGTTTTATAAAT
Source organism: Stegodyphus mimosarum (assembly GCA_000611955.2). Taxonomy (NCBI): domain Eukaryota; kingdom Metazoa; phylum Arthropoda; class Arachnida; order Araneae; family Eresidae; genus Stegodyphus; species Stegodyphus mimosarum. Next base: position 106,206 of record KK112191.1, read on the forward strand.
ATACATCATATTTTAAAGAATGTTGATACTACCTATTACGGTAATAGTAAATATTTCGTGTAAAAAAAGGGGAATTTCAACCTCTTCTTCCTCTCCAGAAGAAAAGGAATTTGAGAAAATGAAATGTAAGAATAAAAGCAGTCTTACCTGTGAACTGAAATAACCACATCCGATTTCATCCTATTTTTCTTTTCATTTGTCATGAATTACTCGTTTTTGTTAATTTTTCGCCTTCATCATACGCTTTTAATTTACTTAACTGTATATCAAGGGAAAGTGGATAATGATAAAATTATTAGGTACCTCTTTATCATAGAATCCCCGAGAATGACTCGTGTTTCATTTTCGTTAAGATTTCCAAATTAACATTGGCTTTTTAAAAATATTCCTTGTATTTGATTTGCCAAATAAAGAGGTGGATGCCATACATTTTTCCAAGAAAGAAGTCCTTTATCTGACAAACGATTATTCGAAAATAGCCACACGAGGAAAATATACGTTAACGAAGAAACTATTTGGAGATCTAATGTTAAACCATAAATGGAAATTGGTTTAGTGGTTCCAGAACATCGTTGGTCACTGCTTTTAGATTTATGTATTCTTGGGCAGAGTAGCTAACGTCAAGTAAATGGTATTATAAACAGCTTAATGTGTGTGAAAATGCTGCAACTAATCGGAAAATGTTCTCTACACGTGAAAAATATTGCCTACATCTGATGCAAAGATTCAATGGGGAATACACAGCTTCAATAAAATACTAGTTGAAATCGATAATAGTTTGTTCGTCGGCTCAAGCAAACTCGATCCGTTCGCATTTTAAGGGTGCCCACGTGTTATCGCTCACCCGGTATAAATAACTGCCGATTTTCTACTCCTTGAGAGTTCCGAATAAGTGTGAGAGAGATATTGGTAAGCAAAGTTCACGTTAGCAGAGTCTATATCACGGGAGAATCACATAAAAACGAGTCCGAACGAGATTAACACCTGCACTGCAGGCCGGAGACGAAGGTTAAGTGCGCGCAGGCAAGGAATTTAAGCAATTATAACGTGAATAAAGAAATGCCTTTTCCTGCATAAACAGTTCTGACACAATTATTTTCGTCTCCAAATAGCAGTACAATACAGTTATTTACAGCTAAGGCAAACATAAGAAAAGCAATATACAAAAGGACCATAGATAATGGAGAATATCATATTATAAACAAATAAGGGTACAAACAGTGTACATTTATTAGGTGGTTAGATGTCTGAGGACAGCAAGCAGTCTTTTTCTATTCACTTCACTCTCATAATCATACTCCAGCAATGGTATAAGTGCTGTTTCTTACATCAGGTATATGTGAGAAAAATGTTGCAAGTTTAGCAATATATAGCTGGATTTCAGGAATGTCGGTGAATTGCGATGTTTCTAATAATCCGGGGACAATTAACCGCCTACCTAAGTACAATATTTTGCACGACCTGTAACTTTGTCATGCTGGTTTTTTGCAGGCGTATTCCCAAACAGGGCAGGCATAGCTGAGTATTGGATGCAAAAGGGTCTTATAAATGTTGTCGATAGATAAAACGGAGTCCCGATCAATTAAAGGGGTTAGTGTTCGTTTACGTACACGGAAGGAGCTGTGTGATGCGGGGGGGCGAACCATGTTGGTATTCTATCTGAGGTAACACCAAGGCAACGGGCCTGCTTAGTCCACTGCATGGGTGTGTCCTACATGAGCACACATAATTCTTCATCATTATTTTTTGAGCACTGCATTCGACTTTTCAACGTTGATTCAAACTTCAGAATCCTTTGCAGTAGTATGTATTCCGAAAATTGACTCAGCGATGATAGCAGGCTGGTGGTCTGTAAGATGCCGGATCAGATGGTAGCTTGCCAGGCTTTGGTACTGGTTACTGACTGCTGTTTTCCAGGGTGAAGGAAAATATCCCAGACGAAACATAAGAGTTGATGATGGATACAAGTTTCAGGATCATGAGAATGCCCATATTTTTAATCATTTTGTTGGTAGTTTGTTCATCACACGCACGAATATCAGCGGCAGAGTACTCCCACAGCTGTGGATTTTTGGAGGAATATGACGGGGAAATGGGAATGCTTTGTCATTCAAATCCAGAATACGGATGTTAGTACATTAATGCAGAACATTATTCAGCACGTGCAAGATGGATCAACAATCTATTCAGACTGTTAGAACTCACCAGATGCCCAGCGGTAAAATCGCACGACACTGGTAGTTCGGTTCAGGATTAAAATCCCAGCAAACGGGCTCGCTGCGTGGGCGTTTTCCTGGTTTTCCCTATGTTTAACGTGTATACGAATCAGTTTACCTTAGAAAGTTTTCCACGAAGGCATCCCTCCACTTAGGCAGATAGCCCTCGAGTGTTTTGCCATAATTAAATAAACCATACATTGCTGGAAGGACATAAAACGGAGCAACTTGAAGAAATTGGTTACAGTCACTTTAATGATTACTAAAAATAGGTGCACTTCTGTTATTGGTGTCGAATTCAGAAAACTGTGTTATGAATATTATTGCATTTTGTGTCTTTTTGTTTTTACAATCGCGCTTCAGCAGTTCGGCGAAATCATAGCTGCTTAAGGTCTGGAGCCGCTATAAAGGAAGTACTAATTATTGCAACCAGAAAATGAATAAAATTAAATTGCTTGTTTGTTTGTTTTCAATGGCTGTTTACATTTTAAAATCTTTAGATTCTTACATTACGTTAAAGCATGAAATTTTAACCTTTGTTTACTAAGTTTATCAGTAAGCAGACAGATAGACAATAAAAACAGTTATTTTCAGCTTATGCGATCGACAGTCACTTTCTTTCCTCATTTTATGAAACGTATGGTAGGTAATAAATGGTAAACAACCTGTTTTTATATTGAAATAATGATAGTTTAAGCTTTATTTTTAGAAAAACAGTTGTGTATAACATAATATTAACCGACTTATTTGGTAATAACTCCAAAAAAGCGCACACACTCGCTAAGAAACTCCGATTACTTGATTCATTCCAAAGCGATTATATATTTAGCGATTGCACTGCTGAATTTATAACAAAGAACTTTAGATAAGAAAAGTATTTCGTTCGAATAATTATAAACCCGATAAAGCAAATCTGGGGTTAAAATCTTCGTAGGCAGACTTAAGTTTTAGGATTAGAGTAATAACGCGAATTAAAGTAGCCAGAACAGAATGTACATATAAATTGCCGCAAGAACAGCCAAGTGTAGATCTTCATTCACCTTGGGAGAATCGATAGGCCTTGAAAATTATGACGAAGCGCATTACGTATTAACCAAATGCAACACCTGCTCGATTTAGAATTCGTAATATTTTACGTGGCCTGTTTCTGACGTTGTCAAAGCAGAATTCACTGGTAGACTTTATGAACGTTTTAAATCCATGTTTCAATTATTATTAGCCCAAAGGGGCGTTAGCCAAGAAAGGCTGGAAGTCTCGAAATGGTATTTTGCATCAAATCACTAAAAGCGTTGAATCTCTTTTCAAATTGTTGCCACCAAATATTACTGGCCTGTTTTATATTTAAAGAAATTAAATAATGAAGAATCTGCACGAATGTATGTATGTATGTTTCTCGCATTGCGACAAAACAGCGGTACCCAGTGCCATCAAATTTTGAATAACGCAGTCCTCCACCCGAAGATGAGCAGCTGGAAGCTTGAGTAATATCTCCAGCGCACGAGAGTGTCTATCGAAAATTATCAAGATACGTTGTTTTTAAACATTTTTAGCCGAAAGGGGCATTAGGCTAAATGCTCTCGAAACGTTTACTTATGTGTAAATGAAAAAAAAAAAAAAAAGGCTCTTTGGCTGTAATATAAAATCTGAAAGTTGTCAGAATTTTTTTCTCTTTTGTTGTTGCTTTTTATTTATTCATTAAATATTTATTATATGACATAGAGTGTTATTAATGTATATATTACATATATAGAGAAAGAATAAGTAAATGAAAAATTATCTCCCATACAATATGAATTGGAATTAGATAGTAAATGTCTATTATTGTGGAAATTAAAAACTTGAATTTGTAAATAATTAAAATGGAATCGTTCATAAAATGGGGAAAAAAAAAGACTAAAAACAGTGCAAAAATAAGGACTAAAAAAAATCTAAAGACCAGAGCCGGAGCTCGGCTCAGGTACTTCTTAGTTTTGGGTATAAATAATAATTCTAGCCTCGAGCGTACTGCAGCTCTAAATAAGAAGGCTCGGACATTTTCTTTTGTGTAACTGAACAAAATTTCAGTAGAAATTTGAACTCGAAAATTTTAATTTTAATAATAAAATTATATATAAAATTGCTTACTAAATTTATCTTTTTACATTTTATTAAATTTTAATTACTTAAATCATTATATATTAAATTATTTTTAGTCCAAAGGAGCTTTTTGTCACTGAAGGACTATTGTTTTCGTTTTGGGATTTTGCGTTGGAAAAATTAAAAGTCTGAATCACTTTTCAAACTGTTGCCAACACTGCAATAAGCATGCAGACGCTATACACACGCACATATACATATATCTATTAAATAGTCACGCCATCGCAGCAATAAGCATATAGAAGCTTACACACGCACATATAATATAAGTAATTATGAGTAATTTAAAAGCCGAATACATGCGTTAAAAGTATTTTTACTACAATCGAAATTTAATTACTTATACTGAAAATACTGACTCTAATTCAATAATTCATTGCGTTAATTAAATTTATGCTCTTTGTAAATGATATATAAAAAACTTTTCTGTTAAAAAAATTATATATATGTTATAAATATCTCAATTTTTCCATTTAAATTATTTAAAAAGGAATTTTCTAGCTTCTTGTAACATAATCATAACAAACTTAATTTTAACTTTTTATTAATTTGATAACTCTAATTCCACTTATAAAATCAGTTGCTTCAATGTAATCAACACTTTTGAAATTTAAAGTGTTATTAATTTGTTTTCACGCGATAAATAACTAGACAATACCGAATTTAATGACTGATCAACAGATTTCTAAAATTCTTTTTATATTAATTTTCTTATACGAAATAACTTTTACACCCACACCATATTATAGAAATCTATAATATACATACACGCTAATAATGAAACGATAGTATTTAAATATCCACGCCACATTACGGTTTTTTTACTCATCAGTAAGATGAAACGGAGAAAGGAGCAACACTGCATTGTTAAAAAAAAATTTGGGGGGGGGGAGGGAAAGAAGATTTCTTTTATTAATACTTAGCGTAAGCAAAACATTGATTTAAAGATTAACAAAAACGGTATTGATTTTATTTACAAAAATCGTATTCATTTCATGAGCTAATTAAAAAAGTTTTAAGCGGAACGGACGTGAAATAATTTTGTATTCTCATATAATAACTCTTATTCAGTTATTTGCTATTACTATAAATATTATTATTAATACTCAGTTGAGTTTTCTCATACCTTAATTAAATAAAAAGTTTTAAGTAATGACAGAAATAATGAAATTTCCCTGTTAGTGATGCGATAAATATTATTTATTAACTAGTTTAATACTACGAATGGGTTTGCGATTATCATTTGAATACATTATCCTTATTCACAACTATGATTATCATTTTCGGTTTTAAGATAAATAAACTCATTATTTTCACTAAAAATGGTGAAGCTACCAAGATATGCACGATATTTCCCAGGAAAAAAAAAAAAAAACATTTGTTGACACGTGATGCTCGGGTTCCTGAGATCAGTACCATAAGATGACACTTTCCGAATATACAGGCATTTAATTTTAAATGACAGAGTCTAATAAGAGTTTAATTTCTTGATTTCACAGTAAACTAAATTAATCAGTATATCTACACACATTTATGTCATGCTATATTACATTACAGCAAAACATTTGCTTTGAAATATGCTTAATAAAAACATATCAATCGTACTGTTTGTTGGATCTTACTTTCCTTAATTTCTGTTATAATCTTGCAAGAGAGAAAATTGCATAATGATGAAATTTCTGATGGGCGTTTATAAACAAATTCTTGCCAAAGTATTAACCTACACCTAATAAAAACTATAATAATAATAAAGAAATTTCAAGAGTACAAGAAATATTTTTGTTTCGCTCCAGATCTTTTTGGAAGAGTGAAATTTATATACAATTTTAAAAAAAAATTAATTTTTAATGCTAAAATTAGCCCGCGTGAAATACAGTTCCATAATTTAATCGGCGAAATGCTTCCCAGAAATAGAAAATGTCATTTCAGACAAACATAAGCAATTGAAATATGATGAAGAATCATAAGCAGAATACAAATTGTTAAATCACAGGAGATTATCGTTCTGATTATAATTTATGTAAATAATACAGAACAGTGCAAACAAATTAAAAGATCACAAGAGAAGTTAAGCAAAAATGGCAGAGAAACCATTTTTTAATATAAATAACAGTATAAAACATTCTAGTAATACAGAATAGACTTACTTAAATTACAGTCGCACAAGGAAAAATTCTCCTGAATCAGTTCGTGTAATTCCGCGAAATTGAAAACACAACAGCCCGTTTTGACAAAACAAGTGTAAGAGCAATGCAACAATAACGGAGCACGTATTTCTTAGCCACTCACACCGCTTCAGATGAAGACCTGCGCGAACGACTTTGTTGGGCACTTTTTGCCACTGGTTTAGAAATGCAACCAGAACTGAAGCTTCTGCGAGTGACGTCACCACAATCCAGGTGGCGTCCGCGACGGTCAAGTTCCTCACGAGTATTTTGCTAGGTTTTAAATTTGGTAGTCGTGACGTCACGGAGAGCTCTAGTGACCGGCGATGACTGAATTTTGTTAGCAGTTTCAAGAATTGAGTCCGGTTGCAGAAATAGTGCTGCTTTTTTACAAAACCGGAAATGGAGGGGTAGGTTGTTTAACTTGTCTGATAGGGCTAAATTTTTATTCGCATTTTTCTGATAGCATGTAGTATCTCGCCTGAAACTGTGGTTTTATTGTTGCTGATAACTGAGTCATACTTCTTTTATTTAATATTTGACCGTCAATTATTGTCATTTATTTCATCACCATTCGTCAATTTTTGTAGTAGATTTTGTTATTTTTTTCCCACCTTTTCTGCTTGTGGCAATCATCTACAATTTAGTAAGCAATTTAGAAACTATGAAAAAAATTTCCAACTTTGTGATAATCATTTTCACCCCAAATGGGGCTTAGTCTCGAAATGAGATTCTGCGTTGGTTCACTATAAACGGCGAATCACTTTTCAAATTGTTGCCACCAAATATTATTACCCTGCATCATTTTAAAGAAATTAAACAATGAAGAATATATGTATGTATGTTCCTTGCACTGTGAGAAAACAACGGTATCTAGAGCCATCAAACTGGAAGCCTGAATTTCGAATTTTATATTTCATATTTTGTAAAACCTTAATTAATTTTTGATTAACGAATTCAAGGATTTGAAAGCGAGCAGTGACAACACTGTACGGCATAAAACACTTTTATCTCCAGCGCATGAGATTGTCTATTGGAAATTCTAAAAGGTATTCTGTTTTTAAATATTTTTGTGATTTTACCGCTGAATTGAATTAAATGCGGCGTAAGTACGAAGAACGTGATATTTAATAAAAAAGTTAATTATAAAAAGACAAAAAATATTTTCTAGTAGCCATCTTATGAAGAAAAGAGTATTGATATGATGAACTGAGAAAAGATTGAAAAATTTAAAAAAAAAAAAGTACGCCAACACTTGACAATGCATCGGGAATTCTAAACATATGCTGCTATGCAACTTACGAAAAAAAAAGCGATTTTGTTGAATTGTATGTGGTGTAAGTGCAAAGAAAACGATGCTTGATAAAGCTTTAAAAAAAGAAAAAAGTGCATTAGCAGGAGGGAGTACAAGAGCAGACTGGTAGACTGAGTGCTCAACGAGAGCATAGCAAATCCTTTGAGCGACCTTTAAAATCAAATTTAATCTGAACTCTTTCTGATTTAAAGAAAAAAAAAAGTTTTATTTATTTATTTTTTAACCTAAACATACGAGATAGAAAACTGAAAAACAGTTGTCCTTAGCAATGTTCATCTAAAAATCTTATGAACGTAGAAAAATATATTTTTAGTCCAAAGGGATTTAGTTCCGAAGGACTATTACTTTCGTTTTGCGATTTTGCATTGATTCACTCTGAATGCCCGATTCACTTTTCAAATTGTTGCCACTAAATGTTATCGCTCTGCATTAAAGTTTAAAAAATGAAAAATCTGCATAAATGTATGCATGTTTCTCGCATTGTGATAAAACCTAGAGCCATCGAATTTTGAATGACGTAATCCTACTGCGAATATGGACATCTGGAAGCCCTAATTTTGAATTTGAAATTTGCTTTATTATCGATTTTATGTTTTGTAACATTTCAACGAATTTCTGATTAACAAACTAAATGATTTCAAAGCGAGCAATGGCAACACTGTACGGGAAAAAAAAACATTTTTATCTCCAGCGCACGAGACTTACGGAAATTCTAAAGATATGTTCATTTTAAAATGATTTTGCGATATTGATTTTGAACTGAATTTTATGGTTTGAGTACGTAATACATGATATTTAATAAAAAAAAGGTAGCACACGAAACGTTAAAAAAACGCGCCTTTGGACGTAATTTAAAATCTGAAATCTTTCAGATTTTGTTATTATATAAAACACTCGATTTAATAACAACCGTATAACACTTAATTTAATAACAACCATAAGCAGAATGCAAGAAATGTAAACTGTAAACATACAGTTTTGAGTTAGAGATAATATGTATTTAAAAGCATCATTAGTAATATCTTTCCAAATACCTTCTTTTAAAAGTTCGCTTTTATTTTATAATTATAGGTAAGGCTAGAAACTTTCAAGAAAACTTCTGATATCAATTACAGTAATAGGATACTAAGTAGTTAGTCAAATGATTACAAGAGAACGATCGAAATCCCATCAATAAGCATTGTTATTGCTTGCGTAAAAGAGCCTCGCTATTGTTTCGTGCGAAATTTGTCGGTGAGTTGGTGTATATAATTTTGAAAATACTGTTTTCAGTATTTCTGAATATCGGAATCAAGAATAAAATTTAAAATCGCATTTAAAGATTGCTCAGTTCTTTTATAAAAAAATTCCTTGAAATAATTGAAACCATTTTTTGTTTGTTTCAAATAACACTTTTCTCAGTTTCTTATTTTGCAATGATGACAAATATTTAGCGATATGTTTGTTGTTTGTATGAATTTATCTCATACATCGTTAAAAATGCAAGAGTGTTCCATGAGACAATAAAAAGAATATTGTTATTTCATAATCAATTAACGTTATCTGCAACGTTGTTATATATTCAAAGTGAAAAGATCAGTTGGGAAGGAGTATTATTGACTCACCAAAATTTCAAGAATTGACACTCCTTAAGCATCATAAATTAATCAAGGAAAAATAAAATATGAATTTAGAAAATATATCTAATAAAATAAATATTTAAATTAATCTTTAAACAATAAGTTTAAATAGATTAGGCCTAGTTATGATTTGGTTTATTTGATTATGACAAAACACACGAAGGCTATTTTCCTAAGGGGAGGGACACCTTCTTGGAGGATTTTCTAAAGGAAACTGGCTCGTACCTACGTTACACTTAAGGAAAATTACAGAAACGCTCATGCAGCTAGTTCGCTTGCTGGGATCAGACCCTCTGGTCGAACTACCCGGTTTCCACTTTACCGCTTGTTCACTGCTGGACAATTGATTATGGCAAAACACATGAGTCTATAGGCTTATGGGAAGCGATGCTTTCATAGAGGGCTGGTGTCTCTTAAGAAAATTAATCCGAGTTATGTTACACAACAGGAACGCCACGAAAACCTCTCGCAGCCAGGTCCTTCAACCGTCAAGAACAGATATTAGTGTAAACTATTGGATTTCGCGGCTTTAGTCCTTCGACTGAGTTCCTTAACTTAAAATGGGTTTTACAAGAGCCCTTAAAATAGCTTGAAATTTATGTGCACAATTTAATTTGCTGCGTTGAAAATTCAATAAGCTATATTTTCAAAATTCTACATCCTTATTTACTTACAGGAATTTATTAGTTTAAGTGCAAAGTATGACTAATAAAAACAGACAAAATATGCTATTTTTAGCAATAGGTGCTAGACCCTTCTTTTGAAAGAAATATGATTGTTTGACTTCACTGCCAAATCAAAAAATCATACTTATCTCCAATGTAGCATTTAGTACTGGCCCAGTAAGTATATTTGGCGTGAAAACTAAGAACACTACACGTACTTATACAGACTGTGCTTCAGACTGGTACAGGGACTAGCAAAATTTTTAGAATTAGCGAAAGCATCCTAGGAATTCTTTCTCCTTTAGGATTTTAGTTCAAATCAAACGGAATAGCGAATCATCCGGTTTCGAATTTTACATGTACTTTAGCGGCTGTAATGATATGCCATCGTTATGTAATTAAAAGACTTAGAAACTATGATATTGCTAGACGGAATACCCTCTGTGTTACTAGATTATGTTATAAGGTTTCGTTTATGTTTATTAAGCAGTTATTTTATGTTTAATGGGCATTTTTGTCCTTCTCTTTCTCATTTACCTGCCAGAATGTAAATTTCTCGCTGTCGTGTATTCAAATGAGGTAGAAAGGAGATATTATTTAAAGGAAGGTTTTAGAGGATAGAATCAGCGCGTGTTCTACCTGTTGAAGACCACGTTGCTAATTTGATTCTCTTGAGAGCTGTATTCTGCGGCGTTGTATTATTATCGCCATCAGAATTTTCACCTCGAATTTAGGTCATAGCCAACTTGCGTGTTTCTCTATCTGAGTAACCGCTAGGCTAACTTACATTTACTTAGTTAAAACAAATTCAATACCTTTCATATAAATGCTGGCTATTCTGTAAACACGAATGGTGTCGTCTGTTAAATTTTATTTGAATTAAATAAAAGGGTCTTTTACATCTTTTTTCAATCTCTGTGATACTTTATAAGACATAGTGGTTAAGGTTGTTAGAAGTTTCGTAGATTTGCTGCAACCGCAGAAGACGATACTTCATCATGTTAAAGCACACTAGAGCCTATAAGAGAGATACCTTCATGGTGAACTTTTTCAGAGAACTTCGCGTGTATTCTCATTTCAGATCAGTAAAACACTAAACTTGCAGCCAACAACAATATAGGATGAAGCATAATTAAAGTTTGATCAGATTAATGAATAATAATTTTTCTTTCAGCTTCATTTACTTTTCTGCCGTTCTTAACATTAAATACAATTAATGGAAATATGTTTACGTTATGGTTTAAATATAATATCTACCAAATGATGGACATTGTTAGCCATCATCTGTCGTCCTATACTTCGAAAATTTTCCACTACTTTTACTCGAATTTCGAGTCCTCATTTTTGAATTGCCTGTCCAATATGGTTGTCCCGACGTATGCATGAGATTTCTCATGATGTTCCTTATGTACCATGTAAATACGAGTCAGTTTCTTTTGAGAAATTCACTCCCATATTCTATAAATATACTATTCTTTAATCCAAGAATATACTCCCTGTACTCCACGAAGGCATCCTACCCTTAGGCTGATGACCTTTATATGTTTTGCTATATTCAAATAATGAAGACTTTAATCTGCTGCATGATTCCTAGAGTATTTGCATACGCCTCGCCTTTTAAGTAGCTCGTGTGAAAAAATTACGTAGTCTTAAATCGGGCGATGAAGACTAATGAATCAAAATTCAAAAACAGGGAAATTATGCGATTTTTGAAATATCTTTTCAAGAAAGCCATTATTTGTACCTGAAAATATTGAACCAATTGAGAAATTGTTGGGGAAGGAAAAAAAAAAAAAAGACTATTCTATATCTCCTGTACTGGGCCGATTCACAAAATTTGAGTTTTTCATGTCGAGAAAGCGCGACTTAAGATATGTATTTGATTTATATACAGGTTGATTTGCTAATAGACTGACAAACTTGTAGGGGGTACAGAGGCGACTCGGAATCACATAGAAAGGTTTTACTACAAACTACCAGATGTCATCTGACAGTCCTGAAAGCGGCGCTGCATGGAATTCTTTACGTTCTGGAAGATTCTTGGCATATTATGTATCCTCCCGGCAGCTACAGATATTAAAGCGACGAGGTCTGAACTGAAGGAACGGGTGTCTCGTACATCAAACTCTTTATGTAACCCCAGAAGAAGTCCATGCATGATAGGTCCGGTGTTCGGTCCGTGTGATACCAGCATGACGATGCTCCTCCACATTACACGATTGATGTCTGGCGACACCTCGACGTAACCTTTGGACAACGGTGGATAGACCGTGGTGGCCCGTTTCATTGGCCTGCCAGATCACCGGTCCTATGATGCATAGACTTCTTCTACTGGGATCACATGAAGAGTTTGGTGTACGAAATGTCCGTTCCTTCAGTTCAGAACCTCGTCGGTCGAATATCTGTAGATGCCAGAACTCCTCCAAAACGTAAGGAATTCCATCCAGCGCCGCTTTCAGGCCTTTCAGATGTAGTCACTTCCAACACCTGTTGTAGTACAACCTTCCAATAAAATGTTTACAGTCCTATTAATGTGTTGCTGTTTCTGTTCTTTTTCTCTTCTTCTTTGCACCATTGCTCGCAACTATAGCATTTGCGGCCCTGCGTTCCGAGTCGTCTCTGGACGCCCTACACACCCTGCAAGTTTGTCGGTCTGGTAGCGAATCACCTTGTATAGCGATGTTCCGACATCCAAAATATCCATACGCAAATAATCAAGCAAATAATCAAGGAAAAGTCCAAGGATTAAATTGAGGTTGAAAACCACATATCCAAAAAATACTTTTCAACACAATTATTGAAAAGATTGTTCTTTACGGTGCAAAAATCTGGTCGCAACCAATGACAGAAAAAAAAAAGACTACTACAAGCGATTCAACGCACATTTCTCCTCCTCATCACCAAATGTTATCAAACTTCAAATGCAGATCTCTGCGTCCTTTCTGGAATTCCACCTCTCGATATTACAGCACAGTGCGAGCATATTAAAGGCATAATATTAAAATTAAGAAGACCATGCACTATACAAGAAGAAATACTTGATCCAACAAAATTTGAAACTCCTGGAAACCCTTATAGCGAGCACTCAGCTACTAATCCCAGAATTTCTTGTACACAAAAACCATCCTCTCAGAACTCCTCTTATCCTATTATCTATACAGACGGCTTTAAAATGGAATCAGCTTTTGGATGTGCTTGTATTATCTTACCAAATCTAAACCGAAAAATTACACTAAAAGCACGTCTTGCGAAAGAAAATGGTATTGTTCAAGCTGAACCCTTAACAATAAAATTATAAGGTATATCTCCCACATTCTTAGCGTGCCTTCGTGGTGTAATGGTCAGCACACTGAGCCGGTATTTCAGAGGTCCGTGGTTCGATCCCCGGCGAAGGCAGTGCATATTTTTCATCTCTCGCTTGCTTCCACAAATCCTAATGACTCTACACTGGCACCCGAACTAAAAGGGTTGTGGATGATGACTCTCCACACCCAGGATTTGGCGACTAGGTCCCCTAAAACCCTAGTCGCCCTTTAAAAAGGGGAGTATATAAGGTATATCTCCCACATTCTTAGCGTGCCTTCGTGGTGTAATGGTCAGCACACTGAGCCGGTATTTCAGAGGTCCGTGGTTCGATCCCCGGCGAAGGCAGTGCATATTTTTCATCTCTCGCTTGCTTCCACAAATCCTAATGACTCTACAAAATTAGCAACTGATTATTCAATAACTTACAACTTGCAGCAAATAAACATTTTTACAGATAGTCAGTCAGCGATTCTAGTGCTACAAAATATTAAGCATAAATCTGAATCGATTCAAGAAATTATCGAGTGTGCCTCACAAAACCCTCGCCTATCTCCAAGAATCTCATGCATCAAAGCTCATGTTGGAATCACGGAGAACGAGGAAGCTGACGCAGCTGCAAAATCAGCCATAACATGCAATAATACTCGAATAATACAGCATCCTTGGCCAAATCCTATCTAAAATTTCATCTTGGAAAAATTAAAACAAATATCTGTGAAAATGAATGGCAAAATAACGCCACAAGTAGGAGACTGTATGAAATGGCTCCTCATGTTAACGAACAATGACAATGGTCAACCACTACATAAATTGCTTTCTCACAGAAGATGGCCCATTCCTCACATACTTTCAACAAAGAGACATCTCTACTTTCGATCAATGCATATGTGGGGATAGAGAAGACCCTAATCATAATGTCCCTTAACCCTTGTCCCTTAACTAGGTCGTTTCATATTAAATTACCTACCTCGAACGCCAGTGCTTTTCTTAAATTCGCAATCAAGGATAAGCATTTCAGAAAGGAAATAGGAAATACCATGATGTACCTTTCATCCGGAAGAGAAAAACTTTGTACTAATTAATAAAATACGGCTCAATTACCCAATAACTCCAATAATTATAACCTCACAGATTAAATATACATACTTCTATTGTGAATTACAAATGCATTTTACTATTATGAATTATTTATATACAAACATATACTACGAATGATGAACTGTGGACTAGAAAAATATGATCTGTTATAAACCTGGTCTTAAAGATCTAATATGATTAATTATATACTATGATTAAATTCTACAAACTAAAAAAAAAGTATATAAATGTGCATATGAATATGTATATAATAGCGTAATATAAAAGTATGAATATGTATATAGCGTAATATAAAAGTGTATAAGTAAAAACTAAATAAAGCTCACATCATAATGAACTATATGAACTCTAAAGAACTTTATGAAATACTGTGACCTGTTATGAATGAATTTATGAATACACTATTACAAATAATAAATGGACTATTATGTATGAATTATCATGAATGTTTGATAATACATGAATGTTTGTAAAAACACCGCAAAACTGTTACTAACAATTACTATTACGACGTATTACAAATTTATTATAACCTATTACGAACTACCACGAACTATCATAACTATCGCGAACTATCACGAACTATAGTGTATTGTAATGAATGAATTAACAAACTTATACTATTATGAAATATTAATAAGTGAACTTTTAAGATATTTTATATACTATATATTATTACTATACTATCATCACATCTACTCATTATATGTACTATGCTACTGTGTACTACTAATCAAAATTTATGAGACATTGTTTCAAATGTTTATGAGTATGCTACCAAATTCTTACCAAATAGCTATATGTTTCCTCCCATTATACAATTTTTACTCTAGGGTTTCCCTTATTTTGCCTAACAAATTTATTTTAAATGTGATACCTTTCCTGAACCTCTCAATTTCTTTTTGTATTTTCTCACCAGGATGTAAATTTAAAGTTAAGTGAAGTGAATATTTAAACGGGAAAACTCTGAGTTCAGAGCGTATTTTCGCTAGCCAACGCACGTTTCGTTGCTATTTCGCTGTTACGCCAGTAAGCGTTTCGGCCATTTCGGATTATCATCACGCCTGCTAGGTTTTTGAGAGTCAACCTGTTAGGTGTAAATTAACCTGCTAATCCAGCACTATTCTATTTAGATTCAACTTGAATTATATTCTACATTTAAGTGTCCCACCGCAAGTTGATGGTGTTTTGTAAGGCACGAATATCGTGCCTTACAAAACTATTAATCTGCTAAACTTTGAATTAATAAAGGATTACTTTTCACCTTTCTTCAGTGCTGGTATTTATTCACGTCTGTGCGAGAATTCCTCAGGTTCATTATAGGATCTAGAATTTGTGTATGTGGAATAGCAGAGACAGATCTTACAGTACCACCAAAATTCTGGAAATGACTGCAAAGTTTGTAAGTGGAAAGGCACCGGCTGTAAACATTTATTTGTTTGTTTATTACATTAACAAAAAATGGAAGTGTAATAGGGCTATGCCCATTTACATATAGGAAACACTAGGTGTCCTATTACATTTTAACTTTTAACCTGTACCTGTATAGCGTTGTTCTAACAGGTATTTTGACGCAAAATCAGATTTTTTCTGAAATGGCATACCTACCTTTTTTTTATATACATATTACGATTCTAACTAAATATTAAATTTTGTAAAATTTGAAGAGAAACTTACCGAGAAATTAAAAAATTTATCTTGGCCTAGTTTTCTCAGTTTGCACCATGAATAATTCACTTATCGAAATTCTCTATTTTCCTTTACCATTCGTAGTGCACGAACCGACAAAAAAAGGTGCGTTATTCATTTTTCCAAATAATTTTAACAAAGTGCGTAACCACAACTGGAGTTATTATCGCTTATGTTGTCAGGACTGAGCGTTCGGTGCATATTCTTGGCAAACATCTTCGTGAACTCCTTAAGTCCTGATCTGGAACAGGGAGTTGAATGCAGCTATGTTCGGTATCACTATGTTCTGTGATTGAGTTGGCGAATAACTGCACTTGAAAGGGATTTAAAATCCTCTTTTATTAAATCAATATTATTTACAACCACTTCCCAACTCGGGAGGGATATAGAAAGTAAAAGACCACACTTGGGCCTAAAATAAACAATCAGCTAAATAGAAATTAAATTAATCTTTGCTCACAGAGCTATACGCGAGGTTGGCCTCTAACTAAATGGTGCGTAGCAAGATTTACTAATACTGACGCACTTGGATTTATTTCAATAAGCAATCACGTAAAGCGCTATGGCTTAGAATTTAACTGCTAGCTAGTCAGGAGAACGTCGAATAGAATGACCGTGATCTGAGACTAAAAGCTCTCTCACTCTGAGAGGTTTCTACCTCTTGCTTAAATAGTCGTTGGCTCCACTTCAAATTAGCATAAGCTGAAAACGCGCGCTTCTTCTAACGGGAAGTTGAAAATGAGAAGAGATAGAAAGATTTAAATTAAAATGAAACTTTGTCAGTTTAACTAAAACCTTTACAATGTACCAAATAATATACACTCACGTTTGTGAAAATTGCAACACCATGAAGGACTTACGCGAGTGAGCTGAAATTTTCAGGAAATGCAAAGTAGCGCATGATATGCAAATGATTAGAATTGCAAATCCGTAGCGCATGCGTATGCTGAGCAGCGCCCTCTGAACGGCTGATGGATCCGAATAAATAGACGGCTGTAGCGAGGCGTGTATGGTTATCGGTGGTTATCTGCTAGTGGTAAACGTTAACTCAATCTGTACTTATGCCTCGTCGACGAAAGAGAGCGAGATTTGAACAACTTACAGAGTTTGAACGAGGGAGAATCATCGGCCTTCGTGAAGCTGGATTGTCGTATCGTGCAGTAGCCTCTCGTGTGCAGCGTAACAGCAGCACAGTGATGCGCGTTTGGAAGCAGTGGACGGACGAGTGTCGGACAACTCGGAAATCCGGGAGTGGACCCCGAAATGTGACGTCAGCTCGCGATGATAGACACCTGGTCCGCATGGCGCGGACGGACCGTACAGCTTCCTCTAGACAATTGGCAGCACTGTGGTCAATAGCTACAGGTGTTTCATTGTGTGCTTCATCAATTCGTAGACGTCTGCTGCAGTGTGGACTGCGCGCACGGACTCCTTTATACAGGATCCCCCTAACGCACGACCATCGCCGCCTGCGGCTACAATGGGCCAATCAGCATAGAGACTGGCGTGCTGATTGGCAGCATGTCGTGTTTTCTGACGAATCCCGCTTTAATTTGTGGTACCATGATGGCCGCATTCGTGTCAGACGCTATGCCGGTGAACGCCACCTTCCGGAGTGCATTATCGAACGCCACAGTGGACGAACACCCGGAGTTATGGTCTGGGGCGCCATAGCATATCATAGACGATCTCAATTGCTACGAATTGTGGGCAATCTGAACAGCAACCGGTATATCCGTGAAGTTCTACAGCCCGAAGCTGTTCCCTTCCTTCAAAGCTTGCCAGGCGCTGTATTTCAACAGGACAATGCCCGCCCTCATACTGCTCGGATTGTTAAATCCTTCTTTGCAGCGCAGCAGGTACAGCTTCTTCCTTGGCCTGCGTGTTCCCCGGATATGTCGCCAATTGAACATGTGTGGGATGTCATTGGTCGGCGTCTTGCTCGTGATCCTCGTCCTGTTGCGTCTGCAGACGAACTTTGGGTACGCGTACAAACGATATGGAATGCTCTTCCTCAGTCAGACATTCAAACTTTGTTTGACTCCATGCCACGTCGTGTAGCAGCACTTATTGCGGCGCGTGGTGGCCACACAAAATACTGATTCTGATCTCTTGTTCTTGTTTGTTTGCTTTGAACATTTAATCATTTATTTGTACCACTACCACTCAACTGTGTATTAAATTGCATTCAATTATGACGATTCCTTCTTGGTGTTGCAATTTTCACAAACGTGAGTGTATATTAAATATGCCAAATTTCAGAACCCACTTATATATAAATTTACGCATATTTTGGGAAATTTTGAATAAAAAACTCTATTTTCTGCAGATATTCCTAGAAATACTTTAAGATGATTGTAAAAATTTTATAGTTTATAATTAAATTTTTTTTCAAAAATTTATAAAAGTTACTAAAAAATACAAATTTTTAAAACAAAATTTAAAACAGCTGCAAATTTGATTTGGATTGAATTTAAATTTTGAATTAGGCAAGAAGGAATCAAGTAAATTTAAAAAAAAAAGATTTACTGATAAATATATCCCAAATTCGATTAATGTTAAGGAGCTTAAATTTTTAGAGCTAACTTTTTTAAAAACTATTCGTGCGATTTTCGAAAAACATGACACTTTTACATAATTTGAGTCGTAGAATCGAAATATGAAAAAAAAATAGATGTATCATTTCAGAAAAAGTCCAATTTTGTGTCAGAATACCTATGTTAGAATAATGCTAAATATAAGACTGATATATAACCTAAGTTGCGCTTTCGTCACTAGGTCCAGTAGTAAGTTAAATTTCGTCACTAGGCCCAGTAGAACGGAAGAAGCAGAGCTGCCCCCTCTCTTTTTACTTCCTTGTACGAAGTAAAAAGGAAGTATTGTAATAGCGAAAAATTTCGGGTATCATATTTCAAAGAAAATATCCATTTTGACGGCTATCGAATGCAATTTAAGGACGTTTTTGCGTGACATCTGTACCTAAGGACAGAATAAAGGTCTCTTTTTTCTCTGAAAAATTACAAAATTGATTAAAAATCAATTCTGAAGAGATTTTTTTCGTGGCGTTTGTACGTACATATGTATGTATGTATCTCGTATAACTCAAAAAGGAGTAGCCTCAGAAAGATGAAATTTTGTATATAGGATTGTTATAACATGTAGATATGCACCTTCTATTTTGGTTACAATACGAAAAGTATATATATATATATCAACTTTGTTACTCAGTGAGCTCAGTTTCTTTATTCTTATTTGTTTGTAAATCGCGCATTTTTTGCTTTGAAAATTATTGAATTATGTTGCTCTTATCTTTCGGTTAAGACTTTTATGCCCTTAGTTAATCTGCAGGCAATAATTTTGGAATTATCAACACCTAAGAGTGCATTCATTCTGTTGTGGTTTATGCGCTATCGACGAAGTAGATTTAATTCAGTCCTATAAGTTTAAATGAAATGCAAGAAAAAATGTGTATAATTTAATATTCCGTAAAAGGAAGTCATGTGGTATACACGTCAGATTTTTTTGTCGAAGAAATAATAGAATGTTTATTTGAAAATAATAAAAGGTTGATTTGGAAAGTAAAAACGAAATTTTTTCGTCTTTTGCTTGATGTGGAACTTTTTCAAAAAAAAAAAAAAAAAAAAAAAAAAAAAAAAAAAAAAGAAAAAAAAAAAAACATATTTTTTCGTCTTTTGCTTGATGTGGAACTTTTAAAAAAAAAAAAAAAAAAAAAAAAAAAAAAAAGAAGAAGAAGAAGAAGAAAAAAAATTACTTATTAAATTATAAAGCTAGTACGCCAGTTATAACGCTCTATGTAGCTTCGAGCGAACTAAGAGTGTTTAGCGTCTTTAGCTACTTGGCTCCTAATGGGATGCAATGAAGAATGAATCCAGTGAATCAGTTTCTTTGGGGCAAAAATAAGTGGCAGAAATCTCTTTGCTGTGAATTTATTTCATATTTCGTAACATAATGCGTTCCAGTTGGACTGTTGGTTTATGCTTATATTGGCTGCTGCGCGTGTCTTATCCGATTATGACTATTTCTGATGAGAAGCTACATTCATAAATTTGACCACTTAGAAAGGAGAAAGGAAGGAGAAAAAAGCAGAAGCGTTTGTGCTTTAGATGGACGAATTTTTGATATACCAGTGAACGAGAGGTCCCATCTAGTTGGAGAAAAACAGATGCATAAATGCATAACCAGTACTTTGCATATTTACGATCACCCATTTCGAGGTACTCTTTTGCCAGTGAGTTAAATAATGTACAAGGGGAATGCTAAATTTAATTTGTACACGAAACCAAGTTTGCTTTCTCAGATGCCGAGCACTGGCAGTTCCGACCTGGGTTCTATTCTAGGCGAACAGATTAACTGCATGGGTGTTTCCGTGTTTTCCCCATGTGTAACGTGTATGCGAACCAGTTTCCTTTAGGACGTCCTCCACGAAGGCATCCCTTCCCTTAGGGTGGTAGCCCAGGGGTCCTTTTCCGTAATCGATTAAATCAAACCAAACCTTAGATCTAAGATAGAGCTAAACTAACTGTATTAAGTAGTTGAACGAACAAAAGGTACTATAGCAACAATAGTCAACTTAAACTGCATAAAACTGAAGGACTATAGGTTACGCTGATTGTCATTACTATACAGTATCTTTAACTATTTCGCGCCTATTGGGTTATATATGGTCCATAGCAATATGAAAAATTTCGAGAGGGGAGCGCGTCTGTTAGAAACATGCGAGTCTGTGTCCCACTCGACTAGTGGACTTCGACTAAAGGTTTCTTGCCAAATTCGTCATGCTCTCTCAGTCAGTTTACATCCACAGACGTGTCTTAACCTTTACCTGCGAGTCTGTTTATTGTTTTTTTATGCTTTTTTTTTACTGTAAATCGGTGGCTAAAAGTGCGACTTACTTTTATGATGTTTCTAATAATTTTTATTCGCTTTTTTGCTAAAAATTTCAGCATGGGACATATACATCCCTCTTGAATTTCCATTGGGGATAAATGCATCCCAGTCGGCTTTTTTGTTGTTTGTATGCTCAAAATTATGCATATGTGTGTGTGTATGTATGGAAAGACAATTTGACACTGTATGTATATACACACATGACAATATATGTATATATATATATTGTCATAACCATTCTGACACAGAAAGAGGAAGCTCGAAGACAGAGAACTATAATAACTTGCTGATCGTTTTTGAGATGAGTCTGAAGACAATGCGGATCCATTTCAAGATAGTAATTCCTAATATGCTCCTTTCACCACAGAAATGACTTCAGAGTCCAGCATGGATGAAAGTAACTTTCTTCAGGAGAATCCGGAAAGCTGAAGTAGTGATCAAGAAAATACCGAACTAGAAGTTAATAGCGGGACCTAAGGGATTCTAAAGCGACATTTATGCCCCATGCGATTTTTTTTAAATGTAAAATCCAAAAAGATAAGAAAATAATTGTTCTTGCATATCTGTGTTATCATTTTATTATCTAATTAAAAAAAGTAAACATTTTTATAAATCAAAAAGTCTACATGAAAGGATTAACATTTGTTCTTTGGCAAGTTATATTGTGAAAACAATTTGTTGGGAAAAGATAATTATTAAAGTTAAAATTTGTTCAATAGATTGTGTTAAGTAAGTATAAGTACAAGAAGAAAACAGCTCGTTTAAAATTTGTTTACTTAGAAACTCGAACTGTATTTTCAACACTATATTCAATGTCAAAATTTTTTACTAACAAAAGCTTTTTTTGCAGGAGAACTATTATGCGATGTAAGAAAGAAGTGCTACTAAAGAAGCTGTGTAAAATTAAATGAAAGAAGGAAATAAAACAAATACAAATAAAAAGGTAACAGAAATTGAATGAAACTGAATCTGTAAGAAAGTAAAATATATCTTCTATCTACCATATTTATTTCCTTATTTTTCAGCAAACGGCGATAGAAAGTTTTGGTTTTCCAGTATGATTTCCAGTTCGTTTTTGAATTCAGAGAATGGATTCCTTCATAAGGAACTATAAAGAACTTTATTGAACAGAAGTCTGGTTTTGCATTCAGTAGAAAGTGCAAAAGGGAAGCCAGTTGACCAGATGTTATTGTTCTGATAATATCAGAAAGACTAACCTTAGTTTTCATCTAATGGATGTTTCAATGAACAACCATTAAAAAAAGACTTTCTTAATCAGTTCTACAACGAAAAGACATGAACGGGATCTCGCCGCTCATTCACAACACGAAAAAACTGGTTTCTTCTTCTGAACTGAACTTGCTGATGGATTTTGGATGCACGGTTGGCCTTCCTTCATAAAGCACCAATAATAAAAACTAATAAAATTCGTAAAAAATATCTTTACGAAAAGCAGAATAGTCAATGGTCTCGAAGAATATTTCACATGGTCCCGAGAAGAAAGCTTCGGTAACGCTGATTAATAATGGTGATATGAATCCGGAAGCAGACGACACAGACAACAAGAATGATGTTTAACTACCATTAAATTTGAATAATGGAGCAAAAATATTGCAGCATTTCTCGTTCCTCAGTTCATTTTTAATTCTATAAATTATAAGAATTTCTTAAATGACTTAATAAGAAATTTGCTTGAATACGTAGTTTAAGGAATGGGTATAAACATAGGATACGGAAGTAAAAAGAATACTTTTCTGGACAGCAAGTGTAGTTGTCTTTTTAACTTCCTTGGTACGAAGTAAAGGAAGTATTGTAATCGCGAAAATTTTCGAGTGCCGTAAATAAAATAACCATTTTTATCGCTCTCGAATCCATCCGAACGACGTGTTTGCGTAGTATCTATACGTAGGGACAGAATAAAGGACTCTTTTTTTTCCAAAACGAATTGTAAAATTAATTTAAAATGGATTCAGAAAGAATTTTTTTCGTGATGTCTATACGTACGAACGTACGTATCTCGCATAACTCAAAACGAGCAACCACAGAACTTCAGTATTTTGTATATGGGACTGCTATAACATGTAGTTGTGCACATCTCTTTTTGTTTGCAATTGGTCTCATCAGACTGATATAAATATACATACATACATCCTATTACCCGGCTCGGTGAGCTCAAGTTTTTTTTATTGTTATATGTTGTAAATCGTGCTTTCTTTCTTTCTTTTTTTTTTAAAGGGATAGAATTAGGTTGTTCTTGTGCTCCGCTTAAGGTTTTTATGCCTTTATTTAATCTGCAAGCAATAGCTGTAGAATTATCAACAATTTCAAAGTTGAGCTAAACCTAATGAGATCACCATTTGCTTACATTTGAAACTCTTAGCAGGATAATGAGTTGAAAACCAGTTGGTGCACCAACTTCAGTGTCTTTTTGCACAGTGTGACTCAAAGTTAACTTTCAGTTTTGTGCATGTGTGGAAAATGTGTCTTTTTGCCCGCAGTCCCCCACATTTGCTTTTGCGTAGAAACTTTAATTTTAATCGTAAAAACTGTTTTTTAAGTGTTTTTAACTGTGTTTGGTGTTTTATGCTTTTCTGTATTTTACAATTTTTAAAGAAGACGTTTTTGAATTTTTATGTATTTTTACCTTTCCGTGAAGTGAAAACTGAATTAACTGAATACGAAATATATCTCTAATGAAATTCGGCGAAATAAGTTTAAGTGAAATGTGGCAAAAATTATGCATGATTTAATAGGCCGTACAAGGAAGTCTTGTGGTGTCCACATAAGACATTTTATACTTACAATTAAACGGAAGGCTGCACTCTAAATGTTTCTCGTCAACTAATTATGTGTATAGTTCAGAGCTCTCGTCTAAAACGTTTTACTGGTAAACCTAGGAGTCACTTTGTAGAAACATTGGGTTTTTTTTAAAAGCAGGAGATGTGAAAAATGAGCAGTGCTCTCGCCGGGACTCGAACCACGGACCTCTCGAATACGCATCGAGTGTCCTTGACCATTACACCACGAAGGCGGCAGAAATACCTTATAACTTTTATCTGCTCCGTTGCCGTCTGAAAGTATTTCACAAATGGCTTTTTTGAAA